>CM076570.1:504720854-504947871 GCA_034641835.2 Pinus albicaulis | reverse complement strand
TATCGACAATCTGAGAAAGTATCCAAATATGCCCGAGGCATCTATAAGAAAGTGAAATAGCAGTATGTAGAATAGTAAAGCAACAGATAGAGTACCGACGTCCATTGTTCCAAATACAAATTAAAGTACCCAAAATCCTTGAACAGAGAAAAACCCTAATCATGTGAGGAGTGTGATATGTCCAAAATATAAAAATACCATCAGACCATATCAATAAACCAGCAACATAGACCAGCATCGCTAGTTTTGAAGGAAGAATGATAAACATTAATCATTTTTTTTTCAGAAGAGAAAAAATGCTATTTTGAATATATTATATGAAGTAAAACAGTCCATGAAGTCATTACATTTTCACATCTGAAGATTGGAACCCAAATATCCATCCAGAAAAGTGGAAGTCCCACCCCAGATAATGATAGAAAAATACCCCATGTCACATACAGGGACATGATATAAAATCCAGTAACGGTCCACATGGAGATTATCGACAATCTGAGAAAGCATTCAAATATGCCCGAGGCATCTATAAGAAAGTGAAATAGTAGTATGTAGAACAATAAAGCAACAGATAGAGTACCGACGTCCATTGTTCTAAATACAAATTAAAGTACCCAAAATCCTTGAACAGATCAAGAAAAACGCTAATCATGTGAGAATTCTAAGTAAATTTAATCTATTAACATTGCGAATAAAATTACACCGAAGTCAAAAACATTGCCTGGCCATACTCATGGCAAATTTGTCATCAAAATATCAAAAAATTAAGAAGACTGCCCTCATACGGGGAAACCAGTCTTGAACGTTTAATTTACAGAATTCAAAAATATTACTTAAAGGTCCAGCACAGTAAAATAAACTAAAAGCAGCCCAATTAACTGGGCCTGCTAAGCAAGAAAAACAAATTAACCAAACTAATCCTCCGCCGGTTCCTCCACGATTCGGCACCATCCTTCGGAAGGTCCAGGATCGCTAGGTGCTACCTCCACATGCATGCCACGGCTCCCCTCCTGAAGGCCCGAATGCTGGCCGGCTTTTTCCGAGCTCAGACCCGCCGGACGGGTGCATTCTTCCTCCGTTTGGGCCTCCTCACGGAAGACCACAGTGACTACAGCTGTGATTCGCGGGCGGTTGAGAGTGCAATCAAAGGAAAATTGCGCAGTGCGCGTCGTGGGAGAAGGTGAACTAGCGGTGGGGAAGCCAAGAGCAGGGGAATCCATACGGTGGCCAGATGCCACAAGCCGACCCCGCCCACTCCTAGTATTTGGATATCGACCTAAGTAATAATCACTGGACTGGCCGGAAGTCATCTCTGTTGAGGTGCTGGAGGGAGCGCGCCGGGATTGACCTCTAGTGCTCCCCCTGCGGCAACGCATCCTATGACACACACGAGGCATGGGTGCAATCTCAGGCGCAGTGGGCACAAGAGACGAAGAAGCAGAATTCCAATTAACAGAGGAAGACAGACAGAGACAGAACCGAGAGAAATGGAAATATGCAGCAAAGTCTAGGCAGAAGTTCCGCTGGCCACTTCTCCTTATCGTGACAGTTACCAGGCAGTGTAATCCAGCAACCGGCTTGTCTGAAAAACCATGGCTAAACGCCATTTTGTATGTCGACCCGTCTGCAATGCAATCAAAGGACGCCCGTCATAATTAATCTCTGATCATTAATAATGAGAGCCGAAGGCCGGATCAAATTGGAGCGTGCGAAATCGCTCAGAGGAGTGGAGGTCCGATCTTGAACAGTGTTAAAAATTAATTAATGTAGATTTGATGTGAAAACTTAATTGAACAGCGTTAAATGTTAATGCGAATGATATGAAATCGCCATATCCATGTCCCATCACCTTAAACGCCATCGAATGCACTCGCAGCCGGGAGCAGGGCAAGTTTTTATTGAGGACACGTGGCAAAAATTGATTGGAGCGGATCTTTGTTTGGGCCGCTCGCGCAGTGGAAATCCGGACCCGTAAAATATTAGGGCGAATTTGATAAGAAATTCGCGTCACAAAATTGGCCGACATCAGCAGGCTATTTTGGAACGCGAATTTGGTTTGAATTATGGTTTATCGCCGTTTGAAGTCCGGCGAGCTCGACTTTTGAACAATTTTCTTATAAAATTTGTGTTGGTTTTCTTTGATAATACACATATTAAAATCCCGCTTAATAAAGAGACAAAATTGTTGTGCTTTCGGAACCTGACCCGAGGATTGGACATGAGTTAACAAACAAAAGGATAGCGGAACCAGACATGCACCCGTGGTCAAGCCCTCTACCAAAACCACGAGCGAAATCACAAAAGCGGGTTGCCCATATCGCACCGCTTTTGCGGAGTAGGCGGTATTTCCTATTCGCGAGCGATTCCATAGGGAATGCGACACGTGGCGAAGTGACCCCGGAAAACAACCGTTTAACCCACGCCATCGCACGTTAAAGCCCGACGTTGGAAGCCGAGCGAAATTGCTAAGAGTCGTTGATTTGGAGAAGGGCCATCGGACAGTGGTCGCACGTTGAACTTGCCCGGAGGTTAACTAAGGTGTGCGGAGGATAGCCAGGTACGATACGAGTGTTTGATTGGTTATTGATATATATAGGTGGGGCCGGAGTATAATGAAATTGTTTAATTAAACAATTTGCGGATAATTAGCATAAGTCCGGAGCGTGATTGTTGTAAGGCTGGGTGGTGAAATATAGAGCCGAAAGTTCATTACAAGTTATTTATTTAAAAAGAAACGTGGAGTATAAATACAAAGTGTTGAGAGTTAAACATTGGTTATAAGGATTGGAGATAATATAAAGTCGGGAATATAAATTAAAGTCCAACCATTGTGGATAGTATTTATTTATCAAATTCTACGAATTTGATAAATAAACCCTAAGAAAGAAGAAGTCAATTAAGACTCAGGCTGGAGGAAAAGAACGGGGTAAACCAAGGGAAAATGCTGACAGAGCGATTGTAGACACACCAGCTCTCCTTGGGGTCCAATTTCAGTTTTGTTGCGTCACACGATGATCTCTCTTCTCTGGCATTTACTTGTATTGAAGATCACTATTCTAGGAATAAGGAGTTATTTTCTCCAAAAATAACCCTAGCCAAACATCGACAATGCATCAAGGATATATTTCTATGCTACATAAGTACATATGTTCTACTTCTAAATCATGTCTTGGAAGTGGTTTTTTTGCTGGAAATTATTCACCAGTTGGTTTCATACCAAAGTCTTTTTCACATTTTCAGCATCCAATACATGAAAAAGATAATGGTTTAAAACAACCTAAATATTTGAAATTTTGCAAGAATTGTCTGGCACACTTTGAATATAAATTTTGAAGTCAAGTGCATGATGCCGTATAGGATCAAGTGTCATTTTGAATACCAAATGTTTCACAAAAAACTTCTCAACATGCTACCCTGCAGTAAGGATTAAATGACAATATTGCATCAACTATTTCCATAATAAAAGTGCACCTCGGCCATAAGACTAAACAACTACAAATGTTGTAGATCTAACAAGACCACACAATCAAATGTATTCCACAAGGCCAATACTGTATGAAAAATGAAAAGGAGTTTGCAACCAAAAATACCTTAGGCAACTAATTCAATTAGATACACCAAACCATCAGCAAAAAGGAAAACCAGCCTACTCAAAAGGCAAGCGTTTACCTCCTTTGACAAAATTTTGAGTTCCTTTATTGTCTTGTCAATGCCCCTAGTAATTTTAATGGGGTTTGCACCTGCTGCAACAACCTAAACAAGAAGGTTTCATTTCAAATTATTTTCCACAAATTTAAGATACAACCATTGTCAGTTTTGTATTTCCTAACAAGCTCATAAATTTTGACAAAAGAACCAAAATTTTTTAATACTGATAGCAATTTTTTCACTCAAAAACTATCTTAGACTCAATAATCCCAACCCAAAACTAAAAAAACAAACACCATAAGACCCTACAAAAATAAATAGATGATCTTAATCCAGTACTATCGACAAAAAGTTACCTTTACACCCTCACTTATTAAACCCTGTGCTGTTGAATTTTAACTTCAACTGCTGTAGCAGAAGGACGGATGCAGCAGCAACATTTTTTGTTGGAGGTTGCTTGCATGCCATCCAGAAATTTAATTCAACATTTAAAATTCCTACAAGTTTTTTTTGTAGACGGCCGCAGCCATATTTCTGTACAGGATTGTATTTAAACACAACAACCAACATTAACGCAATTCACCAACCAGAAATTAAACAAACAGAAATTTACCCCCCAGTTTTGTAAATTCAAAAGGAGGACACGTGGAGCATTAATATTCGATCGCATGAAATTGAAGGGAATCTGAAAACCTGAAAACCGGACCCGAATTTTTTATAAGGCACATTGGATTGAGAATTCGCGTTACAAATTAGGCAGACGTCAACATCCCATTTTGGAACGCGAATTTGGTTTGAAATTCAATCTATTCAGACTTTTGAAGTCCGACGGAAAGGGTTCTTTAATGTTTTTATAGTTTAATTTTATGTATGCTTTAATATATACATATGTTTTAAACATATGTTATATATATATCATATGCGAAATGAAAGGTGGGCCATAGAATTTAGTTTTAATTTTTTTTTTTTTTAAAGAGGGTTTATTATAATATGTTTTATATGTTCCGGCATATAAAAATAAAAAGGTCGAAAAAGCTTGGTAGTTTTTTTTATAGACAGTACGTAAATTTTTATTACATAGCAGTGTGTAAAAAGTGAAAAACTGAGTGTAACTTTTTAAGTGTGTATGCACAGCAGTGCGAAAGGGAAAAACACAACAGAGTGTCTTAGAGACAGAGTATGTTTGTTTTGAACAGACAGTGAGTTGGTTTTATGCACTGCGTTTTGTAGCAGTCATAATTTTGTAATCCCTCTCAGTGAGGAAGTAGTGTAATAGCTTTTTTTTGAGTTATTGAAGGGAATAGAAGTTTGTTTTCAAAGTATTGAAACTCTGTCTCCTGTCAAAGAAATTTTTATTTTCTGTGTTAGAGGAAGGGAGATTTATGGGTGGTTCTTATGAATCAACCAACCATTCAGAACATGCTCATCAATCCAAACCATAAGTATTATGTGACAATATTCAAGCAAGCACTAAATCGGATTTCTGAAGCTATGTTAGAGAAACCCTAAACTCTCACTGAAAATAGGTGAAACGTGGCACCACTCAGAGATTGACATGTGCCAATTGGTACAAGTGGTAGACAATTGGCATGCTCAAACAACGAGGTGATGCAGGAATGACATGAGGGAGAAAATATCAGAAAAGCCCCAAATCTGGAGAACTAAAGCTCATCACCAACCCGAGATTGACAACTTTACATGATGTAACCTATGAAATCGTAAATGGAGAAATCATAGTAACAATAAAGTAACCTATGTAAAAATAAAGTCGGATTCATCCTGGGAGTGGTAATGGGAGAAATCATAGTGAACAACAGGAAACATGCAGAGTTGCTTACAATCAAATAGATGAAAAAACACATACAAAAAAACCTAGATAATAATCATGAACAAGCTTAATATTGAATTATGAACTGTAAAGGAACTTACAAAATGTGACATTACGAACCTGGTCAAGCGCACAAGCAAAAATATCCTGGACATGACCCTAGTTGACAAGTTGTATTGCTCATGATGCAAGAGGATTTGTACCTGCACTGCCAAGTCAATAAAAATCCATCATTATCTATACAATAAATACAAGTAATTGATGTAGTATTTTTTACTCTAAGATGCATTCTTATGATAATGTTAGAACATATGTTGAAAATGTCAAAACATACCTAAATAAGCTCCTCTTCGCTTCAAGAACAATTTATTGGAGTCGCATGAACTTGGAACAAGCCTCCCACGATCTGAAAGAGTAGCAACTAAGTCAACAATGACTTTTTTGTTGCTACGCTGGATCGAGGGAGGTTTGCTCCAAGATTAAATCGCTCCAATAAATTATTCTCTACTAAATAAGGCCAACCACGTGAAGGTGGAAGCTCTTATGGCCCCTCCCTCCCCCCCCCCTCACATCACTCTCAATTCCCCAATACCCAATCTATATTTCATTTTTTACTTTCATGAGCATAAAAAAAAATATTCAATAACTAATAATAAAAAAATTCAACAAAAAGTACGCAAGGAAACATTGCAATTAATGCTTGACATAAAAATAGTATGATAAATGAGTTTTTTATATAACGCAAAAAACGTTCCAAGTATGGTAACGTTTGTCTTATAATAATACAATATTTTACATTGTCAAATTTTATTTTTCTTCTTCCTATTTTTAAAGCTCCTAATTACATCATCAATATCATCGTGCTCTGCTCCTGTTTCGTGCCTTTCAACCCGCACTGCTGACATAGTTGCGTATTCACGATGTCTGGGCTCATCCAGTGACGGGGCATCGCCTACAAAAACAGATAATATTAAATTTTAATTGTCAGTTTTTAAATATCATTGAACTAGTTCGGTAATATTAATAAAAAAAATTGCAATGAGATTATTTACCTGGTGCACCAGTTGTTGTCGTTGACCTAGTTGCATAGTCACGATGTCTGGTCTCATCCAGTGACAGGGCATCGCCTACAAAAACAGATAATATTAAATTTTAATTGTCAGTTTTTAAATATCATTGAACTAGTTCGGTAATATTAATAAAAAATTGCAATGAGATTATTTACCTGGTGCACCAGTTGTCGCCGTTGGGACTGTTGCCCTGTCTTCCTCTCTGGTGGTAAGATCCTCAAGGGAAACATTCTTTGTCATTTAAACAAAAAACGTTATAAGGACAACCATCAAGGTATAATTAGAAAAAATTATAAGTGGAAATTAATTACCGTCACGGCCCTCACTGATAGCAGCATTGTCGGCCCGGTCCCCACTACAATGATCAGGTTGCACGAGAGGATCATCTACATCTGGCTCTAAAAC
This sequence comes from Pinus albicaulis, assembly GCA_034641835.2. Classification (NCBI taxonomy): domain Eukaryota; kingdom Viridiplantae; phylum Streptophyta; class Pinopsida; order Pinales; family Pinaceae; genus Pinus; species Pinus albicaulis. Next base: position 504,940,923 of record CM076570.1, on the reverse strand, counting down.
TGGGTTATTTACCTCGTCGGTAGTGTTGCTCCCCTGATTTAAACAAAGTTGTTAGACATTAAATTTATGGACGAAAACAAAAATATTGAAAGGTTAATTTTTTACCTTATCAGGCATTGTAGATCTTGGGACCTGCCCCAAGCTTCTGCGACGTTCAACTACAGCTTGATAGCCAAAACGGAAAGCAATATTTTTATCTTCCTCTGTAGTTATTGTTCCAAAGTCATCACCCTACATTATATATGATTGTGTATTTTTAATCATATCTCATAGGATTACAAAAACGTTGGAAGGCGATACAATTAATTATAAGATGTTTAGCTACTTAATTACAATTCTTGCAGCTAATTTCAAGTAGCCACCCTGGCCGAGCTTGTGATGGCCCTTTTTCTCAATCCTAGCTTTGGTTGCCTTTGAGGTGTCAGGCAACCTAGCATCAAAAGATTGAAGTCAGATATGACGCAGCACACTTTTATTTTAGACATAAAGAAAATTAAAGCTATTGAATTAAAGTTGTAATTTACCTTGCGGGTCCAGTTGGCATTTTTCCTTCTTTCTTTGCCCTTTTCTCTTTTCCTTCATGGATGAGTGCTCTCCACTCACTCTCTGAAACTGCGAGAGGACGCTCATATCTAGGGTTAAATTGAAATTGCGTCCAATAGGTGTCCCTGGTATATTTCAAATATTTTCCGACTACCTGAGCCACCGCTGTTCTGTCAAATGTGCCGACCCCAAAAAGGGCTTCTAGATAATCTAGAAGTTCTTTTTTCAAGTTGGAATTCTGGGAATTCCACCCTGTACGTATGGTTGGGCCAAAAATTACCAACGCATGGCTCTCCAGAATCCTGTAGAACTCATTGTTTCCTACACAGAATAAAACCAAAAGAAAAAGAAGATAATATCATTAATTTAAAAATAAAAATCATGATAAATATGTTTTAGATAAAGTACATGAAATAGTTAAAATATTAAAATTTACCTGGGAGTTGTACATGCTTTATAGGGACACCCTCATCGTTCACCAACAACGTGCCATTAATTGTCCCTGTGGAGCTGACACGTGTAGCTCCAGGAAACACAATAATGTAGCTGGCCATATCAGCCTCATCATTGCCAACACGTTCAGCAGTTGGCTGGGTGTCAGCTTGGGCAAGGTGTGTTTCTTGGCTAGCACCTAAAGGAGTAGAAGGTGTACGAGAGGGTTGTTGGGCAATCTCTTGCCCTTGTGTCCCACTACCACCAACACCGGGTTCAACAAGTGCTAGAAAACGCTACATACAAAAGAAATTTTTGTTAGTTTAGTCAATGTAAAAATTAAAAATCAAACTATCACAATTCATCTCATGCAGAACAAAAAAAATATCCTTTTGACTTTTTATTATTACCTGATATCTATTCAGCTGCCTCATAAGATGTTGTATCCTCTCTTCTGTTTCAGGTGTTTGAGGCGCATCTATCAAAGCATTAAATTCCGACGTTGCATCTCGTGCCTTTTTTGCAACAACAACACTGGAGATAGGGATGAAAAAAGCTCTTCCTCAAAGAGGGAATCATCAGGCGTACCATGGCTAGGTGTCTGCATATTTGAACAAAATTAATATTATTTCAATTATGTAAATAACTAAAATACCTGAAGATAGAGGAATGCTGGCACTTTACATGTTCTTCCGCTGGCCTCTTTCCGTGATCATCCCGTCTCGGGGTTGTTCCTGCACTGCTCTAATCAGTCTGCCACATTGCAATAAAATTATAAATGTAAAAACTTGAAAACAATATCTAACTTGAAAACACAAATGAAAACTGAAATAATTTCTAATAAGACACCGGAAGACAGAGTTAGAGTTTCAAATATGCCTTGCATTGAATTCAGTCCTGGAAACATGTCATTGCACATTAAGGCACCCAAACATTCAATCCACAAATGATATATTTAAGTGGGCTTCTCCTATTCTGGGAAAACACCATACCTATAATGCATTCACTTGCATGTATAAAGGGAAAGGAAAACATGTTTTCATACAACGGTGACAAAGGCATCTTGGGAAAAGGTATCTTCACTTTTTATTTATGTTGTTCACCCACACCACTCTCATGTTTTCACTAATCCTGTTTTGTCATTTTTGGATTCAAATTAAGTTAAGGCCTTAAGTATTTTTTGACCTTTCGGTGCAGTTTTTATAAGTGGCATGTATGGATTTTCCATTAATTCTGCACTTTTTCTCTTCATGCGCATGTTTCCCTGGAAATCAAATGCATGATTTAGTCCCATACATTTAACAAGTTGTTGGATCAACTCCATAGGAAATATCATATTTCCTATTCAATCAAAATTTATCTCAGTTAGGGTAGGTAGGAAGGTTTTCCCTTTGTATTAATAGGGCACTTCTAGCTTGCATTTTTATTATATCTTTCAAATTTAGTGTCGTTTCAATTAGGGCATGAATTTTTGCAACTTTCAAGGTGAGAATGAACAAAGACAAATTTTTGTGATGGATGACCGTATATGACTCCATGGCCAGAGGAAAAGGCACTAATCTACTTCTTCAAATATCTATAGTTCTCATTCACCTCATACGGAGATGGTCCCTGATTTTGAGCCAAATGTTGCAGCAAAAAGTTCCCCCCCTCCATAATTTGATAGTCAATGGAAATTTCTTAAATTGATGATGGGGCAAGATTATGGAACATTGGCACATACATATGTAATGGAATTACAAGATCATGATACATGTTTGCATATGTTTATGGCAATGTTCCACCAAGTCCACAAATCGATGAATGATGAATCATATAATTGAAACAAATTTAAAAGTTAAAAGTTAAAACATACATCATACAATCATGCATGTAAGTTTGTAAGTTTGTAACTATATAATCATTAATGTAACTACTAACAATGTACAATGAAAATAAAGTTTAAGATATCATATGACATATTATATCAAGATTCAAAATAGAGTTTAAACTCAAGTTTACAACTCAAGTCTGAAACATAAAACTTAAACGCAAATAAGTTATGTCTGAAACATAAAACATAAAACATAACATATGAATATCAAATGATATCATCATACTGATAAATGAGCATAAATGCTCAAGTTAATGCCCCACTAGTCTCTGCATCCAACTTCTGCATGAATATATCAAGATCAACCATGTCACCATCCGAATCAGAATCACTTGGATTCTCAAATATGCTAAGTGGCACATCAACTTTTAACACGAAACCATAAACTAAAAGGGGCGGTGAGGGGACGTGAGGGGGCGTGAGGGAAACATCCCCTAGAAGTTCCCAAGACCCCGGAGCGCGAGGGGGCGAGGAATCTAGACCCTAGGTGGGGGGGCGAGACCCCGTGTAACACTGGTTTATGGAGGTGGTGGAGCAAAAAAGAGCTCAAATAGAGCTGAAAATTTTCACATAAAAAGGACTGTGGGCTTGACTAATGGTTCCATTTAAAAAATGATATCTAGATAGAGAATAAGTGTAGCATGCAAACATGCATTGAAAATCCATCTGAGTTTGCATTGTATTACTTATGATGGATTCAAATTTGTGTTTCAAAATGCCAGGTTATGGCATGATTTTGTCGAGAAACCCTTAGTTGGATTCTCATGTTGGTTTAATTTATATTTTAAGTTTGTTTTGCAATCTTTTGGTGATAGTAACTCATGAACTAGGTTACCAATGTGTAACAATCATATTTCAAGAATAAATTTGTGATTTTTTTATATTATTATTATTATCTATTAGCTACAAGTATTGACACCTAATGCCTGGAATTTTGACATCTTGATAGCATGGATAATTTCAAAAATGTTTCTAGTAATGTTAACATAATAACTATCATTACGTGTCTTCACTTTTTTCACCACAATAGACCTGTGATATGGACTCATCACACAACTTCATATGCTATGTCCCAACAAGTTCAAACTGGTTGAACCTACCTCATAGTGTGGTTATTAAGGACAAGTTTCTTGGTATATAACTCGATAGCATAGACCGCGTTGCAGTTCTAAAAGAATCCTCAAGTGTCAAAAAAACTTCACAATATGTTCTACTATAAAGCCTTTTGGGATACCTGAAATAATATATGTATCATTGATGACTTTTAAAGTATGACAAGATCCAAAGGGAAAGAAAATCAATGGAAGAGTGATCCACCAATGAGAACCTAGAATTTAGCATCAGATGAGTTAGAGTCTAGGAAATTGAAACCCTATAATTTTAATTAGTGATGAAGGACATCACATAGGTAATTATATTTTCATGTAGAATAATCAGTTAATTCAAATTTAAACTACATAATATGAAAGGCATACCATAAATTTTTCCACGTAAGTCCAAACAACCTATAAAAATGGAAAACCTTCTTTTTCCATGGGAAATAATTTACCTTTCCTTTTTCAAGGCAATCCAAATCACAAAAAATATGAACTATACTGCACACATTCTTGGATAATGTGAAAGTGGAAAAGGAATACCCTACACAAGTGATGCACACATGTAAATTTGAACACTAATAGATTTTTGTAGTTGAAATGCAATGCTTGTTTTCATTTAAATGTAGGGTTTTTAAAGCAGGGAGAAATAATGGCCGCCAAATTAATAAGCGTTTCTTTGGGAAAAATTTAAATCTTGTATTGGGTGATGAAGATAATAGAGGGTATTGAATCTTGATTCTTGACATCTAGAGAGAACCCTACAGCCTAACACAATCCAATGGAATTGACCAAAAAACCCAAATAGAGTCAACCCTACTATAGGAGGAAGGGCCTGCAGTAAGAACTTACCATTTTGCAAGAGCTGAGGGTGAACGCCGAGAGGGCTAATGTTGTTCCGCAAGAGCCGAGGCGAACGCCGAGGCGACGTCGAGGGCAAAGGCCGTCTCCGCAAGAGCCGAGGGCGAATGCGCAGTGGCGACGTCGTTCCAAAGAGCCGAGGCTTAATCCAGGGCGAATGCCGTTCTCGCAAGAGCTCGTGGCTACGTCGAGGGCGAATAGAAGTCGTTCAAGAGCTTCATATGGTTCGACGTCGTTTCCGCAAGAGCCGAGGGCGAACGTCGAGGGCGAATGGTGTTCTCGCAAGAGCGAGGGCGAATGCGCGCTGACATCGTGACGTTAATGTAGCACACATGTACATTTGAACACTAATAGATTTTTGTAAATGAAATGCAATGCTTGTTTTCATTTAAATGTAGGGTTTTTAAAGCAGGGAGAAATAATGGCTACCAAATTAATAAGCGTTTCTTTGGGAAAAAATTAAATCTTGTATTGGGTGATGAAGATAATAGAGGGTATTGAATCTTGATTCTTGACATCTAGAGAGAACCCTACAGCCTAACACAATCCAATGGAATTGACCAAAAAAACCCAAATAGAGTCAACCCTACTATAGGAGGAAGGGCCTGCAGTAAGAACTTACCATTTTGCAAGAGCTGAGGGCGAATGCTGTTCTGCAAGAGCTGAGGGCGAACGCTGAGGGCGAATGCTGAGGGCAAATGCTGTTCTGCAAGAGCTGAGCGCGAATGCTGAGGGCAAATGCTGTTCTGCAAGAGCAGAGAGCGAATGCGTGCGTGATATCAAACGTAGCTATTGCGACAAATACGAAACATTTTTATGTAGCGCGCATATAAGTTTCGAATTTTTATGTAGGGCCCATATAAGTTTGGTATTTTTATGTAGCGCGAAAATAACTGTCGCTATACCGACGGCGAAAAAGGCGTCGTTATTAGGACGATGCCTCCAAACGTTGCAATGGCGACACCTAGACATTGTGTCGCAGTTGCGACGTTTAGAGTCGTCTCAATAGCGACGCTTTGGGCCATGGTGTCGCAATTGCGACGTCTTCCTTTAAACGTCGCAATTGAGACACTAGTTTAAGTGTCGGTATTGCGACACTTTTCTATAGACGTCGGTATAGCGACGGTTTCGGGCGGGATGGAAAAAATTTGGGAAAATTTCCGACATTTGGTCAAAAGCGTCGGAAACAGGTGTCGGAATTTCCGCCAAATGTAGTAGTGTGGGTAGATATCCGAGAGTGAGAATGAGCACAAGGAACGAAATGGAGTGAGACAGAACAAAGTGGGGTTTCGTAAACACGGCAGAGACACGACATTCGGCAGCGTTTTGAATTTTGGTGGCTGCACAATAAATATGAGCACGTTTTAACAACGGTTATGGATTTATGCGGCTGTAAGAGTCCTTGGTCAAATCAAATACATCTCATTGTCTCCGGTGGGATATTGGAACATGAGTGAAAATCGGAATTTTAATGATGAAACCGTTTGTGAATGAATGTGAGAGGATAATATGGAGATCGTGAAAGGTTACGGAATTGTCAATATAATCATTGCACGTAATGGATAGAGCTCATGGTTCATAACTATATAAAAATTTGTTTTTCAATGCTATTTGAAATAAATTTTATTCATACCTTTGGAATCTTTGCCTTTTCCCTTGTTCTTCAACTAATTGATCTCCATTGGTGTCTTGAATGCTCCATGTCTTCATTTTTGATCCTCTCACCTGCATTTTATTTCATAATTATGGAAATAACATCTGACTGTACATTCTTTTTGAAAACAGAGTAGTAGCTGCGGAATCTGCTTCTGGCTGCGGAAACTGGAGTCAGCTGCGGAAACAGATGTCAGTTGCGGAAACTGACACAGCTATTACTTAGATGAATGGAAATGAACAGATGACAAATGACCAGATGGAAATGGTCATGAAAAAGATTTTATTGATGAAATGGAATGAAATGGATAAAATGAAGTGGAATGGAATGAAATGAAATGAAATGAAATGGAATGAAGTGGAATGAAATGGAGTGGGTGGTGACAAAACTTGTGAAATGAAAGAGAGATTTTTTTTTTTTGGAAAATATAGAGTGTCAGGTGTCCCTGATTTTCACCCTATATTTTCTGTATAAGACTGCCAATCAATGATTGGTTTTCAGGCTTATACCATTTTTTTTTATTTTTTTTTTTAACTGAAAAGAACAAAAGCTAGGCTGGTGGAGAAGAAGAATTCTTCTGTACCAGCCTGATTGCAGAACTTTCTTGAAACAATTTGACAAAATCCTCTTTTGAGAGTGTCTTATGATAAATTTTCAATCTATGGCCATTCACAATAAGAGGAGTTTGAAATTCATCAATGGTCTTGATTCTTACCGCTCCATTGCTAAAGATCTTGTCAATCTCATATGGCCCAAGCCAATGAGTCTGAAATTTTCCTTGAAAATATTTAAACTTGGAATCAAATAACAATGCCCAATATCCTTCTTGAAACTTATTTTCTTTGATATACTTGGCATGCCATTTAGCTCTTTGATATTGAACTAGATCAGTTCTTAGAATTGCTTCTTGTCTGATCTCATCTAGCTCATTCAACTGCTCCATTCTATGCTTTTGGGCTTCTGATAAGTCCATCCCCAACTGAACTTCTATCTTGAAGGTCTTGACTTGGAATTCAATGGGGAGCAAGACTTCTTTCCCATAAACAAGTTCATAGGGAGAATGTCCTGTTGTATTCCTCCATGTAGTTCTGTAGGCCCACAAGGCTTCTGGAAGCCTTTCTGCCCAATATCTTCTATGTAGATGAACAGTTTTGGTGATGATACTTTCAAGAACTTTATTTGTGGACTCCACTTGACCATTTTCTTGCGGATGGTAAGGAGTAGATCTTCTGTGCTTGATTTTGTATTATTCCATAAAATTCTCCACCAAATTGGATGTGAATTGACTCCCCTGATCTGTCACAATTTCTCTTGGAACACCAAAGCGAGTAAAAATATCCTCATAAAGAAAATGAACAACTGAATTTTCAGTAGCAGATACTAATGCTTTGGCTTCTACCCATTTAGTAACATAATCAGTACAAACCAATATATACTTTTTTTGCTTGGATGGTGGATTAATAGGTCCAATGAAATCTAAAGCCCACTTTTCAAAGGGTTCAATGAGTACCTGTGTTTGCAATGGCGTTTCATTTGAGAGGGTAGTTTTCCCTACTCTTTGGCAGCTGTCACACCTTTTGACATATTGTTTTGCATCTTTGAAGAGGGAAGGCCAATAATATCCTAAAGAAATGATTTTATAGGCCATCCTTTTGTCTGCAAAGTGTCCGCCGCATGGTTCATCATGACATGCCTTAAGAATATCAGGCATTTCATCTTCCCTGACACATCTTCTGATAACAAGATTTGGCCCTGTTTTAAACAATTCGTTAGAAATCCATGAATATTTTGAACTCTCCTGAATAATTTTTCGTTTTTCACTTGGAAATAAATGTGAAGGTAGTTTCCCTGTAACCAAATAGTTAGCAATATTTGCATACCAAGGGGTTTTAATAGTTATTGCAAACAAGTATTCATCAGGAAACTTATCTTCTACAGGAGAATCTTCTTTAGTATTCTGAATCCTAGACAAGAAGTCAGCTACTGTATTCTGTTTTCCTGGTCTATCCAACACAGTAATATTGAATTCTTGCAAAAGTAAAATCCATCTTGTCACTCTGCCATTAGTAACAAGTTTGTTCATTAAATATCTAATTGCAGAATGGTCAGTATGAATAAAAGTTTCATAGCCTGTTATGTAATGTCTAAACTTATTAATTGCATGAACAACAACTAAAAACTCTTTTTCAGTCACAGTATAATTCAACTCTGTGGGAGTCAAATTTTTACTGGTATAATAAATGGCATAAGGAATTAAATCTTTTTGACCCAACACAACTCCTAGAGCTGTATCTGAAGCATCTGTAGAAATATGAAAAGGGAGTTTCCAATTTGGTCCTCTCAAGATAGGTGCTTCAGATATTCTTGTTTTCAAAGTTTCAAAAGCTGATTGACAATCAGGATCCCATTTAAATTCACAATCTTTTGTAAGAAATTTGAAGAGTGGAGATGCTATTTTAGTGAAGTTTTCTATAAATCTTCTATAGTAACCAGTAAATCCTAGAAAACTTCTAACATCTCTTTGACAATTTGGAATAGGCAACTTGGAGATGACTTCAACTTTTGCTCTATCAACCTTAATCCCATCTCCTGAAATATGATGTCCTAAAACAATCCCTTCAGTAAACATCATAAAGCATTTTTCATGGCTTAATGAAAGGTTTGTTTCTTTACATCTTATAAGAACTTTTTCCAAATTTTCTAATGCTTCTTCAAATGAATTACCATAAACTGTAAAATCATCCATATAAACCTCTACACAATCATGGATTAGATCAGAAAAAATTCCTAGTACTGCTCTTTGGAATGTTGATGGTGCATTACATAACCCAAAAGGAAGCACTCGGTAGGAAAAAGTTCCCCATGGACAAGTAAATGTGGTCTTATCTTGATCTTCAGGTGCTACCTGAATTTGATTATAGCCACTAAAACCATCCAAAAATGAAAATTACTTTTTACCTGCTAATGTATCTAATACTTGATCAATAAAAGGCAAAGGAAAGTGATCCTTCAAAGTTGCTTTGTTCAATTCCCTGTAATCAATGCATACTCTCCATTTACCATTCTTTTTAGGTACTATAACCAAAGGAGAACCCCATCGGCTATCTGAAATTGGATAAATGAAGTTTACATTGAGAAGTTTTTGGAGCTCTTCTTTCACTATCTCCCTAAGATTTGGATTCATCCTTCTTTGAGGTTGTCTGATTGGTCTACTGTTTTCCTCAATATAGATATGATGGATGCAAGTCTTAGGATCAATACCCTTCATGTTAGTATACTCCCATGCAAATGCAGTAGAATGTTTTTGCAAGATTCTGGTTAGTTCTTCTTGTTGTGACTTCTCCAAATGTTTGTTGATATTCAATGTTTTTTCTGGAAAAATCTCAATAGTAGAATTACCAAACTCTTTCATAGAGTAAAGAGACATTTGTCTTGATGATAAATATTCTATGTCAGATTCCAACTGAAATTGTGTGGGGTCATATTCTGAAGATGTCTCAAAATTTTCTAATGTGTTCAGAATTTGACTATCCTCACCGATTTCAGAAATGGTAAAGACAGGTTGTATAATGTCCTCATCATCGACCCATTCATTGTCTCCTACTTCTGTGATTGCTCTTGCTGGAGGATACAAATTGAATTTCTTTGTCTAATTACCATTAGAAATGTACATGTCTCCAGATCTACAACTAATAAAAGCATCAGCTGTGGCTAGCCAAGGTCTTCCTAAGATAAGTGGATGTCCTCCTAGATTAATTTTGGGAGTCAAAATCATAAAGTCTACTGGATATTCCCAAGAATCTAAGGAGACTGAAATATCTTCTAATACACCATCTGGTTTAATAACCGATCGATCTACAAGTTGCAATAAAGTAGGTGTAAAAAGAAGGTTAGGAAGTTTTAACTGTTCCATAGTCTGTCTACTCATAATGTTGATAGCAGCCCCTAAGTCAATCAATGTGTTTGGAATTTCTATCCCATTTATAGGTGTCTTGACAATTGGACTTCCTGGATCTACATACTTCTGCATGGTAATTTTTCCCATCATGATATCTGCAATTTTTCCTACCAGGTGGATTCTTCTTGTGTCTTTTAGTTTCCTTCCTGGCCTTTTGAAACTCAACTCCTTTATTGTTTTTGCTAGAATAGGAATCTCTCGAATGGCTTGTAGCAAGGGAATCTTGATACAAACATTCTTCAATTCATCTAGAAAGTCATAGTTAGGCAACAAGATTTGTTTTCCACCCCCTTGTCAATTTGTAGTCTTTCAGGAAAAGGAGGTGTAGATGAAGATGTTGGTTGCTCAACTATAGGAGTTGTGGGTGTTAACTTTTCTTTTTCTTTTTGCATGCTTGGATTTTGAAGAGATTCTTCCTCAGAACCCTTATTGACTTGAAGAGAGTCCTCCTCAGAGGTATCTTGCTCTTGAATGTCTATAGAAGGTTTTTCTAAACTCTACCAGATCTGAGTTGTACATCGTTGAGAGGAACAATCATATAGGTAGGAAATTGTTGTCCTTCTACCATATAAGTAGTTTGAGGATTCTTATTGTTAGGATTTGGCAATGGCTGAGCTGGAAGTTGATTTGTCTTCTGTTGGTATGGAAGCATGAGTTTAGGATTTGTATTTTGTTGAGAAGGTTGTTGTTGTGGAAATGGCAATGAAAGTTGTGGATTTGGGCTTGGAAGTTGTGGAGCTTGTTGATTTTGAAAAGATGGAGGATATTGATAAAATTGAGCAAATCTCCCATAAGGATTTTGCATACCTTGTACCCATGGCTGATATGAATTTTGATGTTGGGGCCAAGGTTGTTGCCAAGGATTCCAATTTGGTTGGGTTTGAAAATTCATGGGGTTGTTAAAACCTTGAGTTTGTTGTCCTTGCCAAGGTCTCCTTGCGACAAAACAGAGAGATTCTACTGAATTTGGGTCTTCTTGAAAAACAGCTTTGAGTCCAGGAATTGAAGGACAATCCTTGATCTCATGATTTTCTGAGCAAATCATACATGTTTATACAACTTTTGCATCCAAGGGACATTCCCTTAAAGCATGTTTCTTCCTACATTTCGGACAAAAGATGGCTAAAGCATCTGTTTCTTCTTTCTGCTTGTTTTGGATTTTAAGGGTGTCTAGTTGTTCACTAAGGCTCCCTAAAATATCAGTTTTAAACTCATCAAGCATGTTACCAATCTCTGCCCTACTTACTGATCCAGTTGCAGATTTGTTAGCCCTAATAAGAGAAGGATCCCTAGGCCCTTTTCCTGTTTTAGATTTTCCCCTCGAGAGATGGACACATAATTCTGTTATGTCACGAAGTGGAAGTTGAGAAATTTCTCCTTTCCCCATCATGTTTAAAATATCTATCCATTCATCTCTAATGGCTTTTAATATGAGGGCTTTCAAGGTTTCATCATCTAAGTTGCTCATCTTTGCTCTTTTTAAGTTGTATTGAAATCTTTCAAGTAAATCTTCCAAATTTTCATCTTTTTTTTGCATCATTTTGAATACCTCATCCTTGTGATTGGTGGGCATACAATAGTCCAAGTATCTATCCAAAAATGTTTGTTTCATATCATTCCAAGTCCTAATAGATTGAGTGGCTAATCCTATGAACCATTTCAAAGCAGATCCCTTCAATGTTGAAGGAAACAGTTTGAGTTTTTGAGAGTCTTCCATATAGTCATAAGTTCGGCACACAACTTCAAACTCAAACAGAAATGTTTCAGGATCCTCACTTCGCAATCCATAAAAGTTAGGGAGAAAAAATGGTGAGATATTTTTCATTGTTGCATGAGTTTCCTCATCAACTATAGGGAAACCAAACAAATTGTCTCCTTCCCTATTTCTACCATTATTTCCTTCACCATTGTTGTCTCCATTTTTTCCTCCTCTTCTACCTCTACCTCTACCTCCATCTATTACTTCCTCTACCATGATAGTTTCTTTAGAGTCCTTAAAGTTCTCTAGTTCTTCTACCAAGGGAGGATGAGAGAGAGTCTCTTTGTTTTCTAAATGGGTTTTAGTAGATGGTATAGGAGAATCCTCTAATTCAGCTGTTCCTTGACTTCCAAAAATCTTAAGGCTAGGGGTAGATGGTGGTGAATCTGGTCTATGCCTTGAAGAAGATGGAGTTGTGAAAATCAAACTCTTGGCTTTAGCTATAAACCTTCCCCTAGAATCTCTTGCTCTATGCATGTCATTTTTATTATTTTTTTTTTAAGTTGGGCTAATAATTCTCTTTCTGATCTTCCAGGTCACACTAGGTGAAAGAAGAGAGCATACTTAAGAAATTATTGAACCAATAACTCTCTTTTCTGATCCTCCAGATCACACTAGGTGCAAGAGGAGAGCATACTTCAAGAAGTTATCAAGTTTTCCCTTCTTTTATGATTTTGTGGTTTTTTTTTTAAGAAATTGGCTACCTAGTTACACTTCCCCGGCAACGGCGCCAAAATGTTTGGTCAATTTAGTGTGTCCTAAATTGCTGCATTTAATTTGTCAATCCGGGAATCGTAAGCTGATGAAGTGCGGCGCACTATATGTGCAAGATAACCTATTTCTTAACTTTTTGTCGTTTTTGGTTTTCTAAGGTGAAATGGAAATTCTAAGATGAAAACAAGTTTGGTTATGTTTGTTCAAGGAAATGATCTCCCCTATAATGATTTACAAACTTGAAACCTTAAAAAGAAATTTGAAATTTACAATGACAAGACTTGAAAGAAAATGAAAATGTACTGCTGAAATGAAAAGGTGCTGCTAATCTAATAAATCAAAACAGTGAACTAGTGAGCATGAAAACCAAACTATTCTTGCTGCTGACTAAACACAAAAGAAAACTATGCTTAAGGAAATTCAAAATTGCAACAAAATAAATCTAAATCAGGTTACATCAATTTATATCCTTCATCATTAGTCCAGCTATGATTTTCGGAAGTAATCATAAACAACTTGAGTAACTGATATCTAACTTGCATAAAGTAAACTAATATCAAACCATACATTCATGATTCAATTTTCACACACACCCAAATTGGGTTTTTCAGAGTAAATCATATGTCATGTACAATTAATATATCTAAATTTGCAGAAAGGAAACTAATATAAAACTACACATTTCATAATACAATCCCTCACCATCAGTCCAGCTGTGGCTTTCGGAGGCAACTGAAGATGTTATGAGCAGTTTAATATATCTAAATTTGCAGAAAGGAAACTAATAATAAACTACACATTTCATAATACAATCCCTCACCATCAGTCCAGCTGTGGCTTTCGGAGGCAACTGAAGATGTTATGAGCAGTTTAATATATCTAAATTTAAAGGAAACTAATACTAAAACTACACATTTCATAATACAATCCCTCACCATCACCCAACAGGGTTTTCGAGGTAACCTGAAGATGCTATGATGTATTTTAACATATCTAAATTTTATGTAAAATGAAAACTAATACTAAACCGTTACATTTCATAATACAACTTCACCATCACCCAAATGTACTTTCTTTGAGGCAATCAAGATGCTATGAGCAAATTTAATATATCTAAATTTAACGATCAAGGCTTAAGCAAAACTCAAAATGAAATAAAAGTATATCAATTAAAACAACCATGAAAGCAATTTAGTACAATTTAGTCCATGTCATTAGTCAAAAAGCTATGAAAATGCCCGGGCTGCCTATCTATAACCTGAAACAAGAACACTGATCAGTGATTAACAACATAAAACATGAAAGACAGAAGTAAAATGGAAATTATGGAAGTTCATAAACATAAATGAAGCAAATGCAATGTATGAACATATGAATGGATTATGGCACAATGAGCTTTAAAGAAACGAAATGAGAAATATACACTAATGCACAAAACCTTAGCTGAGCAGGGGCCCTCTACACCAGCCTTGGCAACAGTCCTCAAATACGAATTAAGTTGGAAAACAGAGTCTTCTTATATTAAAAAGCAGTCATTACAGAACGGTGATGTTACGGCACAAGTGCAGCGTAATCACACTACAGAGAAGACTTATAAAAGATAACAGAAACTAACATCGATTAACTCTATATGCGTATGCAAACGCATTATATATAACAAAAGAAATATAACTGTCTCCTAAAGTTCATGCTGGTGGAGAGCACGTAGACCACTACGTCCACGGATCTAGGATCATGGTCGTGTTGGAAAGTAAATCTACGAGGAGTGGATGCTTGAATTCAACTAAGAAGCCATGTACAAATGTCGATTTATCCTCCGCAACTTAGAAACGGCCGTATGAATCTTCATGTGACACGAAACAGAGTCCTGCCAACATGAGACTCTATGGTTGACTTCCATGTGGACGCCTTTGACCGCGGCTTCTTTAGATGAGTTTGCTCGAACCAATAGGACACGAACCCTGTCCACATCATTCCTGACTTGCCCATGTGGCTCGTTTTCCCTGTAGACACCTGTAACATAGAGTTTCACAAAATAGTTGCGGAAAGTTGCAGTAGCTGCGGAAAGTGGCAAGATTCCGCAGCTGAATGAACAAAATCTAAATCAAATAGAAAACACAAAAATATAATTAAAAACCATGTTAGATGCTCTTTTGCACATGATATTGACAACTTGGGAGGTTCAGGTGAGTGAAAAAGGTATAGAAAAGTGTATGGAAAAGATGCAGATTTGAGACTCAACAAACCCAAACACTCGGCGATGCTGATTTCGGATTTTCCAACCAAGACAAATATATTGATTGCTATTGTAGCTCAATAGGGCTGGGTGGTAAAACATCATCCAACGCAGAAATATCAGAATCATCCGTACTCTTCCTTAAGCTAGATAGAGTGGAAGAGATCATGTAGCATGTCTCTATGCTTGCAATTTCTCCCGACGTCGCGGGTGGCGGTAATGAAAAGGTTCCCATAAGAGTTGAATCCTTTAAGAGTCCTACACAAATGTTCTAAATTTCTAGTTGGGGTAAGTGAACAAACAGAACGCTTCCAGTTACCTGCGAAGTAGAGGAAAAAAAAGATAATTGATTAATGAATGTGATTGTACCTTTATGTGGAAAGGCAATCATTCTAAAGTATGTAGAAACAATGGCAGTCATTGCATATACCCATGGTCTTCCAAGTAAAATATTATAGTCAAGGGGTTCGTCAAAAACCTCGACATCAATACTTACTATTTTTCCCCCTAATTCAACTTGCAGGTTATTGATAATACCACAAGGTTTATATGTTCTTACATCAAAATCCTTCAACATCGTTGATGATTGTGATAATCGCGGTGAGCCAAGTGACTTCCAACAGTTTAGAGACATAATGCATGTAGATGATCCCTCATCAATAATAGTGTGATGAACAAGGTGATTGAGAACATTTACTTGGATGGAGAATGCCAATTCTGTTGGTAATTGTGGCACATAGCCCGTATGATTAAAGACGACAATATTAGAATCAGTTGGATCAATTCCACTAATGGCTGACAATAAAGCATGCTTCTGGGAGGGAAAATTTTGTAATACCTCAAGAGTGGACATAGCTGAAGGGGATTGAGCCAAATATTCAACTATATTATAATTTTGTGTAGCTCTTGCTCGAGGATTCTATGTCGATTTATGAATTACTCCCTTCAGTGGTTTAATTGTCAATTCAGGAATAAGAGGAGGTGATATCGATTCATTAGATGGATTCATTGTCGAGGTAGTAGGTTGATCAGTGGCCAGACTACCATAGTCTTTATTCCGCATCGACACCAAATATCTTGTGAAGGTTTTGTGGTGGATAACATTAACACTTGTTAACTAGGAGCTGGATCCATAGCAACCAAATTTGTGTCCGGATTTGGAAATGGGTTTGTCAACATTGTTGATGCATGAGAAGTCTTGATGATTTTTGAGACTTCAGCACGGTGAGGAAAATCCCTAACAAAATGTTCCTCGTTACAGATTATGCATGGATAACGAGGTTTCTGTGGTCCAGACGGTTGATCAGATGATCGTTCCTACGGGTTAGAAGTTTGCTTTTTCTTTGATTTCTCGTTTTTCTTACCTCCTAGTTGCTTGTCAATTTTACCTTTGTCAAATGACACGGCATTAATTTTGGAAGTAGGAGCAGGATCAGATGCAGTAGAATGGTGTATGTTTGCAGTACTTATCAAGCCGTCTCCAGCATGAGAGTCCTTTATTTGAGGAGGAACATTGAAATTAGATCGCGACGCATTTGGGATTTTTTCATAGAGCGTGCCAGACTGAGTGTAAATAGAGTCTAAATATTGGGCATGAGAGATAACTTGCTCTTCTATGAGGATGCCACCTTTAGCTACAGCCTCAGTTATAGATGGTAACAGGGACTTAATGAACCATTCAACAAGGAGCTGATCGAGAACAAATGTCTTAACCATTGATCGACGACGACACCACTCATGAATATGATTGGAAATGTGAGTAGAATTAGTCTGTTTGAAGTTAGTCAAGAGTTCCGTTCCAGTTTCGTATCTTATCGGTAACTAGAAATGGGTCGAAAAGACAGTAGCTAAGGTAGTGAAATCATTGAAATAAGCTCTAGGTAATTCAATGTACCATTTAGCTGCTGGACCTGTGAGCGAATGCTGGAAAAGACATAATCGAACAGAATAATCATTTAGGGAATTTGATGAACACCATAAATGATAATTCATAACATGAGTTGACGGATCTTCTCCAGGGTTTCCATTGAATTTAGGAATGTCGGAGGGTAATTTATGAGGTATCACCGGCCACTAAGGAGCATAATTGATAGGATCATTGGTTAACCAGTTTAAATTTCGTAATTCCAAGGTTGCAATAAAAGGAAACTGTTTATTAAGGTCAGGCTGAGCATAGCCAGGGTAATATGGAATTGATTGGGCAAGAGGTATTTGAGCACCAGCATATGGAATTTTCTACTGGTAACCCAGATAGGGGTTTTTTTGCATAGCAAATGCTTGAGAATTCTGTTGACTAAAACCTGGATATGATACTTGTTGAAATGAAGTTTGAGGCATTTGTGCTTGTGGCTGCCAAGGGGTCTATCCACCAATGTTATAACCCAAATTAGTATAATTTGGATTCGGTTGATATGTATAACTAGGTTGCGTTTGCGACATCCCATAAAATGGTACACTAGCTTGTGAATAAATGATCCCTGATATAAGTTGTTGTAAATTAAATGAAGCATTTTGAGTCCGTGGACCCAAAATTTGATGATATTGAGTCAAAGAACCTACCTGATAACGTTGATGTACAATATTTTGTTTCTGTAATAGGGGTATAGATGTATTCACAAGTGGTATTGAAGTGGGTGTAACAGGTTGAACCGGTTGATACATGTGTACAACTGTTTTTGGTTGGATAGGAAGAGAGGGATGCCATTGACAAACATTCATGTCAACATTAGTTTGACCAAAAGGTGACTGAGTATTGTCATATTGGGTGACCAAAGGTTTCCCCCTAGCATAAGGAGGATAATAAGATGGAAAATAATTTTCTCCAAATGATAGGAGTCCAGTTGATATGGTACCTAAAGGAATTGACCCAAAAGGAGTGACTTGATATTGCCCTGATGATGTGTGTAATGAATCAAGTATTTCAGTACTAATGATAGGATTACTAGATAAAACACCAGATGATGACATTGGCAAAGACCATGATCGTGAAGATGCACCAGAGAAAGTGCTAGACAATGATTTGTAGCCTGTTGGGACCGAAGGGCCACCGTGCAAATATGACTCTGGTGAGGTTGTGAACATCGACAGAGTAGCGAGGGTAGGATTTGACATAATTGGAACAACAGACCCAATCGAAGATGTTGGTTCAAACATGGTTTTATGACCAAATGTATACTCTCCAAAATCAACGGGAGATTGAATGGTAATAGGATCGACAAAAGAAAATGGAAACGATTGAGGAAAAGACTGGTACAGGTAAAGGTCTCCCCCAAAATGGGTTGGACTTAAAGGTGTATCGTCTTGTGGGATTTCTTCAATCACAATTAAACCAGGAGGAAGAACTTCACCGTCAGGCCAAAAATATATTTTAGACGGTTGACTGTGTGATATATGAGTTTTAGTGGCTACATATATTTTTGGAGTGACCAAGGTAGGAACAACTTCCGGTTGTTCAACTTTAGTATTCAGATGTTTTGGAAAAGAAGAGACAGGATCTGGATCAATTTGTGATTGAACAACATCGGGTTCAAGAGGCATGGTCTCAGCGATTGAATGGATCGTGACCACGGGTAGCTGTGAAGACTCTGTTTCAACAACAGTAGACGAACCGGGATGTGTGGAAACAATTTGAGCTAGCTCTAGTTTAAAAGATGACGTTTTGCCAGAGGTACAAATTGTACTTGATTCGGCATATCATGATCACCTTCTCCTACCAGAAGTAACTTCCGGTGGTAAAGGTGGTTTTAAAGCTAATCTACGTGAACGACAAGGGGTAGGATTTTTTTCTTCCACAATTACTAATTTATTTTATCCAAAATAGAAATTAAAAAAAGAGAGGGTAATGCTAGGCAAAAGGGTTTACCAAGAAACTATGAACTGCAGAATACCTCCTGGTGAACCAAGAAGTACGGGCAGGTAATCTCCCCGAATACTGTGTTCAGTGTATCACAATTTTAGGGCGACCGACTCGGTTC
Organism: Pinus albicaulis; assembly: GCA_034641835.2. Lineage (NCBI taxonomy): Eukaryota > Viridiplantae > Streptophyta > Pinopsida > Pinales > Pinaceae > Pinus > Pinus albicaulis. The sequence continues at coordinate 504,921,825 of CM076570.1, read as the reverse complement.
ACTATGGATGGATAGCACCTAAAATTTGTCCTCCCAAATATACCCGAAGGTATGTGGAGGCTCAAGTCCATATTAGCACTGTCTGATGCGAAACTGCACAGTGAGAGCACCCATTTATACTTATCGTACTGTAACACCGCCCGATATACCCGAGAGTACATGGACAAGCTACGATATACTTACGTACATGGAGTGAGGTATCACACTCAGAATGTATCGCAGACAAGTTAACGACAGCTGCTATGTTTTATGATGCCGGAACACGTCTCTAGCCTAGACCTTCTAAATGTTATTGTTATGGTTCCAATGCATTGTTAAGTAATTTAATATTTATTTTATGTTGATATTACTTAACAATTTTCATTTCAGGTTCACCATGATGATGTATATGAAATTCCTAAAATGCAAGCTAAGAATGATAAACAAACTTTCACTTTCAGCTTTTTCAATGAAGAACCTAGCTACTAAGGGAAGAGAGAAAATAATTTGTGAGAAAACAAATCAATGAACAAAAACAAAATCAATGAATCACAAACTAAATGTAGATTTCCTAATGTTCCTTTTGCAAAAAAAACACAATCCTACATGAAAATGCAAGTTTTTCTTTTTAGTTTCCTTAATGTTATGAATGCAGAAAAGAAACTAGGTGCACTAGATCAATAATGCAAATGCTTTTTACTTTCGAGAAACGAAGAATACAAACAAAAATTTCTCTTTTGAAGGAAAAACGAGGATTTCAACAACAATTTATCCTATCAAATAAATGAAGATTTTACGAGAATTTCCTATTTAGAAAGCAAATTATTCTTAATGCAACCATAAAACATAATTTCAAATCAACTTGTCAATGATAAAGAAAAAAAAAATTTAAAACAACATTGAACAAATTTTCAGTCAAAGGAGGAAGAAGTATATAGAGTCACTAGTCAATTGAGCATCAAAATTTTCAGAACACAGCAAAAAACAAAATTGAAGCAAGTTGCAAAGTCAAATTCAAGGGAATTTGGTCACTTTCAGGAGTCAACACAGTCTGCAAGGGGAGATAGTGCTCTGCAACGCAGGCTACGAAGGGAGACAATCCTATGCAAAGCACTGTGTCCAGACTAAGGGTGCATTTGGTGCAGTAGACAAGGAAAAATACTACTTTTTAACTCACTGTCTTTGCAAATTAAGCTCTGAAAAATTCTAATATTTATGTGTAACAGCTACTAGGTGGATAAAAAAAGCAAATCAGAGACTAAAACACCTAGAACTAAGAGAAATTATCCCAGTGGAGTCGCCATTTTGTTGGGCCAGAATTGTAATCTACAGATAAATTACACTTCCCTAGACAGGTACTAGTCTAGAAAAATAGGTGAAAGACTATACACATATTTCTCCTAACTCAGAATAGATATACAGAGAGGATTGGAGGCTTACTTTTTCATTCGCTTCCAAATGGCTCCTTCTATCACTTCTGTTGCAGCTTCAATTTCAGGCGGTTTGTGAGCTAAATTCTTCCTGCAAGAAATAACACTGAAATAGTAGAAGATGCAATAATATAGATATCTATTCAAGCTAGTTAGCTAAATTAGTAAAGCATAAACTACATTCATCAACCAAGATATTACAATATGGAACATCTAAGTCAATACAGATGCATGTAGGGAAAAATAAGAAGTACTCTTTATTGATGATAGAAGGAGAGGTTACAACCTAGTGATTGATTTGAAGTGACCTTCCAGCAAAGTTCCCAAGACTCATCACAGTATAAATCTCTCCAGCAGCAGCTTCAAAAATATAGCTCTCAATTGAAAATTCTCCAGCATTTCTCTACTCAAATGCTTCCTTCTCAAGCACTCAGATCTATGCTCAATTTATAGATGAACTGTAGGTTGTTTTGCAATCAATAACTTTCCAAAAATAGGCAAGATATGTTTCCATTCATGTAGATGTCAAATGGACACTTGGATCTGAAGCTTGACACATGTGAACTCTTCTATAAGGCACTGTCCAAGTGGAGATTCCGGAACAATGAGAATTTCGCTCCCAATGTGACCAACGCACCTGTGAATGTTGGTAAGTGATTTGCAGAGCAGCCTTGCATGGGGCTACCTGCATATGCAATGCACTTAGGCCCCTTAGAGCCTGTGTTGGTGAGCTCTCATATGCTATATAATAAGCTTCAAACCATGGAAACCCTTGCTTGATGAAATTCTTGCTTGATTTGTCTTGTTTCTTGTCTTAGGGCATGTAGCAACTGAAATGATAGGGAATGATAGACCCTTGATCATTGGTCCTGGAGATGATTTCTAGTTAATCAGGTCATTGGGAATGGTGCCCAAATTTACCTATAACAACTTCCATCATCTTCTTATCATAGTCTTCATGTCTCATGAGTTTATCATTGATTACCAGAGGATTAGGCAGAACTTTCTACCTTGATACATCAAACTTGCTCATAAACCTGTTCACTGCGAGTTCCATAGTTTGAATTTGACGTCAAATTGTATCATCAAAATTCTTTTGAAAATTTCTTTCTTCACCTCTAATATAGTCTCTGTTCTATCAGTTATCCCGAGTTCTTCTAATTCATACTTGTTTTTGGAATTAAGGAATTTGATTATTTCAGAGGCTTCCTTTGGTTTATTTCCAATATTGGCTTTAACTTTATGAATTGCATCACCAGCTTCCTTCACCAAGTCATTCTGCTCAAATACGATCTATATAGAAGGCCAAATATCATTAACTAAGTTAATGATATTGGACCACAATTGCTGTTTTTCTTGGGCTAAAGGTTCTTTTAGTGACAACTCCTTTTCTAGCTTGTGGATTCTGTCATTCAATCTATTTTCTTTCTGTGCTTTTGCTTGATGCATTACTTACGCCAACTTCTTTCCATATTCTAAACTCTTTATTTGTTATTTGATCTTTTTAATATCTGTAGTCTGAATGGACATATCTTCCATTGTTTTGATTAATTTGCTGGCCTCATTAGTGGGATGGGCTGTTTGTATTGTTGATGTTGTTGCTGATGTAGTTGCTCGAGCTGATGTAGACACAAGTGTTGATGTAGATGTTATCGAAATAGTAGTAATGAGAAATGCTTCCATACTGGCTTGTTTTTCCTACACAAGTTTATCAATTTCTGTCTCCATTTCCTTTATTTGAGTTGTCAACTGAATGATTAGATTCATCATTTCATCCTTTTTATTGTTTGTTTCCAAAACCTCCTTGGTTTGCGGATGCTCAGTAGTTGGTAATTTTGGTTGTTTCTTTAGTGCAACTATGTCTGCATTTTTCTTTTTTATAAGCTCTTCTGCTGCTTTGATGTCTTTTAGATTATAACCAGTTTCAATTACCAAATCTTCTAGTGACTTTATCTTGTTATATTTTTCTTATGATGATGCTATCTCTAGATTTAACTGTGACTTTATATTTTCTAGAGAGTTCTGCAACTTTGGGACACTTAGAGCTTTGTGTGTCATGGTTGAATAGATCATTTCTCCTGCCTGTTTGTGAAATTCAATCTGGTTAATTGGATGCACATCTTTGGAAAGAACTTAAAATGTTGTCTTTTTATAATCTTCTGAATTTTTGGGGCCCTATACCTTTGGTTGTAGAAATGTCATCTGCATCTTCCTTGTTTTGAGGTCAAAAGGTGAAAACAACCTACTCTGATCACTAGGAGTTTTCTTCCAGTATTATGCATATGTAACAGCGCTCAATGCTTTATTTATGATTTTAATCTCTTTATATTTCTCCATGATATCCTTTTCTTTCTCAATTGGCTTGCTAGATGATGAAACCTCTGCAATATTTTTCTTTTGAATTATTTGCGCACTAGAAGTTGAGGGCATAGGTGTTTCTTCTTAAAGTGTTGTAGGTGCATCATCCCTAATAACAATATCTGTTTCAATGGCTTCAACTATATCTTCTTGCTCTATCACTGGATTTATTTATTTTTTCCTTCTGTACATAAGCTTGAATTTAGTGTCAAATGTAGTTTCTGCTGAATAAGAGCCTTCTTCTCTAGCCCTTTTTGAATTTCTATCCTGTGGGGCTGGAATAGCAGGATGGAACTAGTATCAAGCTGCTTCTCCACCTCCTGTAGAGTGTTTTCCAACCACTCTGACTGGTTGGAATATTTCTCAATTTCAGGCTTAGACTCATGAATGAAAGGGGTGAGTTTAAAATTAATTCTCAATTTACTTATGACACCCAAGGGGTCATATGAGAATTTGAAACTGTCGTTGAACTTTATCTCTTGTAGGTATCTTTCTGCTTCCTTTCCATCATTCCTACTATTGCATATAAAAGGCCCTAGTTGATTTTAAATCTTGAACTGAGTCTTATTTTTGGCTGAAAGGAAATTGATCTCATCAGAATTCAAGATCTACCTAATGTACTAAAAAGAAAATATCCTCATTGGGAGGTATTTGGGAAGCTTGTATGGAAGTATTTGGCTTCCATACACTTTGATTTCTGTGTGATTCTAGTACAAAGACCAGTCTCATGTTTTGCTCGGATCTGATAACTGTAGAACCTTTTTGATTTCTTCACTGATTCTTGGTTGAATACTGTTGCTAAGAATATTAACTACTAGATATACAAAATAATCAATAAAGTCTTTGAAACTGAATTTAGTGGAATCCTTTCTGATCAAGGATGTCCAAAATATAACAGACTGAGGATTACCCTCTATGTCCAGATTTTGTAGGTTAACTGTAAACCTTTCTGATTGAAAATATATGAATAAATCAAACAATACTGAGGATTATTTGAATATTCCTTCTTATGGAAATTTCATAAGTTTTTCATGCATTGTATCTTCTGGGAATTGGGAAAAGTTTAAAATTATAGATGGAGGCTACCTTGGGAAAAAGGTAGAGAGAAAAACAATGATGGATTCATCTACCCACTCATCAGTGAAGTAGCCTAAAATACATGACAGCATGGTCACAATTTGTCTGGTTCGTTCTGAAAACATGGTAGCAGAGTATGGAGGGTTGTTTTTAGGAGTTTCTACTGATTGAGGGAGGAAATTATGAAATATTTGAAACCTCTTAGGAAAATCTAGCTTTAGGTAAAGCTCAGTAAGGGTTTCAATGGGGAGAGGCACTCTCTTTGGTTGTGATTGAATCTACAGCATTTGATTAATATATTGAGGAGTGATAATAAATATGATTTCTTGTGTAGGGGTGACTATGGCTCTTTCATTGGGAAAATAGATGAGTTGGCACAGTCTGATGAGTTCAGGGAATTACTAGGTCTGTGGAAATATGTATTTGGGCAAGTATGAGTCCCACAGATAAATATCATCTACCTGATCGGAAAATTTTTCATGGCTCCAACAATGGAGCTCCAAAAGGTTTCTATCAGTCACAGTGTCATTTATTTTGAAATATTTATCAGCCAAAGGAGTGTGGTTGACTTCTAACAGGGGTGGTTGAAGAGGGTTTACAGTCTGGACACTTTGGGAAGCCATCAATTTGGTTCAATTACTAAATTAATAAGCTTATTTGATGGTGTTAGGTATTCAGAATTACCTGGAGTACTAAAGTTTTGGTTGTAGAAGGGTCCAGGTAGCAGTGGGCTTCAATCTTGGTTGGCAATGGCTTTTTGGTCTTTTTCGAAAATCAACAGAGATAAGGAAATAACGGTAAAGTTTCGGGGTTTTATAATTTTGAAATTCCAGTGGTTTTTCACAGGGCATGGAAGTGGTTTAGTGGTTTATCGAATGGTCTATCGCACGTCGAAAGGTGGTTTGGTGGTTTGGGAGTGGGGGGGTGCGATAGAATGTGGTAGTGCCATGTGGAAGGGGAGCAGAGGAATGAAACCACCCATTTCACACCACCCCCCTATGTTTTAAAATTCGAACAACGAGGAGTGCAAAAGGGTTCGTTGGGCGTTGGATCTGACCAATGGTGATCGGGCGGTAGGTGGAATTTTTGGGTTTTCAAAGAGGTGGGGTCGGGTAATAGTTAGGCGGAGAGCTTAAAATAAAGTGGGTCGAGGAATATATCTGCAGAGAGTTAAATGAAAGCGTAGGGGGGAGGGGGGGCTAAATGAAATAAGGTGTGGAAATATACTAAGCGGGGGGGGTTAAGTCAAAAAGGAAAGTGGGGCTTGATTAATATATTTATTTATTTTTAGCCTACAAAAAGTGGGTTTTATATTTTTATGAAAAGGTGAAGTGATTCAAAAGGAAAAGGGGGTTTAGGAGGGGAAAAGGGTTTTTAGGAAGGGAAAAGGGTTTTAGTAAGGGGAAGGGAATTTAGGATAAGGGGAAATGTTAGAAAAATATTAGTGATAAGAGATAAACCAAATGATGCTTTCCATAACTTTTGAAAAGTATTCTACCTACCCTTTTATTCATGCTAACATTTTTTATTTCCTTTATTGGGTGAATTTGAGCTTTTTGACCCTTTTATTTTCTATTGATAAGAAAAATAAGTTATTTCTAACCTTATATCTTCCAATGGCTCAGATTAAACTTATGAGCTCATTTTTATTCTCTACCTAAATACTGATCTGCCAAGATTAAATGATTTGGTCAGATATTTAATAACTATCTATCATGACATGAAATTTAAAGGTATGAATGACCAAGATTAGATTGCATGATCATCATGAATTGTGGTATTCTGAACAAGTTGCACACAATTTATTTGCAAAATTAAAGTAAACCAAGAGTAGTGGCATTTTAATGTGCAACACTTTCATAATTTATTTTTGTTTCTTTTTGTGGGGTTCATTTTATATCTTCTTTTTTTTAATATTTATTTCTTTTGGTCTTGTGGTTATTCTTTTAGGACATACCCTCTTTTAATTTTTTAATATGGAAAAAATTTGTAGAAAGAAAAGGTATGTACAATATTAAAAGACTTATCATAGCCAATTCAAAATTATGATCCCTATTATTATCGGACCCTAACATCAGTAATCCCCTATTTTGGAAATCTTAGGTTGCTCTTCTGTTCCAATTTTGACCTGCCTAATCTTCATGGGTTTAGTCACATATGGCACCTCAACCATGGGCCCATAAACTGTGCACTGAACTTCACAATCAGTGATATTGATTTTTCTTGGGTCTTCCTCATTATCTTCAATAGTCACATTCTGAAAGTTAATATATTCTTCATCTGTGCTTCCCATCTTGGTTGATCTGAAAATGATTGCTAGTTTTGTTGTGCTAATATCAGTTTCAGATTTAAATAAACTTTTCTTTGGTTTGATTATCCATTGAGGGTTTATTCATGAGCATGTGATTGTTTAACCATTAAACTTGGTGAAATTTAGTGTTTTTCACGAAGTCAAAGGCATAAAAACTAATAGCTGAACAACAAAAAATAAGTACACAACAAGAAAAAATAACAGAGTTCAATACACAAGTTTTTTATGAAGGAGTTCACCCCTCCTGGGCTACATCTCCTTGTTCCAACTTCATAGTGTGGGCCTTTGTATTAGCTTCAAATGTGCAAAATTCTTGTTTACAATCTCCTGTAGCTTCTGCAAACTACTCCAATGGCTTCAAAATATCAAGATCTACTAGAAATGACTCTTCTTGGGCTCGTTTTGGTCGAAAATTGCATGTGTTTTGACAAAAACAACTTTTCTTAGCTTTTCTCCTCTAAAACTAGAGTTTTTCCAGTTAAAAAACTAAATTTGGCAATTTATGCCTAATTCGGCACCTCTGCTAACTCTGTCGTCGAACAAATCTGTCATTAATTAAAGGGATAAGCGTAGTTAACATAAGATAAGTGTACTTTTAATAACATAATCGCATTTAGTGCCAGTCACATTTTAACATGGGTTAACCACGATAATCCACAGGCTTAACCATAATAAACATGGGTTAGTGCTTAAGTATAATTTGAATTTTCCACTGGTTGGTTTGTTTGGAGCGCTCGGTTATTTGCCGTCAGTCTTATGGGAGGGGGTTGGCCTCCTCCGAACCCCCATTCGCTGACAACCTTCACTATAACATGTGGCAGAATCCATTATGGATTAAGACCCAAGGTATAGGCGGAGTGGTAAGGCACGATAATGGCGGTCGATAGGTCTGGGGTTCGACCCCAACCCACGCCATAATATTTTGCATAAAATGTGTTCATTGTCCGCCAATAAAATTGGAGTAAATCCGCCAGAATAACCATTCGCTAACCTTGTTGTAGAGCCCCTATAGATGTAGCATAGTTCCACCAGTGATAAGGTTTAGGACTTAGGTTTAATGTAATATATATATGATATATATATATATATATATATTATCATATGTCATTTCAAATGTGATATTACCATAATGTTCGACCTTGGTTATAACCGACCATTCCAGCCATAAATTTGACCTAACTTACCATTGGGGGGGAGGGGGTACATGGCATGCCACATGGCCCTTTCCCATTGGCTCATAAAAATTCCTCCTTAATAAAATAATGAGCCATAAAATAACAAAGTTTCCAAATTAACAATTGGAGGATAAATTCAACTTCCATGGAAAACCTTGGAAAATCTGAAGTTGACACTTGTCACACTATCACTGGTTGAAACTAGAGAAAACCTTGTGAATCTGACTGGACCCTCCACATCATCCTTGTACCTGTTCTGCTAATTTTTTTCCTATTTGGGAAAACAAACAACAGGCCATAATTCCCTCATACGAACTCGGAATTTGATGAAATTAGTTTCTTTGGAATCCTGGAGATGGGCTCTATCTAGGCATTTAGGATGGAAGCATTTCTGAGCACTTTTAATTTTGAGCTAAAAACCGAGCCTTAGATCATTCCTCCCTACTATAAGCCTTTTGGACCCTAAAAGATACTATCAATTGTTCAACAAGTGAGGGTACAACTACCTCACTTTTCCAACCTCCAACCATTTCGCCTTTGAAGGATTTTGACCCTTGATTCCCACTATAAGGTATTCAAGATTCCCTCTTCTTGAAGTTTTGATTCTTCTGTCAAGTTTGAGATCTTTGTTAGGTCCCTATATTACTAGTATAATCCCTTATTGTTGTTAGTGTAACTCCCTTATTGTTATTATTGTACCCTTGTAACCCCCATTTTATTATTATTGTGCCCTTAAATTATTATTGTTAGGTCGGCTAGGATTACATTGTGGCCCACTAGGATTACATTATGGCCCCATGGACTCCTATATATAGAAAGGAGGTTTTGTAAACTGGATCATCCAAGAATTGTGCATTTATGTAATGTATTGGAGGTTTCCCCCTTGAAGTGGCTTATTTCTAAGGCGTTGATATCTCTTTTCTTCTATTTTTGGAGCTGGTTACACAACATTTGGTATAAGAGCTTTGGATTCTAGGGTTTCGCTTCTCCAAACAGGTCATCGTGGAATTTTCGCTATAAATTTTTTTATACGAATTTTCAGAAGCTGAAATTTTTAGGGTGCAAAGCTAAAATCCTGAGGAAGATTGTCCAAAAATTTCAGAGCTTGGTTCACACTATTTTCGGAGATATGATCTGTGGAAGTTAGGTCTTTTTTCAAGCTCCTAAACAGGTCATTGTGGAATTTATGCTATAAGTTTTTTTCTATGAAGGTGCAGAATCTGAAATTCATATGGTGTGAAGCTGAAATCCTGAGGAAATTCGTCAAAATATTTCAGGGCTTGGTTCGCAATATTATTGGAGATATGATCTGTGGAAGGTAGTGATTTTTCAGGCTCCTGAATTTCATCTCAAAGAGGTGATCGTGGGAAAAGTTCAATAACTCTCTCTCTGGGCATCAGATTGGAGTGCCGTAAAAAGTGGTCACAATTAAATGGATTGTAGTTTCTTGGCTATTAATTTTAGAGACAAAGGACGAAAAAATGACATGTGGCAATTCGTACAAGTTCTCTCTATTGAACCAGTCCATAATTAGGTCATTGTGGGAGATTGGACACAACTTTGTCTTGGAGAATCAAAATCAGGTCAGACCTGTGGCATTCGAAATATAATTCAGAGTTCTACGTCAGTACTGAAATTCAGATATTGAAGTGCTGCAATCACAGATATAATCCAATTTCAATATCAAGCTTCTCAAAAGCAAGAAAAAGGTGTGTATTTTTTTTCCGAATTGCATAAGTCTTGTTTGAAGAATCAATTTGAATTGATTCCAAGGGAATATTGTAGAATAGATATCAGTATTGGGTTCTAAAATATGCCCCGTAAAAATAATTCAACACCCATCAAGCCTTCAGAAGGTTCTACTATGACTCATGAAGATGAAGAATTGCTCAAAATTACAAGAGCAAGTGCAACAAATTTCACTCTCGCAAAGAGCAACAAAAAAAGAAATGGAAGTTTTGAAGAAAGGCATGCAAGAGAAGATGGATGGTTTGAAGAAAGGCATGGAAGCTAAGATGGATGGCATGGAAGCTGGCATGGAAGCTAAGATGGATGACATGAAAGACAACATGGAAAACAACATGAAAAACATGAAGAATGATCTAAAAGCAGACATCGAAGGTTTGACCAAGTTGATACAAGAAATGTTTCCTAATGGTGAAAAGATAGTAGAATAACCTCATGATGAGAAAAAAATAAATGTTAATCATGATTTCATAAACTCTAATGTTGGCGGGAAGAACCACCATATTCCAAAAATGGACATGAGGAAGTTTGATGGGAAGGATCCTGTAACATGGATACTACAGATGGAGCAATATTTTGATCTCCATAACATGCAAAACACACAAAAGGTACGCATTGCAACTTTAAATTTAGAACAAAATACATTTGTATGGTATCGACGGCTTTGCTCCCGTAAAAAAATTGTCACTTGGTCAATTTTTACGAAATAAATGATAGCACATTATGAGGATACAAAGAGCAACACCTTCTTTAGCCAATTGATAAATCTCAAACAAAAGGGTTTAGTGGGGCAGCACATTGAGGACTTCCAAAAATTTAATATAAGGGTAACTGATATTCCAGAGGAACAAAGGATTGATCTCTTCATAGGCACTTTAAAGGATAACATCCAACATGAAGTTCGCGTTTTGGAACCTGATTCATTGGAGAAGGCATTCAGGTTGGCAAGAAAAATTGAATGTAAAATTATGGCGACGAGGAAGCCTACCACTCACTTCTATAAAGAGGGAAGTGTTGCTACTCCTAGATTTCAACAACCTACAAGGTTGACACCACAACAATTGGAAGAAAAAAGAGCAAAAGGGCTTTGCTACGGTTGTGATAGCAAATACACTAAAGGTCATAAGTGTGCTGAGAAGAAATTATTTTACATAGATTGTGAAGAGGAAGAAGAAAATGAACAAGAAGAGGATATACACCGGGAACCAACCCTAGAAGAGGAAGAAATGAATCCGACCATATCGTGTAATGCACTGGCGGGAATTACCACTCCTCAAACTCTCAAGATACAAGGACAAATCAAGAAGAAAAAGGTAATAGTGTTGATTGATTCAGGTAGCACCCATAATTTTATTCATTGTAAGGTAGACAAGGAATTAAATTGTTTCCTATATCCAGCACCAGAATGTCAAGTGATGGTTGCAAATGGAGGAACTATAAATTGCTCTGGAAAATGCCATAATATCAAGCTAACCATGGGGGAATATGTATTGACTAGTCCAATGCTTTCCATTCCTATGGGAGGTGCGGATGTTGTACTAGGAGTACAATGGTTACAATCTTTGGGGACGGTAGCTTTTAATTTTCAAGAACTTTTCTTGAAATTTTTTTCAGAAGGAAAGGAAGTCGAATTACGGGGTATTGAAGGGAAGACGAGAAGGATAATAAGCTCTAATGTCATGAAAAATCTTCTAAAGAAAGAACAACGAGGCGTAATTGCAAAATTATGCTCACTAGAAGTTTCGACATCAAAATCATCTATTTCTACAGATCTCCAACAAGTCTTGGACAATCATGCCAAGGTGTTTGAAACTCCCAAAGGACTCCCACCTATTCGTGATCATGATCATGCTATTCATTTGATTCCAGGAAGTGTTCCTCCAAACATCAGGCCTTATAGATATCCTTACGTCCAAAAGAGTGAAATTGAACGTATGATTGCAGAAATGTTAGAGGCAGGTATAATTCAACCTAGTCAAAGTTCTTTCTCTGCTCCTGTAGTATTGGTACACAAGAAGGATGGATCATGGCGAATGTGTCGGGATTATAGGGAGCTCAATAAGCTCACCATTAAAGACAAATTTCCCATTCCTGTGATTGATGAATTATTGGATGAATTACATGGAGCAATTTATTTTACCAAGTTGGATCTTCGTTCAGGATATCATCAAATTAGAATGAAGACTGAAGATATTCCAAAAACGGCATTTCGAACTCATGAGGGTCATTATGAATTTTTGGTCATGCCTTTTGGCCTTACCAATGCACCTTCTACATTTCAAGGGTTGATGAATGCCATTTTCAAACCCTTCCTTAGAAAATTTGTGCTAGTATTTTTTGATGATATACTAATCTACAGCAGGTCTTGGAAGGATCATGTTGAACATGTTGACAGGGTGCTCAAACTATTGCGGGAGAAACAATTATATGCAAAAAAATCCAAATGTTTCTTTGGAGTACAAGAGGTGGAATATCTGGGTCATATTGTATCTCACGAGGGTGTTAAAGTAGACCCTAACAAAATTAAAGCCATTAAGGAATGGAAAGTCCCCACAACCATAAAGCAGTTGCGAGGATTTCTTGGGTTAACGGGGTATTATCGCAAGTTTGTTAAGAATTATGGGAGAATAGCAGCACCTCTAACAACATTATTGAAGAAATATGCATTTTCATGGACTCCTGAAGTAACTAAGGCCTTTGAACATCTTAAAGAGGCAATGTGCCTAGCACCGGTCTTAGCTACGCCAGACTTCACAAAAACCTTTATTGTGGAATGTGATGCCTCAGGAAATGGAATTGGTGCAGTTTTAATGCTGGAAGGAAGACCCATTGCTTTTGAAAGTCGTCCAATCAAAGGAAAGTATTTACAAAAACCTATTTATGAGAAGGAAATGTTAGCAATACTGCATGCACTAAAGAAATGGCGAAGTTACCTAATGGGAAGACACTTCAAGGTAAAAACTGATCATGATAGTCTTAAACACTTTTTGGAACAAAGACTATCTTCAGAAGAGCAGCAAAAATGGGTCACGAAGATGTTGGGTTATGACTTTGAAATAATCTACAAAAAAGGAAAGCTTAATGTTGTTGCAGATGCACTCTCAAGAAAGAATGAAGAGGTGGAAGCATTGCTTTGTGCCATTTCTATTATCCAACCAGATTGGATAACCGAAGCAAGAGATGAATGGAAGAAGGACAAAGATGTATGGAAACTCATTCAAAATTTGCAGCAAGATCCTAGTACATCTGATACATTTAGTTGGAAAAATGATTATTTATGGTACAAGGATCGCTTATATCTTTTTAAGAATTCCCAACTAAAACAAAAGATTCTTTTGGAATTGCACACTTCTCCTTTAGGAGGACACTCAGGATTTTTAAAAACTTACCACAAGGTGAAGAAAGAATTTTTTTGGGATGGCCTTAAATCTGATATTCAAAAGTTTGTGGCGAAATGTTTGGTTTTCCAGCAGAATAAAGTGGAAACAATTAAGACCCCGGGACTTCTACAACCTTTATCCATTCCAAGTCAACGTTGGGAGGAGATTTCAATGGATTTTATCACAGGTTTACCTAAGTCCGAAGGAAGAGTGTCATCATGGTGGTAGTTGATAGACTTACCAAGTATGCACACTTTTGTGCATTATCTCATCCATTTAAAGCAAGTACAGTTGCTACTACATTTATGGACGGAATTCAAAAGCTACATGGAAGCCCAAGGGTTATTGTGAGCGACAGAGATCCCATTTTTACTGGAAATTTTTGGACGGAGTTATTTTCTTGTTTGGGTACTCAATTAGCTCATAGCTCATCTTATCATCCTAAATCTGATGGTCAAACTGAGATAGTAAATAAATGTTTGGAAGGATATCTTCGTTGTTTTGTATCTGATAAACAAACACAATGGGTCGAGTGGTTACCTCTTGCTGAATGGTGGTATAACACTTCCTTCCATACTGCAGCAAAAATGACCCCATTTATGGCACTTTATGGATATCATCCACCATCCATCACATCATATTTAATGGAAAATTTGAAGGTTCAAGCAGTGGAAGATCACATTGAGCATCAACAAGAAGTTCTCCAACTCTTAAAGGATAACCTGAATTTGGCACAAAATCGAATGAAACAACAGGCAGATCAACATCGCAGCGAAAGAAGTATCATGTAGGAGATTGGGTATTTTTACAGCTACAACCATACAAACAAATGTTCCTCAAGCAAGCAAAAAAGGATAATAAATTATCGCAAAAGTACTATGGTCCTTACAAGGTGTTGCAAAATATTGGTACTATGGCATACAAATTGGAGCTTCCTGATTCTTCGCGAGTCCATCCAATTTTCCATGTTTCATGCTTAAAGAAGGTTATCGGTGAAAATCTTCTAGTTCAAACAATATTACCAGAACTTGATGAGGAAGGAAAAATCATATTGGAACTTGAAGCGGTCACGGAAACAAGAACTCAACAACTACGGAATTGATCAATTTCAGAGTATCTCATCAAGTGGAAGAACTTACCCAATGAAGATTCTACATGGGAGGATGAGAATTTTATAAAGAAGCACCTAGAGCTACTCAAGTGTTGAGGACAACACTTTTTTGAAGGAGAGGGGCATGTTAGGTCCCTATATTTGATCAGGAGCTCAGGACCAAGTGTCGTAAAATGGTCAAAAATGAAAGTGCTCAGAACTGGTTTGAACCTAAACGACCGGATAGAGCTCGTCTTCCTGATTCCGGCGCCGCGAACGGTTCGAAAAATGGTCTCCGTATGAAGAAGTTATTCAGCTTCAAAGTTTTGTCAATATCATTAAAAAATGGCAAATTTGGCTTTGGAAAATTTTTATTAAAAAAAGAATATTCCACAGAATATTCTGGAAATATTCCGCAAAATATTCTGGAGAATATTCCATTTTGTAGCCAATCAGGAAGCGCCACGTGGCTAGCCCGGAGGTCGCCACGTGGGCCCCAAGTCGGAATTTGAAATGGCGCGTTTCAAAAATTTTATGGCGCGGATGGGTTTTGAACCCGCGACCAAGTGGTATATAACACCGCGTTTTAACCAATGCACCACACGTTTGGTTCGTGTTATGGTGGCGGGCGGAGTTCTATTTAAATGGCGCGGAAGGTTTGGGCGTGGCCCGAAGGGGGCCAGCCCCGAAGGGCCAGCCCCCTTTCCACTTGACCACAGGCGTGGAACCAGTCCCCAGGTCCATCGGCGCGCTTTCCATGGCGCATATTTAAACTTTGGATATGCGTATTTATTTGGGTTTGTTTGTTATTTAAACATTAACGTTGGTTATAACGTTATGTGGTATTAAAACGTTTGAAACCCATTTGACATAACCGCCGGACTTGTGAACGGATAACCATATAATCTTTATTGCCAACAAACCGCGCGCTATTTTGGTGGTTCCGCCCCGATTTTAGCGCCATTTGCTATTTTGGCGTTGTTAACTGCACTTCCTCCACATTTAGTGGAGTTTCTCAAGGGGAAAGAGGCAGTTTAGTGTTTTGGCCATAACTTTTGATAGGGGAGGCCTTTGAAGACGAATTTTTTTTTTGATTTTGGGTCTCTTCGACCTTCTGAAGCCATTGGCACAGGTTTCACAGCCATCTGAGGTCGTTTGCAGGTGATTTTTCTCCGTGGAAGTTCCAGGAGTCACCAGGGCCAAATCAGTTTGGGAGCTGCATTGGGAATTGTGCAGTCAGTTTATGTGGAACGAAGGTCATTCCTGAAGTTTTTCAGTATTCTGAATCCATTTATACAGCTCTTTTTTCCTTTTGAGGAATTATTCTCACTGTTTAGCTTCAGGGAAGCTTTCAGGGCCAAAAGGGCCATTTCAGTGTTGGAGCTGTTTGGGGACTATTTTCTTCCATTTTTGGTGATTCAGAAGTCTATTTCTGATATTTTCGACCTTATGAGTTGAATGGCAGAGGTTTCAGAACAAATTGAGGTCATCTTCACCTCTAAATTCTCCATGCAAGTCTAAAGGGCCACCAAGGACAATTGGGGAAAAGTACTATACAGGTACAATTTTCACTGTTTAGTGTTTGGGAAAGAGCATGTTCAGCTAATTCCTATCTTCTGATTCTGTATTTACAGTCAGATCTGTCTTTCGAGACATTCTTATTCTTGTATTAGCCTTTGTAGCATTTTTAATACAAGAGGACAAGCCTAGTTTGAGAGGCTCGGTCCAGCAGATGTAGCCCAGTGGAGGGGGTGAACTACTTAATAATTTTGATGTATTTATTTGCTGAAGATGATATGCTAAAAAAAACTGATATAAAGTGTTAAACAACAAATATACATAACTTGCATACACACCTAGTCACCTACTCAGCTACAGAAAGTTATTTGTCTTATTCCGCACGACATCAAACTTCAAGTATGTGTATGTCAAAGACTTCTAAGTGTTTACATATTATTTCCTTAGGCAGAGTCTGTAGAGGGCCAGGTACCCTCCGGATTCATCCTTTCCTAGAAAGGTGAAACATCCGGTGAATGCCCCTACAGTCCATCTCTGTATAGGAAATAGTTTGTTCTCACATTTTCAGAGGTCACTTGGAGTGTATAGCTCAATTTGAAATTATGGGAAATGGATACCTTGCACCCTCAAACAAGTAAATTCCATTTTCAGATCAATATTACTAGTATAGTCCCTTATTGTTGTTAGTGTAACTCCCTTATTGTTATTATTGTACCCTTGTAACCCCCATTTTGTTATTATTGTGCCCTTAATTTACTATTGTTAGGTCGGCTAGGATTACATTGTGGCCCACTAGGATTACATTATGGCCCCATGGACTCCTACATATAGAAAGGAGGTTTTGTAAATTGTATCATCCAAGAATTGTTCATTTATGTAATGTATTGGAGGTTGCCCCCTCGAAGTGGCTTATTTCTAAGGCATTGATATCTCTTTTCTTCTATTTTTGGAGTTGGTTACACAACAATCTTGCTGAATTTCATCAAGATATTTTGGGGAGAAATAATCTATTGATGGAAGTTGAACATTCTCTCCTTGATCATCAATCAAAGGAGGCTCAAACAATCTCAAATTCTCAACATTAACGACAGAATAAATTTGTATATAAGGAGGAAAATATAGCTTGAATGCATTTGTACCAATATTTTCAAGAATTTTAAATGGACCATAAGGAATTGGTTTGAGATTTTTACCTTCCCCTTCAAATATTTATTTTCTTATGTACAACCAAACTTCATCACCAACTTTGAATTTGTGATCAGCCCAATGTTTGTCATGCCTTTCCTTGTAGCTGCTTTGACTCTTTTCAAGTTGCTCTTGCACGATGTGATGTATCAACTGAATTTTCTCAAAGAACTTCCTTGCCTTATCTATGTCACTATGTCCCTCTATAGCGACATCTTTCTCAAATATGAATTCCAATGGCGATCTTGGAAAATAATCAAAACATGCCTCAAATGGCGATGTGTTTGTGGAAGAATGTTTTTCCCTGCTGTATGCATGATGTATGTAGTGTAACTGCTCATCTGACAACTTGGGATAATTACTGTAATAACCTCTAAGAAGATGAATAACAATCCTATTCACCACCTCTATTTTACCATCTGTTTATAGATGAAATACTGTACTTTTCTTCAACCTTTTGTCCATCATGTCCCATAATTTTGACCAAAAATTCCTAACAAATCGAGAATCTCGATCACTTACAATAGAAGTAGGAAGACCAAAATGGACCCAAACATTTTGAAAGAAAATATTAGTGGTTTGTTCAACTGTAATTTTTTTCTTACATGACATCAAAATTCACATTTTTCTGAACTTATCTACCACAACATACAAATAATCATGACCTTTCCTTGACAATGGAAGACCACTTACAAAATCCATTGAGATAGTCTCCCAAGGATGTGAAGTAACCGGAAGTGGAGTGTACAACCCAAGATTCCTATTGCTAGGCTTAATTTTTTCACATAAAGAACATCCTATAATAAAACGAGATACATTTTCAATCATGCATGGCCAATAAGAATACCTTTGTCGATTCACTTTTGTCTTGCCTACACCGAAATGTCCTGCAATCAATGATGAGTGCGCCTCCTTTATGATATTGTTTCTTTCTCCCTATGGAATACATAAATTTCCCAAGTGATACAACAAACTATTATGCACATGATAATCTAACTCTTCGTTTTGGTTCCCTTGACTCAAACTCTCATATACATCTTGAAAACCACTATCATTTGCATATTTTTCAATGTAATTTTCATGCATAATGGAATTGTGTTTGAGTATAATATCTGAATTTATAATAGGCCTAGATGTTAGTATGAATCTTTCGTCGTAAAATATCACTTTAGCTACGCATAACAAATAGCCCTAACATCAATTATGGCTACAAAATATCTCTAAGTCTGCTGCACAAATTCAGATCTAAGCACAAAAAGACATTAAGCAAATAAAATATAATATGGCTCCATGCATCCAATAGACAAGACAAGAACAAAGTGTTTAAAATAATGATTTGTATTATATTGAAGAATGGGGCACCTGAGAGGAAAACAAGAAAGGTGTTTTCCGGTTCTCCTCAGTGGGATGGGTTCTTGGAAGTCCTCAGTGTTTCAGATCTAAAATTCCTCTCTCTTATTGGTGTAGAAAAACAAACATGGAGCTCAATGGGAGTTCATAAAGAAAAATGGAAAAGATCCAGAGTGATCTAATGCAATGAAGGTCACTAATGAATGGGGAAAACCATTATATTTATAACAAAATATTGGGGTGTTCTAGAACTCGGTGCATGAATAAAATATTATTAATCAAATTCTAGAATCACCCTTTAGGAATATTTTATTATATTTGTTGGAGGGAAAAGGTCTTTTGACTTGGGTCAATTCCTTTATTTATAAAAAAATAAAAAAATAAATGATTTATTTATTATTTTAGGAACATTATGGGAATATAATTAAATAAATAATGATTTATTTAATTATTTAAAAATGATTTAGTCAAATTTAACTAAGAATATTATTTAAATAATGATTTGAATAACTTATTCCTAGGAAATACTTAAATAAATAATGATTTATTTAATTAATTTCCTTGTTTTGGGTTAAATATGACCAGGAAATATAGATAAATGTTATTTTATATGGTGAAAGCAATTTTACTTAGGGTAAAATTGGTCTTACATGGTGTACTTGGGTTCATCTAATGATAATGAGTTAGATGACCAAAAAAATGGTGTAACAGATTTCCCTCCAACGTACGAGTGTTAGGAGCAAATCTTATGACCGAAGTACGTTGTAAGAACTCAATCACTAGGCATCAAGAGGGAAGTGAGAGAGAGGAATGTAAGGTAGTCTAATGTGCTAAAGGACTAGACCCTGAGGAGACGAGAATTACAGGTGCAACAAGTCTCTAGGTGATGAAGTAGTACCAGTGTGAAACGCAGCGGGGGAGGCATACCTATGCCCGCCGATACAATAGTACAAAGAATAAGGCACCCAGAAAACCACGGAACGCAAGGATGAAGTATATGTTGGCCTAAACATGAGCCAGATAAATAAAATTATGAATCCCACGCACATGCAATGCCTGGAATAACCGTCAGGACTTATACAAGAAGATTTTAGTACATGAGATACAAATATACCCAAATGCCCCCTACACACAAGGAAGGGCTCACAACATCTAATTGATATATGCAAATCAAAGAGGCGCTACAAGTGGTTGAGGTTGATATCATCAAATGAGAGGAGATGCATCAAGGGCAGAAATAAAAAATTCATCCAGGCATGTGGGGGGCTACCTGCAGGGCCACCCCCTCATGAGGGTTGAGACATCTCACACACGCCCGGGAATCACCAATAGCTGTTGCTGCATCACTGGACCATCAAGTGTATAGATCACGATCATGCTGAGAAGAGCTCGAACCAAGGTACACTGCCCCCTAGACTTGGCTTCTGGAGTAAATGAGCTGATGTCGACAGAAGTAGGTCCGCCATAGGTGAGGCAATAGGGGAACCACAACTAAGGCACGAGGGAAAATATTAGAGTGACGAACAGAGAGACACTAATGATGATGATGGAATGAGGGATATGGAGGAGCGGTTGGAAAACTTCCCTTGTTAGAGCGTAAAGGGCATGAATAGCTTGGCAGGGACTGACACAATATCAGGAGGGATAGGGGACAAGGGTGTGGAAGGTCATAATGTGCGGCATGAGAGAGGGATCAAGCAAGATAGGAGGGAGAACTATAGCGGGGTACAAAGGGACTTGGAATAGGCTCCATGAATGTGATGATGACTTGACTGGGATGCTCTAAACAAGGGTGACTCGATGGTGTTGCCTCATAGAAAGGGTCCAGTGGGGAACCCTAAAAGCATGAGAACAATAGGGTAGCTCATGACGAAAATCAACATGAACGAAGATGACTAAGAAGGCAAAGTGGTGCCCCAAGTACAAGTGTCGTAAGTGAAGAAATTCGATTTTGAGAAGAGATGAATAGATCCTTCATGGACGCAATGTGTCTTGGTGAAGTATCAAAACACAAAAAACTGACAAATACCCATTTGAGTGCTTGGTGAGAGCTTTCCAATGGTGTGGATGGTTTGTCAAATGGGGCTATGGTTTTTTCGCAGCGAGCAAAAGAAAAAACAGGGGTTTTCTTCTAATAGAGAATTTTCCCTCCAAAATCATTCATTTTCTTGTGTAGCTGTGGTGAATGTGGAGAGGAGAGAAGGCCCTAAATCTTGTGGCAATCATAGCGGACAAACCGACCATTGGAATTGTGAGCCGTCAGTTGCAAGTAAGAGGCATAATCCTAAGCTTTGTTTTTTATGGAGTCAAATTGTAGATTAGGGCTTTAATTCTCAGTAATTTCCCCTACTTCATCATTACGGTCGGGTCGCACTTTTTGGGGCAAAAGCTGTGACCTGGGACACAGGTTTTGGCCTGAAAAGTGCGACCTAGCCCAAGTTTTGCCCAAAAAGTGTGACCTGTTAGATGTGGGGGGTTTCAATGCTGTCATGTGCTGAGATGTTGTTTTGGTGTAAGTTAATGAAATTTTGTTGATCTGGAGGCTGACAAAAATGATGTTTTTGTGTAGATATGGCAGATATACGGATCAAGTGGAGAGAGAGAGACTTAGGTACATTATGGATGGAAATCCAGGTGGATCAGGGTGTCCGTCGTGCACTGGCTAGGTATGGGGTTCTGAAATTTTTAGAGAACTCGTTGATGAGGGCTGGAGAGCCCTTGTTGGCCCGGATTATCAGTTATTGGGATCCAGATCATGAGGCATTTGTAGTGCAGGGGCACAGGAGCGAGCTGATGGTCCAGGATTTGTATTTCTTGACTGGTCTTCCACCATTAGGGATGGTGGGAAATACACAGCTAGTGTTACCATGGGGGCGTAACATTATGGAGATTGTTGAGCAGCATTGTCAACCAAGTGTCCAAGTCAAAGGGAATCGGATATCCATTGGTGATCTAGAGAGGTTGGAGACCCGGGCAGTGGCCGCAGTAGTGTTGCAGATCTTGGGTAGCCAGGCGTTCCATCACATCACTGGAGGGAAGATGATGATTGTGGAGAGTGTGTTGAGTGGGACCTACTATGGGTGGGCCCAAATGATGTTGGTGTCGATGAAACGACAGCTATCGCTATGCAAGCGACAAGTGAATCATGATTGTGCCGATGGGATTGTTTTGTGTTCTTTCTTCTTTGAGAAGATCCTGACCTTGCGATCTCGTATACAGTTACCTGATGGAGGTCCGAGAGAGCCTCGGATGTGTCGGTGGGGACAATTACTGTGTAGAGGAGGAGGAGGGGCAGTCGGACAGGTGTTCTGACCATATTTCTTCGCCCATTGGGATCAGATGCCACTATACATAGACGACTATCCCTATAGTGGGATGAGTTATTGGGGAGATCCGGACTTGCCGCTTCCGCCTGGTCGAGTGTGGGGGCCCGATGGTAAGTGACAAGCAACTAATCTGTTATGTGCATTTTAGATTTTGTGACTAGTATGCATGGTACTAATTGTTATATGTGTTGGAATGCAGATATAGCTCTGGTGAAATCGGCCGGATATAGGGGGCGACCGGCAGCAGCAGGAGCTACAAGTGCGAGTGGATCAAGGACAGCATAGAACAAGGATATGGCCGCTCTGGTGGAGAACATCCGTCGTAGATGTGAGGGGTTGCTGACCGGTGTGTCGGAGCGTGGTTAGAAGGATTTAGATGACCAGTACATAGAGTTATGTATTGGGCTACCCTCGGAATGGCGAGGTATCATGCGAAGCAAGGCGATGGCCGGTCAGACTGTGCATAATCTACAAGCTGCAGGAGTAGAGCCATTGGCTCGGGATCCTCTGGAGAGTGATTAGATGTAGGGCAGATGGTGCCCCCCAGTGTTTTTGTAGGGGCAAGTGGTGCCCCCCATTTTGTAGTTTTGCTTTTTGTACCATGCTATGGGCATGTGATATGTTTTAGAGCAGATGGACTCTCAAAACACATGTTATATGATATATATGGTTTATGTATATTTTGTGGATAATGTGAAATGTTATTGTCTTGTGTGTGATAAATGCCAGTCTAGAACATGATTTCCAATTTGATCAACGTAGTGATTTTGACATCGAGGGATATGGTGGAAAGTAATAGATGTAAATGCACGTATCAAAAGTTTCACACGTAAATATTGTCTAAACAGGAGAGGGTTATGTACACGATAGACACCATTAAGTTGTAGGACAAGAAGCAGGGAATCTAAATGAACATGCAGATGGAGGATGTGATGAGAGAGGGAATCGGCTAAGAGACCACACACGGCATCATATTCAGCCTGATTATTGGTGGCATTACCAATGCAGACCCCATTTGCAACAACCAGGGTATGCAAGGGGGTAAAGATGGCCCATGCTACCAAAGCGATATTCCGGGAAGAGCGACTTGCCCCATCGGCATAGCCAAGATAATGGGTGGAGGAGGGGGGCGATGTAATAGTGTCGCGGGACAACAACTGGGAGGGATGAGAAAAATAATGGCAGTGTGAGTAGAGGATAGACATCCACGGACGGCTATGGGAGGGAGCAGTCTGGGTAGGAAGTCTAGGACTCATAGATCGACGAGAGGGAGATGAATGAGAACTATGGGATGAAGGGTGGGAACTCAGGCTGCGAAGAACATCGAAGATACGGATGGTAGGACCATGAGTATGGGAGGGAATGGAAGGGTCAAGGGGACCATACGACATTGCAAAGTGACCAAAGTAAACAGTATGGGAAGAGAGGCGCAGATACGGGTCATCATGGGGAATGACAGAAGAACAGGTAAAAATATGGTCAAAACATGAAGAGATTGAGAATGTGTCTGAAGGAGGATTAAGCAGAACAGATGGAGTGGATTCGGAGGGAATGTACTCAGATGGTTGCGCAGATGATGATAGGTATAGGAGGGGAGCAGAAGATTCGGGCATTTCAACATCAGGGGGAGGAATGTCAATGGTAGCAGGAGGATCCTTGAGTAGACCTGACGCATATTGAGAAAGGATGGGAGAGGCGGATTGATTTTGTTCAATTTCTTACTCGCGAATGACCTCTAAAGAGGCTCGGTAATGCGTGAGGTGAGGAAAATGGTGAGAATAATGGCCATGGACACCACACAGAGCACAGGGTTTGTTGGTGCGAAGAGTCTTTGGGTTCTTGGCTACGGATGAGGAAGAAACAAAGGTTTCAGGGATCATAGATTTAGGGAACGTGACTTTAACCATGGGTTGGATACGGGGCAACTCAGGACAAGTGTGGGTGGGATGACCGATACCATCACACAAGGCATAAGGCTTGGCGGGTGGGGGAGGGGTAGGGTCAGGTGTGGTGGCCTTGTCATTGGATGCCCCCTTGCGAGTTTTTTGTTTCTTTCCTGTAGCTATCGCAGCATTAGGAGGGTTTGGTGGAGGGGCTAGGGGTACAGTGGTGGTGGAAGGAGCGAAGGGAATCGGTTGCACTGGTGTCACGACTATGTATGGTTTGGGGTGGCCTGGTGGGGTCTCAGTTGGAGGAGTAAGATACCATACTAGAATTCCTAAGGTTAAATTAGGGAGGGAAAGGGTGGCCATGACGGGGACCGAATAGATGCCCGGGGGGGGCAAGGAAAGGTATTTGACCGGCGGGGTAATGACCAGGGGGGACGACTCCCATATGGTGGAGACCTGAGGGAACTAACTCAGGAGGGTAGGGAGGTTCCTGAGTGTGATGGGAAGGGTCAGGTAAAAAAGGTTCGGTGGAATGAAGCGAAGGGCTAGGAGCAGGAGGCAGGGGGCGAGATTGAGGTTGCTGACTAGCCGGAGCAGGTTGTGGAAGGCCAGCCTGGGACGATTGCATCATGCAAAAATTCGCTAAGCTGGGGTCAGAGATAGGAGGAGGGGGAGGACCAGGAAAAGTTCCAAGCAACGAGGAATCTTTGTAGATGCCAGGGGAAACACCGGTCAAAGAATCAACAGTTGGTTTGTTAGTGACAGTAGAGATGGTGGACTCAGGGGAGGTCTGAGATTTTGGTTCATGGTAGGTCAATTGGTCAATGGTGACAATCTTGCCATTATGAGGGAAAAATATCTTGCGGTGGACTGCGGATGGGACGACAGACATGGCATAGGTGTAACTACGCCCCAAAAGGATGTTGTAATCAAGAGGGGCGTCGATAACTTCAACGTCAACACAAACAGTCTTGCCGGCAAGGGTGATAGGATAGTTACAGAAAAGGCCAATGGGCTGGGAGGCATGGCCATCCCACGTGTGAAGGGTGATGGTGGAAGGGGCCAGCTCAGGGGATCCGAGTTGTTTCCAAACCGAAGCAGACATTACGCAGGTAGATGCCCCCTCATCAATAATACACCGAGCAACATTGGCGTTTCGAATTTTGACTGGGATTTGGAAAGCAACTGAAGGAGGAAGAGGGGGATGGTCTGACTGGCGGGCGTCAAAAACAATCAATTGGTCATCAACAGGATCTACAGCACCCACGGCAGATAGTAGAGCCCTCTTTTGAGAAGGACACGACTGGAGGGTTCCAATGTTGAAATGGCAGCAGGAGATTGGGCGAGATCATCTACTATGCTACATGAATGGGCAGCCCGACCAGAGGCAGCATTTTGGCGTAATGGTCCCTTAGGAGGCTTGGGATGAACCTCGACTTTGGGCAGAGGGAGTTGCAAGGGACCATTGGGTGTCAATAGAGGCTCTGTAGGACCTGACGATGGAGACTCGGAGACAGATGGAACGAGAGGTGTGGAATACTGACGGGACCGAGTTTGAAGGTTGAGGTCGACGGTGAGAGGGGGGTCAGAGGCCATCACGAGAATATGGTAATCAGAGGAACCAGAAGGGGAAGGTTGAGTGGTGACCGGGGCATGAGGGGGTTGAGTGGCCACAAATCCTTGTTGAGGGAAAGGATCGGTAAACAAAACGGGTTGAGAAGTAGTTGGGGTAGGAGGGACAGTAGGGGAGAAATGTTGTCCCCGCACAGTGGCCTGAGATTCCCACATCTGCCGCATTTGTGGTAATAAGGGACAATCGTGAGTGTAATGACCGTAAACACCGCAACATGAACATGGCTTATTGGCGTGAAGTGGCCTTTTCGGCTTGGGCTGAGAACCCTGTGGCTGGGTAGTAGTGTGAGGATCAATACTTGAAGAATTGGGTCCATGATTACCAGGGGCAGATGAATTGCCTTTCCTCTTTCTTTGAGAAGGAAGAAAATTAGGTGCCCCCTGTTGTGCAAAGACTTGCCCTGGAGGGGGTAGTAAGTGCAGTTGTACGGGTGGAAAAGGCAAGGGAGTGGGAGGTCAAAATGTTGGAGGAGCTGGGACACCAGGTTACGAATACGGATAAGGGGAAGGGTGGGTAGCAGTGAGGTAAGCAGGAGGGTGGGAAAAAGGAGGAGGCATGCCGTATCCTAAATACATGCTACCTGGAGGGGAAAAAGTGCCGGAGGGGCTGGCCCCTGGAGGAAAACCATGGCCTAGAAGAGGTTGGGCAGAGGTATGTGACAGGGCTCCAACGATACCATTGGTAGAGTGATATGCCCCTGGGGCATTAGAGCCACCGGGCTTGGGAATGTCAGGAAGGATGATATAAACATAACCAGATTGGGAATAGATAAGGTCATATTTCAAGGCGATTTGGAGGGCGGCTTCTTTGGTTTGGGGAAAATGGGATGCGACATCTTTGCCAATGGGAGGTAAGAGAGAGCAAAGGAACCAGTCCATGTAAACTCGATATTCAAAGGGGGGAGCGTGACACAGGCTCCGTCTTCGCCGCCATTCTTGGACATGAGCAGAAAGGCGGGTCGAAGAGGATTGATGGAAATAAGTTAAGAGTTCAGTGCCAGTGTCGTATCGGAGAGGGAGCTGGAAATAGGATAAAAAGGCTTGGGCAATGGTCGCAAAGGTGGTATGGGAAGAGGTGGCTTGATCAACATACCATTTGGAAGCTTCACCAGTAAGCGTGCGCTGGAACAAACGAAGATGGATGGAGTCATCCATGATGGAATTGGAGGAACACCACATGTGGAAATATCATATATGGTTAGAGGGATCTTCACTAGCAAGGCCTTCGAACTTGGGAATGTCAGAGGGGAGCTTGGTTGGCATAGCAGGCCAACTAACATCGTGGCGAATAGAATCATTAATCAGCTGATTGAAATCGGGGAGACTGAGGCCAGCCATATAAGGGAGTAATGGGGAAATCGAGGTAGGTCCCGTAGGGGTTCCACTGGACACGGACACAACAGTAGAATTGGGGTTAGGGCTAGGTCCGGAACTAGACATGGTGAAGGTAACAGGGGGGAACCAAGAGGAGGGGGAGAACCCGAACAATCAAAGGAAGAGTCGGAGTGCAAAATCGGGGGAGGACTTTCTTGATGACGACGGGAAGGAGGAAGTCGACCAAGCGGAAACTGAGGGTGAAGGCCAAGAAGTCTCCGAGAGAGGCGCCTTGGAGGCGCAATGATGACGGGAAGAAGAAAAACTGACAAGGGCAGGGATGGACAAAATCAAGCGAGGTCAAGGGAAGAGAGGTGTAGTGACAATGGATTTTAAAGTCTTTGCCAGGCGGTGTTAACCAGGTGCTTCTTCACTTAGGTTCAGTGTGTGGCGTGCGTTAATTTTAATTGTTTAAACCCAGACATTTTGAGAGTAAAAGAAAAAGTGTGTTGTGTAACTGAAAAGAAATATGCAGTAAATTAAACGAAAAGAACAGAAAATTTACAGCTACTAATGCATCAATGTATCCCAAGGAGGCGGGTCTCTCAAAACTAGTCTATAAGAGGGAAAAAAAACTAAGCCAAGCACACAAAAAAGAGGCCAATAGATCTAATGTCAGGAGGGACTGGGATCTAAAGGAGAAAGCTCCTGAAAAGTGGTGCAGAGAACAGCAAATAGGCAGAGGAAAGGTTTCTGCTAAAACAGAGGAGATCAGCTAAAAATAGAAGAGGCAAGGCAGTGACCGTGGAAAGGAACCCAAAAAAATTGATATGAGGTGATTTGAGAGGGAGAAGAGCTGATCTAAAGGGATCTGAAAAGGAGGTATCAGATCTGAGAAAAATAAAGCTGAAACTCTGGAGAATTCAGACTTCTGAAATAGAAAAGACTCTCCCACAAAAATTGGAGGGTACTAGAGCCCTAAGGGGAAATATTTCCTCTTAGTTGAGTGAATCAGATCAGAAACAGGTCTAAACGGGCAGATACGGAGGCTAGAAAACCCTGACAGAAGCTTCAAACAAACCCAAAAAAAATGCTGAAAAATGTGCAGAAAAAGTGCAGGTCGCAGGTTCTGACTTGTTTTCAGTCCAGGTCGCAGGTTTGGGGTAGAAAAGTGCGTCCTCAAGCTCAAGTCGCACTTTTTGGGCCAATAAGTGCGACCTATAGATCCGGCTCCTTCGGCGGCAGATTTCAGAAAAATTTGTCGTCTCAGCTACAACTAATGTCTGTCACCTGCACAATAAGGCCAGAAAAACACGAAAGTTAAAAATTTGACTGTTTGAGGGTGTTAGAGGTGGAAAGCACCATAAAAATAGGAAAAACAAGAAATGGAAGAGAAACCCTAGGGTCTGAAACAACTGGATATGCAAGAATAGATAAAACGACAGCGGTCGTAAAATAAAACCCGTGTGGAGTCGCCAATTGTTAGTATGAATCTTTCGTCGTAAAAGATCACTTTAGCTATGCATAACAAATAGCCTTAACATCGATTATGGCTGCAAAATATCTTTAAGTCTGCTGCACAAATTCAGATCTAAGCACAAAAAGACATTAAGCAGATAAAATATAATATGGCTCCATGCATCCAATAGACAAGACAAGAACAAAGTGTTTAAAAGAATGATTTGTATTATATTAAAGAATGGAGCACCTGAGAGGAAAACAAGAAAGGTGTTTTCCGGGTCTCCTCAGTAGGATGGGTTCTTGGAAGTCCTCAGTGTTTCATATCTAAAATTCCTCTCTCTTATTGGTGTAGAAAAACAAACATGGAGCTCAATGGGAGTTCATAAAGCAAAATGGAAAATGGTGACCAAGACTAGATCCAGAGTGATCTAATGCAATGAAGGTCACTAATGAATGGGGAAAACCCTTATATTTATAAAAAAATATTGGGGTGTTCTAGAACTCAGTGCACAAATAAAATATTATTAATCAAATTCTAGAATCACCCTTTAGGAATATTTTATTATATTTGTTGGAGGGAAAAGGTCTTTTGACTTGGGTCAATTCCTTTATTTATAAAAAATAAATAAATAAATGATTTATTTATTATTTTAGGGACATGATGGGAATATAATTAAATAAATAATGATTTATTTAATTATTTAAAAATGATTTAGTCAAATTTAACTAGGAATATTATTTAAATAATGATTTGAATAACTTATTCCTAGGAAATACTTAAATAAATAATGATTTATTTAATTAATTTCTTTGTTTTGGGTTAAATATGACCAGGAAATATAGATAAATGTTATTTGATATGGTGAAAGCAATTTTACTTACGGTAAAATTGGTCTTACATGGTGTACTTGGGTTCATCTAATGATAATGAGTTAGATGACCAAAAAAATGGTGTAACACTAGAGATCATATCAGCTACCTTATTGTAGATTCCCATTTTGTACCTGATAACCAAATGAAATTGTTGTAGAAAACCCATCCATATGAAATTTCTTGATCACTACAATTTTGACTATGATTGTAAGTACTGCAATGGCTAATGGTCGGTATGGATAATGGTCTCTTTCCCCATCAAGTAATGCTTCCATTTCTTTACACTTTGTACCAATGCATATAACTCTTTATCATAGGTTGGATATTTAGTCACAACTCCATTAAAAATTTCAGAATGAAATGAGATAGGCTTACCATGTTGCATGAGCACTGCTCCCATAGCATAATCACTTGCATCTGTTTGGATCTCAAATGGTTGTCTAAGATCCGGAAGTGCTAAAACCAGTGTTGAACTTATGTTTTTCTTCAAAGCATAAAATTATTTTTGTTGTACATCTCCCCAATGGAAGACTTTCTTCACACTTTTCAATGCATGTAACGGAGCTGCAATGGAAGAAAAATTAACAATAAATTTCCTCCAATACTGTGTTGCCCCTAAGAATCTTCTTACCTCTGTAACGGTATTGGGCTTGGGCCAATTCAGAATGACCTCAAATTTGGAAGGGTTGATATTCAACTCACCTCCTCCAACAATGTGTCCCAAATACACCAATGAAGTCTTACCAAACTCGCACTTTGACATCTTTAAAAATAATTGCTCTTTTTTCAAGACATCAAGTATCTTGTTCACATGCATGACATTTTCTTCTTTTGACTTGTTTAATATGAGTAAGTCATCTAAGTAAACAATGAAAAAGTCATCTAGAAATGGTCTAAGTACATCATTCATGACTCTCATGAAAGTAGTTGGTGCATTTGTTAAGCCAAATGGCATAACTAACCACTCATACAATCCTTGTCTAGTTTTGAAAGAAGTTTTCCAAATGTCTTCTTCAGCTGTTCTAACTTGATGATAACCACTTCATAATTATAACTTAGTGAAATACCTTTCATGATTTAACTGATCAATCTTGAATCATCAATATGTGGGAGTGGGTAGCAATTCTTTACCATGATTTTATTCAGTGCACGGAAATTGATACACATGCACCAAGTCCCATCCTTCTTTGAAACCAAAACTATTGGAGAACCACATGGTGAAGTAGATGGGTGTATGATACCTTTTTTCAAAAATTATTGGATTTTCTTCTTGATTTCCAAAATCTCCATAATTGACATGCGATAAATACCAATGTTTGGAAGTGGAACATCCTACTGCATTTGAATCTCATGCTGAATTCCCATCTTGGGTGGTAACCCATTTGGTTCTTGAAACATCTCACTATGCTGAATTACACATCAAAAAAATCAAAATTCAATTTGTCATCACATCCATCAAAAGATTCATAGTCAACATCATCATTTTTCTTGATCATGAGAAGCACAAAATGTTTACTTGCATTTACTAGCCTCTTCATTTTCCCTACATTAACTAAAGAAATGTTTAGTTTCTTATGATGAGCTCTCATAATATACTCCACCCCATCCTTGATCAAATGATATTTGTTCTCATGGCGATAAAACACTGCTTTCTTGTCAGACAAATATGGAC
Source organism: Pinus albicaulis (assembly GCA_034641835.2). NCBI lineage: Eukaryota > Viridiplantae > Streptophyta > Pinopsida > Pinales > Pinaceae > Pinus > Pinus albicaulis. Next base: position 504,891,059 of record CM076570.1, on the reverse strand, counting down.
TTCCCATGATAATCCCAAAAATGTAAAGTGGAACCACATCTAACTCGACTTCATCAACAATGTTTGTAGTAATAGCAAATCTAAATAGTCTTATGAAATCAAGTTTTCTTGTGACCCCGTATCAAATAATGCATCAATATTTGTATGATTATAAATCACTCTAACATGGAAAAATTATATTGTTGTGTCTTAATTTGGAGTTTTGTTGTGAATCTTTGAGGAATTATAACTTTCTATGGCTTACTTTCCTTTGTTAACCATGTCAACTATATTGGTTTCATCTCCTGAATCAGATCTAAGATCTTTTTTTGTAGTGGCAGTCATCTTTTATTTCCCTTTGTTATTTGGTTTCTTTGGCCTTAATTCGGCATGTAGTTTCCAACAATGGGCTTCATCGTGCCCCTCTTTGGAATAACTTTTGCATGTAACTTTCTCCCCTTATTTATTAATACTCGCATTCTTATTTCCCTTCCATTTTCCTCCCTTCTCTTTTCCCTTAGCTTTGAATGACTTCTTCTTACTACCCTCTTCAAAAACGTTTTTACCCCTTGCTTCAATATGTGTGGCTTGCACACATACTTCATCTAAGTTGTTTGGGTTAAACTTAAGGATAATATGCTTCAAGTAGAAATGAAAACCTCCTATATATTTCAAAAGTGTATCTTGTGAATTCAAGTTTACTCCTAGTAACAAAGCCCTCTTTCTAAACTCCCAAGTGTACTCTTGAACAGTTTGGCCTTTGAGCTGCCTAAAGTTTTTCCAACTCATAATTTCTTTTTTCATATAGGCTAATGGATAAAAGGATATTTTAATGGAAGAAATGAATTCAACCCAAGAAATGGAAATATTACCATGGATTTTCATTTCCTCTTGTGTCTTTGCCACCCACCAGACTACTACTGCTCCTTCTAGCCTTAATGAAGCCAAATAGATCTTGATATCGTCCTCTTGTAGATTTTGAATTCAGCAGTATACTTTTAATTGACGAATCCAATTCTTTAGCTTCTCAGCATTAACTTCTCCATTGTATGTGGGAAGTTCAAACTTGATGTCCAACTTGAGTAATGGAGTCTTTCCTTTTGGGATCTTGGAATGAGTGTGGGTGTTAGTTTTTGTGGTGGATGTAGAAGATGAAGATGCTAATGAGGATGAGGAAGATGAGGATGCTGTAGATGGAAGTGAATTTCCTCCACTACCTTTTGAGCTCTTCTCTTCTAATATTCCTAATTAGGAAAAACATGAATATAGAACATTAAAATGGAAAAATGCAATATAATCTAAACAAAACAATAGGAGAAGATAATAGAGCCATTTTATTACACATTATAGAAGAAAAGGGAGTACAAGATCTTGATAAAAATTACACTCAATCTAGGCAAAACAAGTCTCAATTGACCCAGTACATAAAATATGAAATGTTGTTGCTACAATAATGCCAGAGAACATATGAATGCACAGTCTTATGGAGAATAACTACCGGGTAAAACTAAAAATGCGAAGAACTGCTAATATAATGCTTAGAAAATATCAGGATCAAAGATCTAGGTTTTCTGGCACCAATCCAAGACAACCCAGAATGGGTTTTCGAAAATACACCATATGAAAATTGCAGCCCTAGGGCTCAATAATACACTGCACCTGGGTAACTGATAGGAGGTGGATGATCTGATATAAAAATGGCTGATACTCCTCCAATAAATCACTCGAATGAAGGGTTTCCCCCCCTCACTGGAAAACCAACTCACAAACTTGGGCACTAAGCCCTCCACTGCAACTGCCCTGCAAAATAACACAGTTTCTGAAGGAGTCTACACTGCTAAAGATGTTTTAAGCTTGACCTAATGCTATATGGTGGAAATTAATCTCAAGGAACCTCCCAATAGGTTTCCCCGATGAAGGGATGCTCCCCTCACTGGAAAATAGGCTCACTAACTTGGGTACTTGACCCTCTGCTGCAACTACTCTGCATAATAACACAATTCTTGAGGGATATTGTGCTACTGATGAAGGGGGAATATTGGCCTAATTCTATAGAGTGGAATGAAGCTTAGAATAATCTCTCTTGAGTGGGAACTTGAAGTCCCCTAAGGATGAGGGTGAGATTTCCGCTCGGAAACACCCTTGTACTAAACAACACATCAAACTCCACTAAACAGCTAAAGCGTGAATAAAGTCATAAAATAACAAACATAAATAGTAATCAGAATACCCTTTATGCCTGCCATCCCCTTCCTTATATGCTTTTTGAGCCTCCTCACCCTTGGTCCCACACATTAAATATGATACTCTCATGGAAACTCCCTCCTACTAACATTGTGATGTCCCTCAATAACTCTCCACTACCTCCATACCAGTGCTATTGATTTGGTCAAAGTTGACCCCATCCACATGCTTCAACCTCTATTCTCACCTAAGAGTGCTTTATTCAACTAATAAGATCATCCACATTCACATTAGAAGTGGTTTTATTCCTACTAAAGCAAAAATTAATGACAAAAGCAAAAATTAATATTCCAACTCACTGAAAGCTAATTAGGAATATTACAGTCCTCCCCTCCCAAATGTTTCTTGTCCTTAAGTAAATACAAGGATTAATGTTGAAAAATCTCTTCTCCCCCCCCTGTGGCATCCTCACCCGATAATCTCCTCTGCTGAATCAGATGTTCTCTAATCAATCTACCCCTTATTTTCCCCTCTCGAGTGTTCAAGTTAGCCTTTGATGATAAAACCAAATGGCTCACATATAAAGAAGTAGGAAATCCATGGTGGAAACTATATGCTATATAATGCCCTCATTGAGGCATGGGACATGGAAAATGTTTGAGGTATTACTCCCAATGAGAAGCTCCAATCCATGTTCTATTCCTCCAACCATTATAACAACAGTGATTAAAACATAATCAACATATGGAATCAAAATTAGAGATACAATGATTTCCATGTGAAATATCGTATGGTGATAATAGTCCCTCAAGTGGAACCAACGCAGTTCTGCTCCTTGCTTCCCTGAAACACATTATGGTAAGTAGCTTCCCAGCCACTTGATTGTTGCCCCTATCTACTCATCTGCCTGGGGGTAGTAACTAATGTTTGGTGTCAACTGAGTACACCCCAAACAAGATATCATAAGCCTGAATCCTCCTAGGAAGTGGTCATTCCCATCACTGATTGTGACTCCAAGAATGCCATGAAGTACAAGGAGAGGGTTTGTTAAAAGTAATGAACTATAAATGAATGACATATGAATGCAATTTCTTTGCTTGTTGATCGATAAGTGAAAATATACAACCATTACCATGAATTGTTGGCAAGTTGGTGATGAGGTCCATAGATGAGCTATCCCATCTCTTTCCCAGAAAAGTAAGTGGTTGTAACAAACTTTCTAGATGGTTATCTCCCTGCTCATTCTTCAAGCAAACTACACATCTTCTGGTATGTTGGAGCACATCTTCCTTGAGACCCTCCCATGAGAATCTCTCCCAAATGGCCTGATATAATATCATCAAATCCTGGTGACCAGAAAGGAGTGAATAATGTGTTGCATGTAGAACCCTCTCCCTGAGCTTAGAACCTATAGTCAAGAAGATAAGATCATGGTAATAGATGACTCCATCCATCACTCTATACCTCTCATCAGTCACTTTTCCATCAAGCAATTCACATGTGAAGTGGTCCTTGGAATACTCCACCAATATTTGGGACTCCTAATCTGGATCCATCCTCAACAATGACAACATTGTTGGCCTTTGTGATAAGGCACTTGTCACCTCACTGCTCCCCTCTTTGGCATGCTCAATGTCAAAGCCACACATCCGCATACTGCTGCTCCACATTTTTTGCCTCCCCCGCAGCTGCTTCTGCTCAAGTAAAGCGTGAATTTTTTGGTGGTTAGTCTTCATTTGGAAGTTATTGCAAATCCAAAAATTCCTAAGTTTGGACAATGTATGCATGAATGCAAAAGACCCCTTGCCATATATGGAATACTCCTTCCTATGTGGAAGTATCTTCTGACTCTCAAAGACTATGGAGTAGCCTTTTTGAACCATGATTGTGTCATTATCCACTCCTGAAACATCTCCTCTCAGCGCAAGAGACTTGGTGAGAGTTGGTAATATCGATACTGAGCAAATATCCATCTCCTCCTTGAACCTACTAAAGACCTTCTGCATTGTGCTAGACTCACCCAAGGCTCCCTTCTTAGATAGATCTTTGAATGGTGTAACTTGTTGTGAGAACTCTTTAACCAACTCCCAGTCCGGGGGCCTACCTGGTGGAGTGCCTCCAACTAATATAACAACATGGTTCAAAGTCAACTGAATATCTGAATGGACTGATGTGTCCTTCCTCCCACTATGAAAATAAGGCTCCATCTTATGCATAGAGGCTTCCTGAGGGGGATAAGTGTGCATTCCCTTGATCATCTGATGCTTACCACTCTTCTTATCTACCCATTCCATCTCCAAAGCCTCCCAATCTGTGGTGACCTTTCCCAATGTAATCAACCACTATACACCCAATATCACATTGGTGTCTGGAATATTGACCACAAATAAGTGATCAGTCAAAGTGTGTGTCCCCAAGGTTACTGACAATTCCAGAACATACTTCATACACTGCGTGGTCCTAGCTCCTGGAACCAACACTAACAATCCCTCAAAATCATCAGTGGGTATTATTATTCTCTTCACTAACTGAGCATCAATAAAAATTTTGGTAGCCCCACTATCAATCAACACTGGTACCTACTTCTCCTGAATGGTACCTCAAACTCTCAAAGTCAGATACTTGGGTAATCCCAACAAGGATGCAAAGGCCCCTCCAATTGGATCAAATTCCCCACTCCCACCTCCTGGTGGTGGTGGCTCATCCCCTGCTATCACATAGTTGTTGTCTCCTTATGGCTCCTCTTCTTCCTCCTCCTCACGATCGGAGAAGACCTCAATATAATGTGCCTTTCCTGCAACACAATGATGCCATGGTGCCCATGGCTCTTGGAATGTGAATCAAAGCTTCCTCCTCCTCAAGTCTCTTCAGACATCATCACTAAGAGGCCCCTTTTTCTGGTTCGCCTTTGGAGGAAGAACCTTCACATCTGTCCATTTTTACTGAAAAGTGGGATTTTTCTAAAATGGAGCTCTTTCACTTGGAAAAGTATCTTTTATATCTCTACCCCTCTTAATAGCATCTTGGAGTGTATTTGGTTCAATGGATTTCACCAACCCATGAAGAGTATTTGCTAGCCCATCAATGAACATATAAACTCTCCTAGTTGTAGATAAATCTGGCACCATGACGGAAAGCTTGAGCTTGGCTACCTCAATAAAAGGTGCCTCTGGATCTCTTCGATCAAATATTTCTACTAACCTCTAGGTGGATTATGAATATGCAGTCACATTGGCATGCCCCCAATGTAGAAAGACAATGAAACCACTAATCATGTGCCTCACCTTCAAGGTGCAGCACTGCATCTTAATGGCTTCAATCTCCGGTACTTGGTTCAACTGAAAATAGATGTCTTGTTTCTCCACCTAAGACTTGGCTTTGCACTTGGATGACCCATCAAAAAGTAGGCAGAAAAAATATACCCATAGTACGCTACAGATCATTCTTCTGCATGTACTCTCCAATTATATTGTTATTTCGAGGTCTCCTATTTTACTTGATCTGACAAAACTACTAAAAGTTCATATTATCTTTGAATCTCTAAGATTGAGACTCATACTCCAAAAAATAGTCTTTAAGAGTCTCTTGTTCTTGGGGTCCTCCACCTCCATTTCATACGGCTAGGAATGTAGGCATAGTCGATCATTGATAAAATTGCTACCTTACTGGTTGTTCATACCAGTGATGCGAAATACCAAAGCATTCTCCATGTAGAAATCCTCTAGGGAATTCTTTATGTCTTTATATCCTCATCAACTAGATTTCTCGGGCAATATCCTACATGGTTTGGAGAAGAAGCTTGGGAAACTCTTTTTCATCCATCTCTCCTAATATTGGAGTTTTGCCTTTGTTGTCTTTGTTGTATGTATAACCATATCTCTAGTTTCTATTAAGATATCGCTTCTCCCGCTCTATGAGAGGCTCTCCTTCTTCTGATGACATAGTTGTTGTATTACACAAGCTGAGCCAATATTATGCTCTGATACCACTGTAATATTCCAAATTAGGAGAAACGGGAATATAGAACATTAAAATGGAAAATGCAGTAGAATATAAACACAACAATAGGAGCATATCATAGAGCCATTTTATTACACATTATAGCAGAAAAGGGAGTATAAGATCTTGACGAAAATGACACTCAAGCTAGGAAAAACAAGTCTCAATTGACCCAGTACATATAATATGAAATTTTGTTGCTACGGTAATGCCGAAGAATATATGATTGCGCAATCTATGGAGAATAACTGCAAGGTAAAACTTAAAATACAAAGAACTATTGAAATAATGCTTAGAAAATGCTAGGATCAAATATATAAGCTTTATATCACCAATCCAAGACAACCAAGAAGGGGTTCCTGGAAATACACCATATGAAGGTTGTAGCCCTATGGTTGAATAATGCACTGCAACTGGGTAACTGATAGGAGGTGGCTGATATGATATAAAAATGGTTGATACTCCTCCAATAGATCCCCGAGATGAAGGGATTCCCCCCCTCCATTAGGGTAATTTTGAGGTCTAAAATGGGCCTCCTAAGGAAATTATAAAATAATAGTGGAAAAAATCAAATAAGATTTGATGACATCATCAAATTTTAGAGGGAAAAATGAAAAAACTATTTTTTCAACTCATATTTTCAACTTATCTCCCAAAGTTTTTACTCAAATTTCGAGTGGGAGTACTCGTTGGATGCGAAATTTAATTCCCCATCCAAGGAGTACCCATGTTGCATACTTTTGATGGGTCCTACTACACGAAAAATGAGAAATACATAAAAAAAACATGATTACAATCACGTTTTTTATGTATTTCTCATTTTTCGTGTAGTAGAGTTCATTGAAAGTATGCAACATGGGTACTCCTTGGATGAGGAATTAAATTTTGCATCCAACGAGTACTCCCACTCGAAATTTGAGTAAAACTTTCGGGAGATAAGTTGAAAATACGAGTTTAAAAAGTAGTTTTATTATTTTATTATTTTTTAATTTTTACCCTTTTATTTAAAAAATGGTAAATCATCCCCCATGGTTGACATCATCATCTTGAATCCTATTGGTTGTTATAAAGTTTATTTTTGTTGTACATTTTTCTTAGGAGGCCCATTTTAGACCTCAAAATTCCCCTAATGACTGGAAAACCAACTCACGAACTTGGGCACTAATCCCTCCATTGCAATTGCCCTACAAAATAATGCATTTTTTGAAGGATATTGAGCTGCTAAAGATGGATGAAGCTAGGCTTGATGCCAGATGGTGGAAATGAAGCTCAAGGAACCTCCCAATAGGTCTCTCAGATGAAGGGATTATCCCATCACTAGAAAATAGGCTCACTAACTTGGGTACTTAACCCTCCGTTGCAACTGCCCTCCATAATAACGCAATTCCTAAGGGATACTACACTGGTGATGAAGGGGGAAGCCTAGCCTATTGCCGAATAGTGGAATGAAGCTCAAAAGAACCTCTCCTGAGTGGGCAGTCAAAGACCCCCAAGGATGAGGGTGGGATTTTTGTTCGGAAACACCCTTGTGCTAAACAACAGCAGACTCTGCTAAACAGCTGAAGCATGCAAAAATTCGTAAAATACCAAACATAAAAAATAATCATAATACCCTTTGTGGCTTCCATCCCCTTCCGTATATCCTTTGTGAACCTCCACACCCTTGGTCCCACACGTTAAAGATGCTACTCTCATGGAGACTCCCTCCTACTAACATTGTGTTGTCCCTCAATAAATCTCCACTACCTCCACACCAGCGCTGTTGATTTGGTCAAACTTGACCCCATCCACATGATTCAACCTATATTCACACATAAGAGTTCTTTATTCAACTGATAAGATGATCCACTTTCACATTAGAAGTGGTTTTATTCGTACTAAAGAGATTTATGGGTCTCCCTACCCTCTTATTCATCTATCTTGTTGACAGAAGAAAAAATAATATTCCAACTAGATGAAAGATAATTAGGAATATTACATCTATTCATCCTTCTTACTATTTGAAGATCCTTCTCCATGTGGAGGCTTTGAACCTTCTCAATATTTTTCTACAATGAATGCTTCATACATGACTTTAACCATTCTTTGCATCTCTTTGAAGTCTCTCTTAACATCCTCTTCTTCATAATGTTCATGAGTCTCTTCATAGCCTAAAATTTTGGCTTTGGATTCAAGCTCAATCTCTGCAGCTTGTACCCATTCAATCACTTCAGCCTCTTGTGCAATTTGGACCTCTTCAATCTCAAGTGATGGAGATGGAATTTGAGGTGCTTCAGGTATTTCTTTGAGTGGTCCTTTGGGTGTGGATGATGTCTTCTCAGCCTTCTTCCTTCTTTTCCTAATCTTAGGACTAGCTACCAATAGCTTCCCTTCTCCTCTCTACAATCTCAACCTTGTAAGCATCACAAAAATTACAACTATTAAAACCCTTCAAGAAAAACAAGCAAGCAACCTTGTGCTTTGATACTAAATTGATCAGAAAACGATTGTTAGTTTTGATGTGCTAATATCAATTTCATATTTTTATAAACTTTTCTTTGGTTTGCTTATCCATTAAGGGTTTATTCATGAGCATGTAATTGTTTAACCATTAAACTTGGTGAAATTTAGTGTTTTTCATGAAGTCAAAGGCATAAAAACTAATAGCTGAACAACAACAAATAATTACACAACAAACACAAATAACACAGCTCAATACACAAGTTTTTTATGAAGGAGTTCACCCCTCCTGGGCTACATCTCCCTGGTCCGGCTTCATAGTGTGGGCCTTTGTATTAGCTTCAAATGTGCAAAATGCTTGTTTACAGTCTCTTGTTGCCTTTGCAACCTGCTCCAATGGCTTCAAAACATCAAAATATACCATAAATGACTCTTCCTAAGCTCATTTTGGTCGAAAATTGCATGATATATGGCAGAAACAAATTTTCCTAGCTTTTCTCCCCCAAAACTGGAGTTTCGCCAATTAAAAATCTAAATATGGCAATTTCCGCCTAATTCGGCACCTCCACTAACTCCACCGCCGAACTAATCTATCATTAATTAAAGGGATAAGCACAGTTAACATAAGATAAGCGTACTTTTAATTACGTAATCACATTTAGCGTTGATCACATTTTAATGTGGGTTAACCATGATAATTTGTAAACTTAACCATAATAAACATGGATTAGCACTTTAAGTATAATTTGAATTTCCCATCAGTTGGTTTGTTCTGAGCGCTCGATTCTTTTCCGTCGTTCTCATGGGAGGGTCACGTTAACATGTAGTGGAATCCGTTATGGATTAAGACCCAAGGTATAGGCGGAGTGGTAAGGCACAAAAATGGCAGGCGGCAGGTCTGGGGTTCGGCCCCGACCCCCGCCATAATATTTTGCATAAAATTTATTCATTTTCCACCAATAAAATTGGAGTAACTCTGCCAGAATAACCATCTGCTAATCTTGTTCTAGAGCCCCTCTAGGTGTAGTGTAGTTCCGCCAGTGATAAGCTTTAAGACTTAGGTTTAATGTTATATATATATATATATATATATATATATATATATATATATATATATATATATATATTATCATATGTCATTTCAAATGTGATATTACCATAATGGCCAAACTTGGTTATAACCTATCATGCCAACCATAAATTTTACCTACCTTGCCAAGGGGGGAGGGGGGGGTACGTGGCATGCCACGTGGCCCTTCCCCATTGGCTCATAAAAATTCCTCCTTCATAAAATAATGAGCCATAAAATAGAAAAGTTTTCAACTTAACAATAGGAGGATAAATTCAACTTCCATGGAAAACCTTGGCAAATATGAAGGTTACACTTGTCAGAGTGTCACTAGCTGAAACTGGAGAAAACCTTGTGAAGCTGACTGGACTTTCCACATCATCCTTGCACCAGTTCTTCTCATTTTTTTCCTGTATAGGAAAAAAAACAATAGGCCATAATTCCCTCATACAAACTCGGAATTTTATGAAACAAGTTGCGTTGGAATCCCAGAGATGAGCTATATCTAAAAATTTAGGTTCAAAGAATTTCTGATAACTTTCAATTTTGAGCTAAAACTAGGCGTTAGATCACTGGTAGGGCTCGTTCTTCTAGTTTCTCAGTCATTTCAAAGACCACAGCTTGAATCGTGTGTAAGGAAGTATTGATGCATGGGAATCCACTCTAAAAAATGAACATTAAAACAAATATTTCTTGTAGCGCAATCCATTTTTTCGTGCCTCATCGCAACTTGACCTATAGGTACCATTTCATAGGAATCCAACTTAAAGTATGGATAAATGTGTGCACCCATCCTTGCTACGACTCTCGTCCCAAATATGCAGTCCACCTGGATAAATGTATGTGCCTATATTCTTTTCCTGCATATTTTTCTTCCAAATTGGTATTGGGTTATCCAAATCATAGTTGCATCATATGGGTACACTCTTCCCAGTTCAACAATTTTTCCTTGTGTGTCTCCCACCAACACGCTGGAGTTGAGCGCAGAGCTAAGTCAAGCGCATGGAACCGTTGTGTCTCTAGAAAAGCCTTTTTGAATTCATCTAAAAAACAAGTGACACTACCTATACCATCATAATAAGGAAAATCCCACACCTCAGAGGATATGCACCATAGAGATCTGGTTACTCAATTGCAGTGCAGTGTAGAGACTTCTTGCAAATGATTTTTCCAATTCTCCATTTTGTCATCTAAGTCTGAGTGGAATGAAATACATCTATCCCAGCTAAGTCGAACATATGTTGTGGGATTGATCCAATCTTCATCTCTCGCAGTTAGCTTTTAGATATGATCAACGTCCTCTTTTGCAAGTGTTAGCACTCCACCAGTTCATTGAAGGCTGAGAAAGAGACCATCAAAGGTAACCACAGACCATTTTGACCTTGTAGCTAGCCCTAATAGGCTGAGAGTACTCTCTCAATTATATCACAACCAATTGACTAGATCATGAAAGATATTAGGCTAGGTATCATGTATATTAGGGTTTGAATTGATTTTGAAGGTTTTGTGTTGGATGGTGAATTAGGTCTAGGAAGACTAGGTCTCGGCTCTGAAAATTAGATTTGCAGAGATGTAATGGGGCAAGGTACGCACACACTTTAGTACTTTAAGGTATATTTATCTATAGGGTAGATTGATAGGGTTTCAAAACAAGCATGAATATCATGAATTTGTTTATATAAGAAGAAAATGAACATAAATGTGAAAGCTTCTCCAAAACAAAGCATCAAAATCAATGAATTTTGTTTATCAACTTAGAAAAAAAACACATAATACATGGAAATGGAAATGTAAGGTACAATACATTCAAACATATGATCACATAAGAAGAAACACTGCTAAAGCACATACCACATGAATCCCACCACAATAGCTGCAAATTTTGTCTATTAGTTCCTTCCAAATTCACAAATACACTAGTGTCCAAGGCTCAATTCCACGCCATAAAACCTTTGAAAATGATTACAAAGTACCTCATATAGCCACTAATGTCGAAATACTCCCTTAGAGGTCGAATTTCCAACAAGAATAGGAAAATACATGTATCTGTCCAAAGTCTGCTACACACTAGGGAGGTTACTCAACCAATTCCTCCTTTTCCTAACCACCATGAGACATATCCTCAAAGAATTAAATGGAGGATAAGATACCTAATCAGCCCTACATTATCCATTTACATTTAATTTTTACCATTTAAATTACCTTTGAATTTTACAAAAGTGAAACTGGAAATTGTCAAAAATTACACAGTGAAAATATCTTGAAAATTGCATAAAATTGCAGAAGTGCAACAAGATGTTTGATTCCCTTTTTAGGTGCCTTGATGAAGTCAAAATCTAAATATGAGATATTTTCTGGAAATTCGGGAGAGTGTAGATGTATTTTGACTATCTTTTCATGCACAATGACCCATTTTTTACTGAGGTATAGCCATTTTCCCAAGGTGTCTCCAGAAGCGCAGCGAAAGTCAAAAAATGAGGTAGAATGTTGAATTTTGACCACTTTTCTTCACTTTTCTCAAAATTAAAGGCTTGGATAAAAAATATGATTAAATGGTTTTTGAGATGGGTTCATTTTATTTCTATAAATATTTACCTTTTTCCATTGGGAGGCATGAGGAAAAAGCGCAGCTTGAGCATGTTGCGCTTCTGGACATAGCTGAAATTGGCAAATTTCTGGGTTTTCTTGAACTAATAGGCCTCAAATATGGAACTCTATATCACTAACCATGAAATTTTTTGAAACAATGAGAGTTTTTTGTTTTATTTGGCATGTTAGGAACAAAAACCTCCTCCATTTTCCCAAGATGATTCTATGATTGTCCACACGATTCTCTGCAAAAAGGTGACTTAAACAAGACATTGCACAATCAGAAAAATAAGTTGTGAAGATGAAAATTGATCTCTCCTTCTGTAATACCTCTGTAAAATATGTAGGTTATTTTAAAATGGTATCTTTGGAACAAAAAACTCCTCTAGTTTCCCAAAATCCATCTTTTTTTGGCCACAATATGTTATGCAAAAAGATGACTAAACAAGACATTTCTGGAAAATGTGCCTTCAAAGATTTTTTGAAATTTCCCAAATTTTCTCCAAATTTCCTCAAAATTGGTCTAGAGATACTAAATAAGGTGTTTTGTGATTTCCTAGATGCATCAACAAGTAGTTCCAACTTACCATTCTTATTTTGACTAATTAGGGTTTCCTTTGTATTGTGATTTCAAGTAGGGTTTGTATTGCTCAAGGTCTAGGTTCATGCCTTTGAACCAATACTCACCATGGTTTGGTATTCTTGTAGCATGAGATATATCATCCACTGAAAATATGAGTCAATCGTTGCAACAGTGGCCTTTTCTCCTTTTATAGTGGTGGCAAACATATATGTGAGCTTCTCATGAAATCCTACCTCCTCCACACTTTGACAAAACCCTAAACAATTAACATCTTCAAAGCACTTTAGGATGAATGGTGAGGAAGTGATTATATTACAGTTGGAGGGATGAAACCTCACATTTGAGAACTTTTTATGTCTAAAATGGGCCTCCTAATAAAAATTTACAACCAAAATAAATTTTATAAGAACCAATAGGACTCAATATGATGATGTCAACCATGGGGGACAATTCACCATTTTTGGCTTAAAAAGGTAAAAATATTAAAAAATAATACAATAATAAAGCCATTTTTTCAACTTGTATTTTCAACTTATCTCCATAAGGCTTTACTCAAATTTTGAGTTGGATTACTCGTTGGATGCATAATTTAATTCCTAATCCAAGGAGTACATATGTTACATACTTTCGATGGACCTGCTATACGAAAAATGAGAAATACATGAAAAATCATGATTGCAATCACATTTTTCATGTATTTATCATTTTTCGTGTAGCAGAGACCGTCAAAAGTATGCAACATGGGTAATCCTTGGATGAGAAATCAAATTATGCATCCAACGATTTCTCTCGCCCAAAATATATTATTTATTAATAGATCTTCAATTCAATACAATTCTTCCACCTACACACACAACAGCAGGGTCCTTGCACACAACTCAACACTTAGGACTCTACGCACACAGCTATCAGGAACCTTTCTACCGAGAATAACAATTCAGATTGATAATTCATATCCAAAAGATCAAACATAGACATATATATATCTCTCCTCACTATACTCTTACATATTTATACTTTTAAACGCGCACATACCATGGTATCAAAACATGGTTTGAGACTCACGGTTTCTCTTTTTACCTGATACAATGATTAAGGGACTTTGACCCACCTCAAGTCCCCTTTCCTTTTGTGTGCAGTGTTTTCTAACAAAACGTATCCAAAAATTAAATAAAAAATTATTTACCCTAAGGGACCCTGCTCTAACAAGCCCCCAACACAATCTAGTGACTCGTCTCAAGTTACTCTGGTGCCGTTGCCTGCATTTGGTCTTTGAGCGCCTGCATGGAACTCTGAAATTGTAAGATGGCTTCAGTACTTTTTTTTGCGGCGTTCTGTGCTTCCTCCACCAAATTTTCTGTGGTTGGTCCCTCGACGGCCAGGATAATTCTTCTTTAGGTATGTTGTAGACTTTTGATGGTACCATAAATGTTTTGTGAAAGCTGCAAGGTCTCATCAATCCATGACTTCATTATTTCTTCCAACAAGTGCTCCTCACCACTTTCAATGCGTGACAAATGGTCTGGCCTAGAATTCAGTCTCCCTGATTTCACAATTACCTCAAAGTCATGCTCCTGAAATAATAAAAGTGATCTACAAATCTTCCCCCCCAACACAGGCTTTTTGACTAGGTACTTCAAAGCAGAGTGGTCAATAAACATCTTAAAATGTCCTCCTAGAAAATAGTGACGAACATTTTGTAGCGCATAGACCATTTATAATCCTTATCTCCATGTTGTCGAGTAGTTGTGCTCAACACTTGAAAATTTCCTGCTTACAAATGCAATTGGGTGAAAATTTCTTGCTTTCGGTTGGAATTTCCTCTAGCCTGAGATCGCGGAGGGCATTGTCGATTGTTGCCCCCCCCCATGCAGGATTTCCTTTAGGCTTATTTTTTCCTTTTTTATTATCCAAATTAGGAGGATAGTTTGGATTCTCCTGATTGTATGGTTGACACATTTGGACTTGGGAAGGCTGCAAAAGGTTCACCTGTGCATTATTCTACATGGGTGGGTTTTCTACTGGGGACTGAGCATACTGCAGTCCTTGTCCCTAGTTTATGAATGGTTTTTGGGGTGGAGCTCTTCTGTCAGAATGGCTAGCTATGTACTCGGTCCCCTGAGCCAGAGGATATGGACTTCCCTGCTAATGGTGGTATGATGGTGCTCTATTAGTCACGTTTTGCGAAGGTGCGTGATGACTTTGGTAGCAGAGTTGCAGTATGTTCTAGGTAGAATCATATGCACAGCCGGGGTATGGAACATTATTGTTTAGGTGATTTTGGGTGAATGGCCCAATCAAACCATCTGCAGAGTTCAACGCGCCTGGGAATTATTTGTAAGTTTGCAGGCGTGGGGCATTAGGGAGGATATTGTAAATATATCCTGACTGCGTATAGCTCAGCTTGAGTTGTTGGGCCTTACTGATGGCATCCTCTTCGGATATGTGATTTTTTTGTGCCACATCCTTTGAAATATTTGCTGTGAGCATTTGTAGGAACAGGTCTAACAAAACTCGATCGTCAAGTTTGGCTTTGCACAAACTACAACGCCCCCGCAATTCGTGGAGATGGTTCAAGATATGGACGGCGGGTGTCTACCTAAAGTGGGTCAGTAATTCCATTCCAGAATCGTGGCGGATGGGTAACTAAAAATAGGTCAGGAACGCAATAGAGAGGGTGCTAAAGATTCCATCTGTAGTAGATGGTTGCTCCACATACCATTTCACAGCTATTCCGGTTAGGGTGTGTTGAAATAGTCTCAGTCGAATAGTATCGTCGACGATGTTGTTTGATGAACACCATAGGTGGAAAGTCATAACACGATTTCTGGGGTCTTCTGCTTACTTCCCTTCGAAATTTGAAATGATCGAAGGGAGATTCGTGGGCATGGGAGGCCACATAGGGTTGTGTGAAATGGGTCGTTTGCCAACTTGGTTAAATCTGGTAAATTTAATGAAGTTAAGAAAGGTGACTGCGAGTTTGTAGCCATTGCACCTTATGAAAACACAGTGTTCTAGTTAGGTATAGGGTTTTTCTATGATGTACCCTATTGTGAGTTCACCTGGCTTCCCGAAAGGGTAGCACTCCTCTGTCCCCTATGGGTTATGGGAGGAGTGGTATGCAGTGACCATGTGGGGGTGTTCACCAATGTGGCATTGGGTGACCGACGAGGGTTCCCAACTAGTGATGCCTCAATAAAGGATGAACCAATTTTGTCTTTGACGCCTAAATGGCGAAAGACCTGGAACCCCTCCTGGTAATGGGGGGAGGTCCAAAAGACGTTTAGATCAACGAAATCCCGTTGGGTCCGTTCTGACGTCGACTAGGTATTTTTTTGGAAATATTTGAGAGGATAGAGATTACAACCAAAGAAAAAATCTGATCGCATACATAAAAAAAAGCAAAAATAAAAGATAAATTTTCCCTTTAGATTAATCCTATGTGACCAGTCAATAAAAAAAAAATATGGTTTTTTTTTGTTTTTGCATATGATACTCAAATCCTAGAAGACCTAATCTTCCTCACACGCTCAAATGTAACTGGGCCTCGAGAAGATATCTTATGAATGTTAGCACAACGTCTCGAAAGAATTGGCGACGCCCCCAGTCAACCGAAGAAAATCGACCAAGGTAAGGGTAGAGGATCTAGTGCTGCCTGCACTGTCACCTATAGGGAAGGATGCCCTAGTTTTGGCCACTAAGTATCTTCGTCCCACGTGAGCATTCGATTCTTGAGCTTCTTGGTAATTCAGTTACTAGTACCGAGTATTATATGGGTCAAGTAGCCCCAAATAATACCGCATGCACTAGGCCTAAGCTTAACCCCCTCTGAATTGGGTCTCTATGGCGCTCAGGTTTTCTTTGCTGTGGGCAGATAGAAGGATTTAAAATTTCCCTAAAAATTCAACTTCTAAGTTTCAAGATGTAAACTGACCAAGGAAACTTATTGGATGCCTACCCCCTTAGTCCTAACTTAAACTATAAACTCTCTTGTGGCTCCTGTGGGGACAGTTTAATGAGTTTCGTTAAGTTAGTTTTAGGTGGATTTAATTTACTTATGGTGTGAATGTGTGTGAGCAAGAGGTGAATAATCGAATAGTTTGAACATGTGGATATGCGGCGATCCTTTTCAAAATTCCCTATTAAAGTACGTTTGGTTGTTCCTTGCCTAAAAGAAAAACATGTACGGATATGTGCCACTTAAAAGATTGCCTAGTTAATCTAAATGATCAAATATAGGGAGATGGTGAATTATCAACAGAGAGTGTTCATATTCTTGCCTAGGATCACCCAAGGGTGCAAAGGCAACATATATTACTTGCTCTCTAAGGATAAATCGATCCTAGTCCCGAATCCAAGTGCCAAAAATTGAACTAAAATTAGTGACTTTTAAACTAGTAAAATGAAATTTTTTTATCTAAGCATGTCTGGAATGGGGCCACTTACTTTGGATAATTATATATGTGTTTTTTGGTGCCTAAATTCACAAAAAATAAATTATTTTAGAATGCAAGTTAATTTCCCCCTACTTAAACTATGTGTTCACTCTGCGAAGATAAACTTGAGATTTTTAAAACTAACACCTAAACTACTAAAACGCAACCAAGAGTGAGATTTAACAAGTCATGGGAAACCTCAACCAGTGCTGGAAGATTTCTTATGGGCTGCCAGTCACTTTAAAAACAGGAAATGAAGGTAAGTAACAACAAATTTCTACTTATGGTTTCCACACACAAAAGGCTCAGTCAAGCGTGAAGTCTGTGCGTAGGTCACTGCTGAACGCGTGCAGTCGGTTGTGTCTGTCTGTGAAACATCCGTGCGATTTTCATGCAAAGGAAATTTTTGGAGCTTCTAAGCTTCGGCCTCTCACTGAGGGTGAACAGGTAGTGAAGGAGAGAAAACGGGTAGTTCCAGCCAAACTCCAAAGTAAATAAAGAGGTCTTTGCTAAAAGGCACAACCACATAAACTTGGAAATAAAATTAGTGGAGTCGCCAATCCTGTGTAGGCGGATTTGGTGCACGAGTGTACCAAATCACACCTACTTAAGAGGAGTGGTTTTTTCCTCTTAGGTTCCTGGTCACAGGAAAAAAATCAAGGGAGTTAGAAAGTTAGTGAACATGCTTATAAATACAACATAATAAATAGTGAAATAGCATGCATATTTGGAAACAAAACAAAATTATAATACAAAATCTCTAAATAGAGTCAAACAACTTCAATAATCCAAATCGTGGTGCTTACGTCCCCTCTTATTGAGTATTGGTAGGAATAAAGGATGAAACGTTTACCCACTTTCCAAGGGGCCCTTAGAACTATGGAGTTCTAAAACCTGATGCAAGGATGTCTTTACTTCTGAACTACCTTGGCACAAATTCCCTCTCTCTACTCTGAAGGATTGGAGTTGTTGGGTGGCCAACAAGGGAATCCCCTCTATCTCTTCTCTACATCACACACTGTTGGATTTCTTGGGGAAAGTCTGGCCAGCATAACAATGTGTTCTCCCTTTGTTCATCTCCTGGTAGCCAATGCTAGCAGGTGTATTAGGGGATTCAAAGCACTTTACAAGCAGGAAAAGATAGAAACATGGGAGCAATTTCTCATTCTGTATTTTGCGCACAAAAGGATGAAATAGGCATGATGTTTGCATGTGCATCAACTCTGAATGCGCGCACTATGCGTCTGTGTGAAGAAAAAGCGCGCAAAGTCCTGCAAAATAATTTTTTTGGAGTTGTTCTACTTCAGTCTATCACTTGGGATGAACTAGGGACTGCAAGAGAAATCAGGGGAAATTTAGCTCCACTCCACAACAAAGACAAAGGTCTCTGCAAAAAAGGCACAACCACATAAACTTGGTAATAAATGTTAGTGGAGTCACCAATCCTGTTGGGATGTGTTTGGTGCACGTATGTAGGAAATCACACCAAATTTAGGGCTGTGGTCTACCCACTTAAGTTATTGGTAACAGGAAGAAAAAGAAGTGCAGTCAACAAAGTTAGTGGAACAAGCTAGAATCATAAGCATACTAGATAGAGTAATAGCATGCATATATAAACTAAAACTAAACTAAAATAACTAAAACAAAAAAACACGAGCTCTGAAAAGAGTCAAACGACAACAATAATATGAACAGTGGCTCTTGGCCCCTCTTATTGAGAGCTAGTTGGAATAAAAGTGAAACTTTACCCTCTTGACAAAGGGCCCCTAGAAAATGGGTTATAAGTCTTGTTGCAAGGATGTATTTATCCCAAGCTTGCCTCGGTGCAGTCTCCCTCTCTCTCTACTGTGGTGGACTGAACTTGTTGGATGGACAACAATTGAGTCCTCTCTATCTTCAGCTCCGGATCACACACTCCTGGTATTGCTTGGGAAATTCTGGCCAGTATAACAATGTGTTCACCCATTCTTCATATCATGCTAGCCTTATATAGGATATTTCAAATCCTCCTTCCCTCCCTCGGTACATTATGGATGGTGACACAAGAGAGGGATATGATTCCTTTGTGTGCTCCAAATATTCCATTGTGTGCTCACTTGTTGTCTAAGGAGGCGTTGGTGGTTGTCCTTAGGCAGCTTCTAGTGAGGAATCACTTGTCCTTTGTTTTTTGTGGTCCCGGAAAGTGAAAATTTTCCATTCCCAAGATTGCACATATTTCTGGCCATAAGGCACGCAAAGGCACTCTTCATGAAGGATAATGTGCGCAAAAGAATTTAGGACTTGTTCAAATTTGATTTTTCCTCAGACCTTAGAGATTTTTAAATATTTTCTAGATTCTGTAATGTCTTCCAGCCTTGTAAATCCTTATGCTTGACATTAAATAATGTCGTCTTCTGATGTACTATTTTCCAGTATTAACAACGCCTTTGCGCGGATTTTCCTCAAAAATCCAAGCAGACCTGAGAGTGGTGGAAGTCACCTTCCAAGACCACAAGGCACACTCCAGGAAATTGATCCCACACTTGAGGCCACCTAAGGACAGCCGCCCAAGCCTCCTTGGGACCTCAAGGGAGCACACATTGGAATAAATTGGCACATAATGGAATCATCCTCCTCTCTTGGGTCACTATCCATCAATGTACCGAGAGATGGAAGGAGAGTTTGAATTATCATATAAAATGAAAAAAAGATATGAACAAAGGGAGAACACATTGTTATGCTGGCCAGAAATGCCCCAAGCAATCCAACAGTGTGTGATCCAGAGGAGAGATAGAGGGGATTCAGTTTTTGGCCACCCAACAACTCCAATCCTTCGAAGTAGAGAGAGGTACTTTTCGTGAATGTAGCTCGGAAGTAAATACATCCTTGCATCGGGTCTTAAAACTCCATAGTTATAAGGGCCCCTTGGCAAGTGGGTAAATGTTTCATCCTTTATTCCTACATGCACTCAATAAGAGGGGACATAAGCGCAACCGTTTGGATTATTGAAGTTGTTTGACTCTATTTAGAGATTTTGTATTATGTGTTTAGTTTATTTTTTTTTTGTTTCCAAATATGCATGCTATTTCACTATTTAGTATGTTTTATTTCTTAGCATGTTCACTAACATATTGACTCCCTTAAATTTCTTCCTGTGACCAGGAACTTAAGAAGAAAAAACCACTCCTCTTAAGAAGGTGCAATTTGGTACACTCATGCACCAAATTGACCTTCACATGTGTAGTAATCAATGCATAGCCTTGAATAATTTTTTTGTAATAACCAGTATCCCCAAAAATTGAGCACAAATGCTTCACATTTTGGGGTACCTTCGGGTTGAAAATAATAGTAATCTTAGTGGAATCGACCATCAACCCCTATTGAGAGACAATATGACCCAACAAAATCTTGAAAAGGACACAAAATATGCACTTCTTCAGATTCAATGAGATCAGATGCTTCCGACAGGCATTAAGTGCAGATTTGAAACATGCTTCTTAAATAAACCAAAAATTGTCCAGTCATAAAAATATACTTCTAATAATTTATGTATATACTCTGTTATGAGGAATTTTAATCTACGGATAAACTAATCTTCCCTGACTGTAGTGTTTCTTCACTCATAACAACAGAGGAAAGGTAAATGATTTTCTCTCTAAGGTAAATAGATATACAGAATATGAAGATACTTACTTGTGATCTGTCACTCTAGTTCTTCTTCTTTCATCACTTTTTTTCACTCCCGATCCAACTGAACTCTCCAGATCAATACCTGCAATAAAAAATAGAAGAAAACAAACGAAAATACAAATATACAATATCTATCTATCATAACCTGATTTTACTAACTAAATCTGAGAATACATACACATATTTCGAATACATTAACAAAATATAATCACATATATGAGAGAAATAACAAATATCTTTATTGCAGTATTAGGAGGAATAGATTACAACCAGTCGATCAGTTCATTGTCAACCTGCTCCAACTTCATCCTGTTCTAGTCACACCGAGCATCAATCCAGCAACATCATAGTACTTGATCTCTCCAAGAATTGAGAATCCAACAACATAACACTACACAAATTTCTTCCTCCCTTGCACTTAGATGAGTGCTCACTTTATAGGGAAATTGTAGGTAGTTTCTCAATAAATGATCTTGAATGGATTTATAATAATAGATGAGACAAGTTTACAGGTTCAATGGTGATGGATGAACACATGTATTCAAAGTATGACACCTATGATCTATTATAGAAGGCATTGGACATGTGGATACTCCCGAAACAATGATGATTTCACTCCCAAGAGACCAACGCACCCTTAAGTGTCAGGAAGTGCTTTGCAGAGCACCCTTGCATGGGGGTAAGTTTTTTGCAATTCACTTAGGCCAATTCATAGGAGTTTTGATGAGTTAATGGGTCATTTTAACTATACTTCAAACATTGAAACTCTCATGAATTAAATCCATCAGTGGAATGACTTCTCTAGGGCATGTAGAAACTAAATTAGGGTATGATAGACCATGTTTGTATTAAATTAGGGGATTTTATAACCTATTCATATTGGTCTTAGGGATGATGCCCAAATCTGTTGATCAGTGTTTGTCATTGATGTCAACCCAAGCAGCACTGGGGGCTTCCCCAATATTGCATGGGATTTTTGACCTACAAAAATACTATATTCTGGGTCAATAATGATTTTGATGGTTTCTTATTGTTGAGATTTTTCCGTTGATATATGGCATGCCACGTAATTCTTCACAGTTTGAGAGATATTCATGTTTGAAGTTTGTAACCCTAGTTACAAGGCTAAAAACCCATGGGTTTGTGGCATGGGTCATTGAAAGTCATAATTAATATTTTTTAAGCTCCTAAAATCCCTCCCACGTTTACTTGTTGAAGCCCCTCTCAACTTAAGCTTTTATATAAATGTTTATCCTCATATCCTCCTTATGCAAGGGATTTCGCCATCCGAAATAGGTCATCATGGAATTTGAGCTCTAACTTTGTTTCTATGAAGGTTCATAAGCTGAAATTTTTATGAGGCAAAGAAAAAATCCTAAGGAAGCTCCTGTAAAAATTTAAAATCAAGGTGGGCAATGTTTGCAGAGATAGGATCTGTGGAAGTCAGTGTTTTTGCAGGCTCCTGAAATTCGTCTCAAAGAATTGACCTTGGGAAAATCATCATAACTCTCTCTCTGAGTATCACATTGGAATTCTGTCAAAAGTGGAAGATAGTGCACAAACTGCAGTTTTCTCTCGATCAATTTCATAGCTGAATGAAGAAACATGACACGTGGCATGCCGTACAAGTTCACTCTACTGAAATAGTCCATAATTAGGGCATTGTGAGGGATTGGGCATAACTCTCTCTTGAAGAATCCAAATTGGGCTAGACCTATGGAATTGGATAGATGACTCCAAGGACTGCTACAGGACTGAAAATAACATATTGGGGATATGAAATAATAGAGACACACCAGATTCAATATCGAGCTCCTAGAAGGCAAGAAAAACCTAGATCATGTGTTGCCAAGGGCTGCAAAGGACCATAATTTCTAGGGCAACAAAACAAAGAAAGGTGTAGCAGAGGGTAGCACGACAAGAGAAACAACCAAGGTGTATAACAACAGCAGGAATTTCATCACATGAAGTCTTCAAGTGGGAAAAACTGCATACAGTCATTGTAAAGGTATCATTGTACTAAGTCATCGTAAATGCTTCATTGTAAAAATTGTACAAGTGTCTATCTGCCAAGAGTTGAAGAGGCAGTGTCGGGAGGTCTAGGATCATCATTAGTTGGTCATGTCATAGTTGGCGTTATGGTCTAGTTTGTCTTCTTCTTCTACATCATTCTATATCATTGTAAAGTGGACCATTTTCCCTGGTACGGGAGTCCATTCTTGTTTTATTCTTCTATAGGGTAGTAGTTTGGTGCTAGGGTGAGTTGTAGCTCATTAGGTGTTGGGGAATCCGTTCGGTTGACTACTGAAGAATCTCGGGCATTGGAGCATCCATCCAGTGGGAGATGGAGAAGAATACTTTTCTAGTTTCTAGGAAGTTGGAGCTTTATTTTCAATTGGAGTTGAATATTAAAAAATTATTAGAAAATCATTAGGTGGTTTTTGTCCCGGAGTAGGTTTCCACCTTAAAAACTGTGTGCATTTGTGTTCCTTTTGTTTACTGCTATCATTGTACAAACACTGATAATAATTGAATATTAACTAATGCTCTAATTGAAAGGGATACTGATTCACCTCGCCTCCCCCCCCGCCCTCTCAGTATTTCCAACAATTGGTTTCAGAGCTTGGTTCCTTCAATAGCCGTTTAACATCTGGAAGGAGGTCATGGAGCATACCAAGAATGGTGTACCTATGTTCAATGAAAATAATTATTCACTCTGGAAAGGAAGAATGGAGGTCTATCTCTTGGAGCAAGTTTACGAAGTATGGGACACTGTTCAAAATGGATTTAGATCAACCACGAATGAACAAGGTAAGAAGAATTTGGTAAATGATGTAAAAGAAAAGAATATTATTATTAGTGGACTTATTGAATCTACTTATCATAAGGTGTTGGGTTGTAAAACTGCCAAAAATGTATGGGAAAATCTTAAGAATATATATGCAGGTGACTCAAATGTCAAAGAAGCAAAGCTTCAAATCTATAGAGCAAAATTTGAGCAACTCAGAATGAAAGAAGATTGCAAAATTGTTGCATACTTCCAATACGTTGATGAAATAACCAATACTCTGGAAGGATTGGGAGAGCCAGTTGACGAGAAGACTATTATATGAAATATTCTTAGAACGTTACCAGCGAGATTCAACCCAAAGGTATCGGTCTTAGAATACAGTGCAAATCTAAACAAACTCAACAAAGAGGAATTACATGGAGTTCTCATAGCATATCAAATGAGACTTGATGAAGAAGAGGGTACTTTGCATCTATAAAATGCGTTCGTTGCATCTAATAAAACCATTAAGGACAAACAACCTTCAATTGAAAAGACATGCACCTGCAAGTGTGAAGAAAAGGGAAATGATGAAGAAGGTATTTCACTTGAAGAATATGGTTACTTTACGAGAAAACTAAAAATTGGTAAGGGAAAATTCAAAGGTAAACTTCCATTGATATGTTTCGCTTGTGGTGAGGTTGGGCATTTTGCATCAAAATGTCAGAACAGAAGTGATGGAAACTCA
The DNA here is from genome assembly GCA_034641835.2 of Pinus albicaulis. NCBI lineage: Eukaryota > Viridiplantae > Streptophyta > Pinopsida > Pinales > Pinaceae > Pinus > Pinus albicaulis. Next base: position 504,866,594 of record CM076570.1, on the reverse strand, counting down.
AAAGGAAAGAAAGGCTTTTATAAATTCAACAAGCAAGGATCCAAAAGGAACTTTCTCTCTAAAGAAGATAGCTCATCATCCGATGAAGAAAATGACAGCGAAGAAGAAGCCAATGAGAGAGTATTGTTTATGGCCAAGCACAATAAACAAGAGGTATCAAAAAATGAAGAAGATGGATTGACCATAGAATAATTTTCTAAGGAAGCAATCAAGCATATAAAAGAGCTCAAGGCAGAGAAGATCCGTTCCAATATTATTGAAGAACAAGTTCAAGGTCTCAAAATTGAAGTTGAAGAACACAAATGCATTGAAGAGTCACTTCAAAAGAAGTTCGAAGAAAGCAACCAAGAAATGAAATAATTAGAAGCCGAAGCAGTCTCGCTGCGTAAGGAAGTGAATAAAGGAAAAACTATCCAAAACTATTCCAACAGCTCAAGGGAATTCTAAGAACTCATCAAAAATCAATGATCTTACAATGAAAGAACTAGCATCGGTTACAAAGAATAAGAAGAAGGACCTTCTACAACAAAATACAATGAAACTATGAGATCTGACATGCATGTGGACTTCATTGGACAAGATTCGCAAGAACGGCCTTGGAAGACAATTTCTCGACGAATATTTCCATCCAGGTACCAACATATTTTTTATTGCTACTATTATTCATGTGGGAATTTTGGTCATAAAGCTATACAATGTCGCACGTACCCCAGGAACGAATACAATTCTAGGAGATCTGTCAAATATGAACCTCCTAGGGCTCAGCAAAACATTAATAGATTTGAACATTTAAGAAATAATATTGAATGTTACAAATGTCGAAACTTTGGACACATAGCCAGAGATTGCAGACTTGAAAATCCTTCAGAAGAACCTTCGAAGCCACAGAACGAACGAACATGGAAGAAGAAGAAGATTGATAATTGTGCTCTCAATCTCAAGGCTCAAAACAACAAAGATCTGTGGTATGTTGATAGCGGTTTCTCAATGCATATGACTAGAGATAGAAATAAATTTGTATCTTTGAAAGAGAAGAAGGATGGAACCGTGTCCTTTGGAAATGATGGATCTTCAAATGTCATAGGATCAGGTACCATCACTCTCAGAAGAAAAGGTGCTCTAGCCAAGAATGTTCTATTTGTTGAAAACATGAATCACAATCTGCTCAGTGTTGGACAAATATGTGATCAAGGACGCAAAATACTATTCAACTCCATAAATTGTGAAATCAGGAAAGGTAGGTATGGTGAAATTGTGGCTACAGCAAGTTGAGCTCTAAACGACATATATGTTCTGGATGAAGCAACTAAAGCACGTCTAATAGCTAAAGAGGATGATATAATATTTGGTAGAAATGATGATTTACTAAGTAAGAAGTTTGCTACAAAGATGAAAAGTCATTTTGAGATGTCTTTACTTGGTGAGCTGACATACTTCTTAGGGCTTCAAATATCTTAGCAAGAGAAAGGAATATTTATATTTCAAGCCAAGTACATCAAGGAAATGCTCAAGAAATTCAAAATGGAATATTGCAAACCCATCCTTACTCTGATGGTAACAGGTTGCAAATTGAGCATAGACAACTTATCTAAGGATGCGGATCAAAGGTTTTACAAATCTATGATTCGTAGTCTTCTATATGTCACAACCTCCCAGCCAGATGTTATGCAAGCAGTTGGAAAAGTAGCAAGATTCCAAGTAGCACCAAAATAATCACATATTATTGCCATCAAAAGAATTCTTCGATATCTAAAGGGAACAACAGAATATGGCTTGTGGTATCCCAAGGGTAACAATATCATTATTCATGCCTTTACAGATGTAGATTTGGCAGGAAGCATTGATTATCATGAGAGTACTCGTGAAGCATTGGAATATCTTCTCCAGAAGCTTGGGATTCTCCCAAGTTCTCATTAGATTTTCCTTATTTAGATTATAAAGAGGGAGTGGAAGTGTGTATAGGTCTGCAGCATGGTTGTGTGTCAGGGGGATTTACCCTTTGCCATTAATGTCAAAGGGGGAGAGAATGTTGTAGGAAGAGGTTTCATGATCACATGGGGAGTACTTGTGTTTCCATCAATGCCAAAGGGGGATATTGTTGATCAGCGGTTGTCATTGATGTCAACCCAAGCAGCACTAGGGGCTACCCCAATATTGCATGGGATTTTTGACCTACCAAACTACTATATTATGAGTCAATAATGATTTTTATGGTTTCTTATTGTTGAGATGTTTTCGTTGATATATGGCATGCCACGTAATTCTTCACGGTTTGAGAGATATTCATGTTTGAAGTTTGTAACCCCCGTTAGGGGGCTAAAACCCCATGGGGTTGTGGCATGGATAATTGGAAAGTCATAATTAATATTTTTTAAGCTCCTAAAATCCCTCCCACTTTCACTTGTTGAATCCCCTCTCAACTTAATCTTTTATATAAATTGTGATCCTCATATCCTCCTTATGCAAGGGATTTCGCCATCTGAAACAGGTCATCGTGACATTTTCGCTCTAACGTTTTTTCTACGAAGGGTTAGAAGTTGAATTTTTATGAGGTGAAGCCAGAATATGGAGGAAGCTCCTGTAACAATTTCAAATCATGGTGCGCAATATTTTCGGAAATATGATCTGTGGAAGTCAATGTTTTTGGAGGCTCCTGAAATTCATCTCAAAGAAGTGACCTTGGGAAAATTGTCATAACTCTCTCTCTGAGTATCATATAGGAATTTTGTAAAACGTGGTAGATATTACACGGGTTTTAGTTTTTTCTCTATCAATGTCAGAGCCGAATGAAGAAACAATGACATGTGGCACGACGTACAATGTCGATCTACTGAAACAGTCCATAATTGGGGCATTCTGAGAGATTGGGCATAACTCTCCCTTGAAGAATCCAAATTGGGTCAGACCTATGGCATTAGATAGAAGACTCAGAGGACTACTACAGGACCAAAAATAACATATTGGGGGTCTAAAAGAACATAGATACACCAGATTCAATATCAAGCTCCTAGAACGAAAGAAAAAGCTAGATCATGTGTTGTCAAGGGCTACAAAGGACCAGACTTTCTAGGGCAGCAAAGCAAAGTAAGGTGTAGTAGAGGATAGCATGACAATAGCAACAACCAAGGTGTAGAACAAAATAAATAAGTTCATCACATGAAGTCTTCAAGTGGGCAACACTGCATACGGTCATTGTAAAGGTATCATTGTACTAAGTCTTTGTAAATGCTTCATTGTAAAAACTGTACAAGTGTCTATCTGCCAAGATTTGAAGAGGCAGTGTCGGGAGGTCTAGGATCATCATTAGTTGGTTGTGTCATAGTTGGGGTTATGGTCTAGTCTGTCTTCTTCTTCTACATCATTGTATATCATTGTAAAGTGGACCATTTTCCCTAGTATGGGAATCCATTCTTGTTTTATTCTTCTATAGGGTGGTAGGGTGATGCTAGGGTGAGTTGTAGCTCATTGGGTATTGGGGCATCCGTTTAGTTGACTACTGAAGAATATTGGGCATCGGAGTGTCCATCCAGTGGGAGCTGGAGAAGAATACTTTTCTAGATTCTAGGAAGTTGGAGCTTTATTTTCAATCGGAGTTGAATATTAAAGAATTATTAGAAAATCATTAGGTGGTTTTTGTCCTGAAGTGGGTTTCCACCTTAAAACCGTGTGAATGTTTGTTCCTTTTTTTTAATGCTATCATTGTACAAACACTGATAATAATTGAAGATTAACTAATGCTCTAATTTAAAGTGATACCGATTCACACCCCCCCCCCTCTCAATATTTCCAACAAAATCGACCGATAACCCAAACCCACGGAGATGAAGTGAAAGTGGCATGTTCAAGAGCGACCTACTACCATAAAGTGTTATGTTTTTTTTCCCAAATTTTCCCTAGTCATTGCTGACCAATACCTCTTTATTTTTTAACAAGCTTGAGGAGTGTAACATATGCTTGATCTATAATTCGACCCTTTGGGTGAATCCATTGTTATTTTATGATTTGATGATTCTAGCGATAGTGAAACTTGATCTTGTCATGATCGGAAAAGTTCATTGTTATTTCATGTTTTAACGAGTCTAATAGTAGTTAAAAATCGGTCCTTTTTCATGTTTAGATAGGTTAAAAAATGGATGAAAAGAAAACTCCACGAGTCCTTTTTTGTAAAGTTGTCGCTAATGTTCGAAAAAGTGTAAAATGATACCTGAGAAAGCCTCTTAGCCATGTTCGACTAAGGTGTTCCTTTTTTCGGAAATAATCTATCTCAGTCCAGAAAAGAGTTAAACTTATACTGAGTAGATTTCGTTTCATTTCCTTTTACGAGCTCAAAAGTACAAATGCTCAGCAATATTTTCACATTAACGGAGTGTGAAAAGAGCTAAAAGAAGACTCTAGGGTTTCTCTTTTTTCGTAATTTTTAAAGAGTCCAAAAAAGTGATAAAAATGTACTCATATGACTGGCTTTCAATTTAATTTATGATTAGGAAAAGACAGAAAGAACTCAAAATTTTATTTGTTTTACGAGAATGAAAAATAGGAAAAGAAGCTCGGGATTTTCATGAGTTTAACAAGTCTTGAAAATAATAACCAAAATGGACTTGAGATAGGTTTCATTTTTATGCAAGCTTGAAAATAGATAAAAATTATGCTTGAGAATGGTTTCATTTTTACACAAGCTTGAAACATAGGAAAACTATGCTTGAGAATGGTTTCATTTTAAACATGCGTAAAACATAGGAAAAATGTGCTTGAGAATGGTTTCATTTTTACACAAGCTTGAAACATAGGGAAACTGTGCTTGAGATAAGTTTCAATGCCCCCAAGCGTAACCTGCAAGAGCACATGCCCCCCAAGTTCATTTCATTCACCTAAGTAGACTATTGGTTTCTAATAGCTGGATAGAATTAAAATTCATCATAGGGGAGGATTTGTTTCATTTTTTAACGAGCTTGACACATGAAAAGAACCATGCTCATAATAATCTGTTTCATTTTTTAACGAGGTTGACACAGTAAAAGGAACTATCCTCATAAGAACCTGATTCATTTTTTAACGAGGTTGACACATTAAAAGAACTATCCTCATAGGCACTTGTTTCATTTTTTAACGAGGTTGACACAAGAAAAAGAAATATCCTCAAGGAAGCTTGTTTCATTTTTTAACAAGGTTGACACAGTAAAAGAACCATCCTCAAGGAAACATGTTTCATTTTTTAACAAGATTGACAGAGTAAAAGAACCATCTTCATAATGCAGCCGGACCAGTAAGCGTGCGCTGAAAAATAAGGAGTCTAACGAAATCATCTTTCAAGGATTTAGATGAGCACCACAAACGATAAGTCATAAAATGTGTAGACAGGTCTTCTCCAGGGTTTCCAAAGAATTTTTGAATGTTAGAGGATAATTTATGTGTAATCACTGGCCACCAAGGAGAATAACTGATGGGACCAACTTGATGTTGAACTGAAGATGTGAATAAAGGATCATGTCGTCCAGTACTCATTAGAGATGAACCAAATAAAATTAAAAATGATGACATCGGTGAAGTCCATGGACTTTAGGAGGCACCATAGTAGGTTCTAGATAAAGATTGGTAACATGGTGGGATGGACGGACCACCATAAATATGTGACTTGGGTGACATGGTAAACATCGAAGGAGTAGCAACAGTAGATGTTGTTGCAACTGCAACAATTGGTACAGCCAAAGATGTTGTCTCAGCCATGTTCAAATTACCCAACTAATACCCTATAGGATCTATGGGAGCTTGAGTTTGAGCAGAACCAACATAAGAAGTATAATTTAATCAAGGAAAAGACTCATAAAGATAAAGCTATGACCCGAAATTTGTTGGAGTTGAGGGTATTTCTTCTTTAGGATCTTCCTCAATCTAAATCAAACCAAGTGGAAGAATTTTGTCGTTAGGTTCGAGATATATTTTAGGTGGTTGACTATGCAATAAAAGGGGAGACTCAATGACTAGAGATGACTGAGGAGTGACCGATACAGGAACAACTACTTGTCGTTTGACTTCAGGATCTAGATGTTCTGGTAAAATAACGATGGGACCTGGATCAACTTCCAGTTGAACAATGTCTTTTATGGATTTATAGTTGTACTGATTGGAAATTTGGTGTCCACAGGTAGCGATGAGGACTCCATTTTGATGACAGTAGATAAACTAAGATGTATAGAAACGACTTGAGACAACTCTGGTAGATGTGATGGAGGCGATGCACCAGAGGTACCGATGGCACTGGATTCAGTAGAATGAGTTCGTCTTCGCCGACCAGAAATGGCTTCCAGTGGTAAAGGTGGTTTAAGCGTTATTCTACACAAACGACGGGGAAAGGCTTGTTCTTCTTCCAAAATGAATGATTGATTTTATTACAAAAAAAAAAATAAACAAATAAAAGGGTGATACTAGGCAAAAGGATTACCAGGTAATTTTGAACTACAGAATACCTCCTGGCGAACCAAGAAGTACAGGTAGGAAATATCCCACAATGGTGTGTTCGGTGTATCACAAGTTACAAGGCGACCAACTCGGTTACCTATGGATGGTAAGCAACCTAAATTTTTCCTCCCAAATATACCCAAAGGTACGTGGAGGCATGCCAACCAAACATGACCCAAGTCCAACCTAGCATAACATGCAGACTATGTGACCTGATCAGCCACCGGGTTAATCAGTGCAAAGAATTGAAGCACCTCACAAAATTTTTTCTCATAGTCTCTTCTCTCCCGTAAATACATCTCTCTAACCAAGAGAATATCACACACAACTATTTCTAGATTTGTTCACACTTCCATCATACAATAAAATGCAGTCATCTCCCAAAGCTTAGAGCGGCAAGAATGGAATTAAGTCTACACTCCTCAAGAGAGCGAGACATACCCAAGCCAAAAACTCAAAAATGGAAGTAGAAGACCTCCTCCTCTATGTCTGATCCCTTCCGAGCATCCACTTTTGGGACCAAGAGTAGTGTTGATTCCCACACAATCTATTCAGTTGGCACAATGGTACCATGCACCATTTGCGCCGGCCATAACCACGAACTAGAGGCCTACCCACTAATGGAAACATTCAAGCGCCTTTGTACAATACATAAATTCCCCCTGTCGTAAATTGACCATCCTAACAATAGATCTAGCCTTGCACTCACACAAGCTCCCATCAGCGAAATTATTCCCCCACCAAATTCCGACGACACGATACACCAATTGGAACTATGACTCGAGTTGTCTTCTCATCTTCCATAGGTGCCGACAGTGCAATCCCAATCTCTCTACACTTTATCGAGTGCATCTGGTTCCACCACATCAACAATGCAATCCTTTTCATGTCTATCAACCAGCTATGTGTGGACTGAACCTCTTCTACACAACCTTGCGCAGAATCAATCCTCCTTAGGATCCCTATTCCATTAATATGAGGAAATCCTAGAGGCCATGATGGAGCCAGATTATCCATGGGATGCAATGCATCACCACTCTCTTTTTCTCCGATGAAAATTGTTCAGTCCTGACAAGAAAAAAGAGCAAGATATTTATGTGATTGAATCAAAATATTTCCTCCCCTCAGGGAAAGTTGATTGGTTCAAGAACCCCATCCCGATGCCCAATGTGTTTGAGGAAGGAAACATGTCAAACATCTCACCTACCGTCAAGGTGAACATATCCCAAAACCTTGGAAAGGTCAAAGAAATCTCGCTGGGGGCAGCATGTTCTGCAAAATAAATAACCTCTTATACCCAATTGCTACAGGAGTATAGAGGTATCTTCGCATCGAACTACTCAGAAATTCCTGGGGTTAGTCCCACTATTGTAGAGCACCATATTGACACCTAGCCTAACGTACCTCCAATATTCCAGAAACATCGTCAACTACACCCATCAAAGGCATAAGAAATAAAACGAGAAATCGACAAGCTTCATAAAGCCGGGTTTATCTACCCCATTTCTTACACATGTTGGGTTTCCAACCCTGTTACCGTCATGAAAAAAAAAGGAACCATACATATTTGCATCGATTTTCATGATTTGAACAAAGCATGTTCCAAGGACAATTACCCTACCCCATTCATCAACCAAGTCATCCATGCTTGTGCAGGTAATGAGGCCCTCTCCTTCATGGATGGATTTTATGGGTACAATCAAATTCAAATCCGTCACACCGACCAATACAAAACCACGTTCACTACCCCCTAGGGCACATTTGCATACAAGGTAATGCCATTTGGCCTAAAAATTGCAGGAGCCACCTTCTAAAGGGCCATGAATTACATCCTTCATGACTTGGCACACCTTATCTTCGCCTACTTGGATGACCTAACCGTGTGATCCAAGAAGTGCTTATACCATATCAAGGATCTGCGACTAGTATTCCAAGAATGCTGGCAATACAACCTACGCTTGAACCCCCTCAAGTGTTTCTTTTGTATCACAACAAGAATAATTTTAGGTTTTATCATGGCCCAATAAGGAATTCAAGTGGAACCCCTCAAGGTCCAAGCCATCAAAGAGGTAACTCCACCTCGAACCCTCAGGAAACTACAAAGCTTGCAGGTGAAGGCCAATTTTCTGAGACGTTTCATCCCAGATTACGCCACTTGCACTCAAGGGTTCTTGTGCCTCCTTCGCCAGGACATCCCATTCAAATGGGATGACCACACCCAACAAGCATTTGAAGCACTGAAAGACACATTGTCTTCAGCACTGCTCATCAGTCCCCCAGACTATGACAAATATTACATCCTATATCTATCAGCATCCAAGACTGCTTTGGCCAGAGTGTTGATCCAGGAAGGTCTATATGGGAAGGAGCACATAATCTACTACGTCAACAAAACCTTATCATGGCCAACATCAAGATATGAACCCGAAGAAAATAATGTCTTAGCATTGATTCATGCAGTCCAAAAGCTTCGCCACTACATCATATTAAAGACCACTATCGTCATCGCAGATATTAACCCCATGAAATATTTATTCATGCACCACCTAATGAACCAGAAATATGCCCGCTGGATAGTCATTCTCCAAGAATATGACTTACAGTTTCGCTCCCCCAAGAGAAAAAAGGTGCTAATCTTAGTAGAGTTCATTACGGACCTCCCAAGTCATAACAAAGGATCACCAGTAAATGATTCGCTACCAGATGAACATCTCTTCCTCTTAGTAACTGACGACCCTTGGTATGGAGATATCATCCTCTTCTTACGAACCCTAAAGTTCAGACCCCACCTCACTCGAGACGACCTTCGGCGCATTTTCCATCAGGCCCCCCGATACCTCCTTATGGGAGATGTCTTATATCGACGAGACATAAACACAATTTTACATCGATGCCTTACTGATGACCAAGTGAAAAAATCCCTTAATGACTGCCACGACAGAGCTTGCGGCAGCCACCTCTCTGGGATGGCCACCGCCAAAAAAATCCTACTAGTAGGATATTTCTGGCCCACTTTGTTGCGCGACTATATCACAGCAGTCAAGAGGTGTGAATGATGTCAATGTTTCACTCATAAGGCAAGATCCCCTCTCGCTACCCTACACCCTGTCATCATCGCTGGTCATTTTTGCAGATGGGGGAATCGACTTCATGACTTGCAACCCAGCATCATTAGGTAATCACAAATACATCATTTCGGCTATTGGTTATTTCAACAAGTGGGCAGAAGCTATGCCCACATACGATAACACCGCAAAAATCGTTGCATGATTTATGTTTAACCATGTCATTTCCCGGTTCCGTGTTCCCAAGGAGTTAGTCTCAGACCATGGGAAACACTTCTAGAATGAATTTTTCTAGGAGCTATCTCACCACCTCGGATTCACCCATGAATTCGCATCACCATACTACCCCCAATATAGTTGATAGGTAGAAGGTGTGAATAAAGTTCTTAGTACTATGTCATAGTGCATGGTGAATAACCATAAAACCAACTGGAACCATATGATTTTCTCCGCCTTATACGCATATCGCACGGACGTGAAAACATCCACTGGTTTCACCCCCTTCCACTTGGTATATGGAGTCGAAATCGTGATTCCCATAGAATTCTAGATTCTAAATTTACAATCAACCATCGAACTCCTCGATGATACCCAGCCTCTGGAACAGTGTTTAGTACAACTAAAGTTTGTCAACGAAAGCTGACGAAAGTCGCTGCAACACAACGAGGCCCATAAGAAATGGATAAAAGCATCATTCGATCGCCACATAAACCCTCATGCGTTCACCTAGGTAGAGCTAGTCCTCCGCTACAATGTCGCAAAAGAAGCCCTAGGGCTAGGAAAGTTTGAAACTTTGTGGAAAGGACCCTACATCATAAAAAATTTCCTCCTGGAGGGGGCATAAATCTTGACTAAGCCGGACGGAAAATGTCTCAGCAACCCCGTCAGTGGCCTTTACCTCAAGAAATTCTACCCATAAGGTTCGAGAAGTCCCACCCCTAGAGTCAACGCTCATGAACCCAAAAAATTTAAAATTTTGACCAAAATAATTGTCACAAAATACGCTCTAATGTCACAATTGATTATCAACCCGACCATTACTTTAGATTTGCCGATGGAGCATCACGATGGTCTCAAATTTTAGCAGCAGCTGCCTAGGTCATCTACCATTCTGACTGATCTCTACTCTGCACTAATGGTGTATGCATCGGTTCAGTGACAAACAATCAGGCAGAATATGATGTTGTCATCAGAATTATGTGTGATGCCCTCAATTAGGGCATATTCCATATGCATATCTACCTCGATTCCCAGTTAGTAGTGTCACAGTTAAACCAAGTGTTTGAGATATGGGATTCACACCTCTCTAGAAAATACTTGCGTGCAAAAATATTAAGTCGACAGTTTGACCACATTACATTCACACATGTACCAAGAAATCAAAACCAAATAGTTGATTGCATAGCTAAAAATATTCTAAACTAGAATGCATCCCGGATAAACCATCATACATAAAAAACAAAAAACATATAAAACATAGATGTCCATCATCATAGCATAATACATAAACAAAAAAGGGGGCACACCATGTAGAGCCGCAAAAAATATCTCTCTCATATATACCAAAAAATATATGTACAATAAATAATGTCTCTAACCCGTAAGTCAACCCAAAAGATACGAGTATACAAGTCCACAAAAATAGGGGAAGCATCCTCATAATGGGTGCGTTCCCTCTTTAAAATAAAACTTTAGGGTGGTGCTCCCCCAAGTGAGGCACCTGGACCTACAACCACTCTCGGTACCAACACTGGAGTTGTCATCAAAACGAAGATCGCCACCCGACATAAAATTGATCGATAGCCCCGCTCCTAGGCCATCAATGCTTCAAACCATGCATCATCTATGTCATCCATGAAGCCTCAAGTAGGCATCCCCTAGGTAAAGCAGTCCACTTGACCCCAGGCGTCCTCTACCACCCAAGCTCTGACCTCTAGAGTATCCGCCTGCTCTGTCAAATAAGCAACGCGAGCCTCTGCCACCTCGGCATGAGCCTGCTTAGCAGTAGTCTCAGCAACAGCCGAGATGCTACCCTCCCTCGAGGTACCAACCCCCCCACCAGGTGCTCCACCTAGAGGCTGCACTGAAGCTCCTCCCTGTCCCCCGCGAGGAACATCTCGAGGTCATCAAAGAAAATGATTTCCCACCAACCGAGCCACGGGAAGTCCGACCTCGCCAACATCTACAAGAGTAGCAAAAATATGTTAATGTCATCATAATACACATACAAAACATAAATACTCAAGTAAATGTAGAATGAAACACAAAAGCATACCTGCTGGCCCCCAAGCATACCCAGTAGGAAGACCCATGTCTGGGTCTCTTCAGAAGTCCATCCCCGCATAAGGGAACGGAAGAAACATATGAGGATTGGCCTCAAACAAAGCCTCCATGGTGGCGTTCCAAGAACGCCCCACCCTACCTCCCCCCCGCGACGCATCACAGGGGCCCACCTCCTCATGCGAGGCTCCTGAGGCCCCCCAGCAAGCACAACCACTGTAGGTCTCAGCAACACCACCTGCTCATACATAATGCTACATAGAATGATAGCATATGTGAACAAATTTGATCCATCTCGGACCTTGGAAAGTTGAACCAAAATCCCTTCATAAAAAAAACAGGCAAAATCGAAGAAGTGTGCGGCCCTCAGCTGACGCAAAAAACCTATGTGTGGCCCCAATGCCCGATGGGGCGCAGACGACCCCGCCAGCCATACAATAGCAGCTAGAGCACACCTCTTGGCCAGGTCAGTCAGAGAAGCAATAGCTATGCACCCCTCCATAAAGGGTGCCCCACCACAATGGCCTATTGAAAACCGCTCAAGATTCACTCTCCCAGGAGGAAGTGGATAAGGAAGCACCTCTCTCTGAGGCAACAGCCCGGTCAAAAAATAGATATCTGTCTCAGGACTGATAACAAGGTCACACCCCCACAACACCATCACCTTGCATCACTTGTTCCGGTATCGAATCAGGTAACGAAGAAGATGATCTTGTGATCCTTAGAGGTCATTCTCCATAAATTTGAGAACAGCCCAGCGCACCAACTGTTGGTGCGCATGACCATCAGCAACCAAAGTAGCCTGTAGATCTTTCCAATCCCTCTCCCTCCACATCATCCTGTCATCAAACAAGCACACATCAGTCACACTGAAAGCACTGAAAAGAGACATAATTTCCAAAAAAATTGAAAAAAATTAGCTTCAGCCCTCCGCGCACATGTTCCTCAGACAGGCGCGAGGAGAGCACACATGTTTTTCTCACAGACGCAAGAAGGGTGCACCCAAAGCTAGTACGGTCGATAAGTTCACACAAAACCCTTAGTTTTTCATGAAATTTGTGCACCTGTGTCTTGATCGCTCACGCAGTCAAGGCAAAAGCTAGCCTAGGATCCGTACAAACCCATCTTGTATGGACCCTGGCACCGACACACTAAAAAATTAATAATGCAGGACTTCATGGGGCCTACTTGGCTAAAATATCGCTAGTCCCAGGGACTCAGGTTGACCACAATGGCAAGAACAGCTCCGCAGAGGCCTCTAGCCTCTAAAAACCTCAAATTCTCAACTGACACAAATCAACTGAATTGAGCCATATTCGCCTATATGTCACCCTTTTCAGAAACTTTGGAAGACCATAACGAGAGCTCAGAAGGCCGAATTACCAGACCGGAAGCAACACTATGATCAGCACTACATAATGCCTAAAGGCGGTACCCCACAATGGTACCTTTGAAAAAATAATTTTTCAGTGCCGATAGGTATGCCCTCTCTCATCTTATTTTTTAGCACATGTCTTTCAATAATATTTTGAATAAATAAGATGCTTTCACTTGGGGTGTTTTCTGCAGGTATTATGCAAACCATCCATCGCTCCATCACTAAAAGTTTGAGAGCAGGTATCATTCTACCCTCAGCATGATAGAGTCCCAGAAAAACTCTGCATATCCTGACATCATTTGTCCATAAGAAATTAACCATAGGTTCCAAAAACCCAACCATGTTTATCATCACCCCACCTTACACATGATAAACATCCTCGTTGGTCGATAGAGCCTCCCCTCCATGGCGCCCATCACCCAAAGTAGACTATATATCACAAAGTCATGATGCCATGGCCATACCACTTTAGTCTGGGAAGCACCTCATGCCCATTTCACTCACTAGGCATCAGGTCAATTTTTACCACATCGAAATAAAACCCCATTCACGGACTACCAGGTTTTGAAAGCAGATTGAATGCGCACTACTGTGACTTGCATTTGGCATACCATACCTCCATCAGCATAGCCCATATGCGACATTTTCCTTTCACTTCACCAAACTCACACATGAGACCAACCAATGGGGCCCCCACCCTTAGAAAAACACCTTCCTCACATTATCAGTGAGAGAACACTTTCAAGTTTTGGGGCACCTGTCTCTTTGTTTTGCACAAACCAAACCCTATTATTTCATTCTTTTGCTAACTGTAAAAAGACCGCAAACAGTGCAATATGTCCCCCATTCACCCATCCATTTTTCTCCCATGGAAGTAGTCCCTAGTCACCCTTGGTCGGAGTATCACATCCTTTACGCATAAGCCACCATGGCATTCATAACCAATATATACCCACCCTGGACGTCCTACCAACTCCAGGGATTTCCCCATTAGAAATAGTTATGAATACCGCCAAGCTACTTTTTATTCTGCAACCTTGGGCCACTGAATCCCCATCATCAGTTTTCAGTAACCCCTCGCCATCATGCCTATGTTAAACCTATCACATCTAGGATCCTGATCCCTTGTATCAGCGACTCTCTCGTTCAGTTGAGGCTTCCTTTTTTTCGACATCAACACCTATTTTCCAAAAAGGAAGCGGTACCTTGGATCACCCCTCTCCACAAAAGGTACATCGTTGGGTGGCACTATGGGAGACATCATTGCCCACAGATGTCATCGATCCTCCTGACATTGGAATACAACACAATATTTCATGTCAAGATGATATCGTACCTTACAACCTTTTAACTTTGATCAAATTCGTTGAAGACTCGTGCCTTTATAAGCATCTCTTTCAGCAATGCTTACACGGGAGGGTCCTAGTCAGACACCCATATGTACAATGCACATTTATATGCCATACCTAGCTTATGCATATGGGTACCAAATTCCACCTATTTTCAAAGAAAAAACACCCCTGAGGGCGTCAGAAATTGTCTTCATCAACCAACAGATCATTATTGTATTAGTGACACTGATAGAATCGACATATGTCAAATAGATTTGTTTAGCTAGCCAAAGCATCACGGGCATGGGACATGCCCTCCTCATAGAAAATTTTTATTTATTGTATTATACCATTGCTTACAGGGTTCCCACAGGACATGGTCACTCTTCGACCAGGTGAAAGGTGTCTCCAACTCCGTGCTACACGCAAATCTCTCTCTCTCTCTCTCCGCACAATACATAGAAAAGAAACTATAATGTATTTCGGATATACAATTCTTCCTAGACCTCACACATTAGGGGGGAAATATTATCACTAGAAAATAGGACAAGAAAATATGACATTATTAAATGTCATGCAGAAGGATCTATAGGGCTGAGGCACATTAGAGAATCTAAAGAAATTAAAAATCTCTAAGGTCCAGGAGAAAAATCAAATTGCACACTAAAGAAACTGGAAAAATGCGCCTTTGTGCGCACTTTTCTTTGTTAAGCGCATTGTTGGGATGTGTTTGTTGCATGTATGTACGAAATCACACCAACATAAGGGGTGTGGTCTACCCACATAAGCTATTGGTAATAGGCAGAAAAGGAAGTGGAGTCAAGAAAGTTACTGGAACAAGCTAGAATCATAAGCATTCTAGATAGAGTAATAGCATGCATATATAAACTAAAACTAAACTAAAAAAAACTAAAACAAATAAAAACGAGCTCTGAAAAGAGTCAAACGACAAAAATAATATGAATGGTGGATCTTGGCCCCTCTTATTGAGTGCTGGTAGGAATAATAGTGAAACTTTACCCTCTTGACAAAGGGCCCCTAGAACATGGGTTGTAAGTCCCGATGCAAGCATTTTTTAATCCCAAGCTTGCCTCGGTGCAGTCTCCCTCTCTCTCTACTGTGGTGGACTGAACTTGTTGGATGGCCAACAATTGAGTCCCCTCTATCTTTAGCTCCAGATCACATATTTCTGGTATTAATTGGGAAATTCTAGCCAGCATAACAATGTGTTCACCCATTCTTCATCTCATGGTGGCCTTATATAGGAGATTTCAAATCCTCTTTCCCTCCCTTGTACATTATGGATGGTGACACAAGAGAGGGGTATGATTCCTTTGTGTGCTCCAAATATTCCATTGTGTGCTCACTTGATGTTTAAGGAGGTGTTAGTGGATGTCCTTAGGCAGCTTCAAGTGAGGAATCACTTGTCCTTTGCTTTGTGTGGTCTCGGAAAGCGACATTTTTCCATTCCTAAAATTGCGTGCATTTCTAGCCATAAGGCGCACAAAGGTGCTCTTCACGAAGGATAATACGCGTAAAAGCATTTAGGAATTGTTAAAATTTTATTTTTCCTCATACCTTAAAGATTTTTAAATACTTTCCAGGTTCTGTAATGTCTTCCAGCCCTATAAATACTTATGCTTGACATTAAATAATGTCATCTTCTGTTGTACGGTTTTCCAGTTTTAACAGTTTCCCCCTAGTGTGTGAGGTCTAGGAAGAGTTTTAAAGCCGAAATACATTATAGTTTATTTTCTGTATATCGTGCGTAGAGAGAGAGAGAGAGACCTGCGTGAAGCTTGGAATTGAAAACATGCTGCAATGTTTCCAAGAATGACCGTGTCCTAAAGGACCCCTATAAGAAAATATAATAAAATACATATAAAAATTTTCTACGAGGTGGGCATGTCCCATGCTCGTGATTTTGTGGCTAGTTAAGCAAATCTATTTGACAGATATATGTTCTGTTTGTATCAATGATATGGTAATGATCTGGTGGTTACTGACGACGATTGCTGACGCCATCAGGGGTGTTTTTTCTTTGACAATAGGTGGAATATGGTACCCATATGCGTAAAATAGGTATCGCATATAGCTGTGCATTGTACGCATATGTGTTGGCTATTATCTTCCCGTGTAAGCATTGCTAAAAGAGATGCTTATAGAGGCACGAGTCTTCGACGAACTTGATCAAAGTGCAATGGTTGTAAAGTATGATACCATCTTGGCATGAGAGCTTTTGTTGTAGTCGAATGTCAAGAGGATCAATGACATCTATGGGCAATGATGTCTCCCATAGTTCCACTTGAGGATGCCCCTTTTTGTGGAGAGGGGTAATCCAAGGTACCACTTCCTTTTTGGAAAATGGGTGTCAAAATTGACAAAAAGGAAGCCTCAACCGAACGAGGGGTCGCTGACCTGAGGGATCAGGGACCTGGATGTGATGGGTTTAACATAGCCATGTTGGAAAGGGGTGACTAAAAACTAATGAAGGGGATTCAATGGCCTAAGGTCGGAGTATACTAAGCAGCTTAGCGACAGTCATAGTTATTTCTGATGGGGAAATCCATGGAGTCGGTAGGACTTCCGGGGTGGGTGTAAAATGGCTATGAATGTCATGGTGGCTTGTGCGTGGGGGTTAATAATCCGACCAAGGGTGTTTAGGGACTACTTCCATGGGAGAAAAAGATGGACAGGAGGGCGAAGGGACATAGTGCACCATTCGAGGTCTTTGTACACTTACCCAAAGAATAAAATAATGGGGTTTGGTTTGTACAAAACACAGAGACAGGTACACCAAAACATGAAAGTGTTCGCTCACTGATGTTGTGAGGAATTTTTTTTACTGAGGGTGGGGGTCCCATTGGTTGGTCTCATGTGTGGGTTTGATGAAGTGGATGAAAAAGTATCGCAAATGGGATTATGCTGGTGGAGGCATGGTGGGCCAAATGCGAGGCGTGGTAGTGCACTTTTGATCTACTTGTACAACCTCATCCAAGAAGGGGATTTTAGCTTGTATGGTAAACTTGACCTTATTCATGGTGAATGGATGGGCATGAAGTGCTTCTCAGACTAAAGTGGTATGGCCATGGCATCACTTTTTCTGTGATATATGGTCTACTGTGGGTGACGAGCACCATGGAGGGGAGGCTCTATTGACCAACGAGGATGTTTATCATGTGCAGGGTGAGGTGATGATAAACACGATCGGATATGAGGACCCTATGGTTGATTTTTGATGGAGAAATGATGTCAGGATATGCGGAGTTTAATGGGACTCTATCATGCTGGGGGTAGAATGATACCTGCTCTAGAATTCTCAGTAGATGGTGTTGTGGATGGTTTGCGAGCTTTTCCTGCAAAAAAAACTACCTCAAATGAAATCATCTTATTTATCAAATATTATTGAAAGTCATGAGCTTTAAAAAGAAGATGAGAGAGGGCATACCTTCCGGCGCTGAAAAATAATTTTTTCGGGAGTGCGAATGTGTGGCATCGCCTTTGGGCATTATGGAGTGTTGATCACAGTGCTGCTTTCGGTCTGGTGATCAGATACTCTAGGCTCTAGTTTTCCCTTAGGAGTTGTTACTTGGCTCCTAGTTTTGATTTCAGTTGTGGTTCGCCCTAGACTGAGATCACAGCGGCATTGTTGGTTACTGCCCCTGCCCAGGATCTCCCCTTTTGTTTGTTCCTAGGCTTCTTTTTGCAGCATTTGCTGGATTGTTATAATTCTCCTGGTTGTATGGTTACTGATGAGCCCAGGAAAGGTTGCACTAGATTGATCGCTGCATTATGTTGTGCTAGTGGCCCATTCTGTGCGGGGAATGGGGGATATAGGTTCCCTTGTCCCTGGTTGGTATATGAGTGCTGGGGTGACTTTCATGATAGCTAGGTTTTGACATCTTCTGAGTAGAATCATATGAGTATCTAGGGTATTGATTACTGCAGCCCAGGTGTTCTTGGGCCAAAGACCCAATCGAACCATATGCAGAATCGAAGTGCATGGTACTACTACTGCCTAGGTGATCTTGAGAAAAAGACCCAATCCAACCATCTGTAGAATTGATGCACATGGTACTAATACTTCCTAGGTGATCTTGGATCAAAGACTCAATCAAGCCGTCTGCAGAATCTACCTACCTGGTAACCCCCTGAGTATCATGGGTGTTACTGCTACCTAGGAGATCTTGGGTAGAAGATCTGATCAAGACATCTGTAGAATCTACCTACCTGGTAACTCCCTGAGTATCATGGGTGTTACTACTTCCTAGGTGATCTTGGGTCAAATACCCAATCAATCCATCTACAGAATCTACCTACCTGGTCACTCTCTCAATACCGACTAGTGATTCCTAGGTGACCTTGCGTAAAAGACCTGATCAAGCCATCTGCAGTAATCAATGCGCCTGATAACTCAAGAGGATGCGGCAACCAAGTTCCCCTATGCGTGGTTGGTGTATGGTGGCTTGGGGGGAGGACAGAAAAATGGATGTCTTTTTGGTGACTGTCGTTCCTCCTGTAGGTACAGGATGGTACGAGGTTCATCCTAAACAGATTGGGTGGGGGGATCCTCTTGATAGGATTTATCTATAGTGTGTAAGGCATCCCTATATCGCGAGATCTCTGGGAAATGATGGGTATAGTGCCCGTAATTTCTGCGAGAGCGCATGCATGATTGGTACGCAGTGATTTGTCTTTAGCTTTAGTATTAGGTTCCCTTTTATGGGAACGTTGTGTCGCAATGTCTGTCTCAGAGCTAAGTAGTGGTTTTAATTCATCCAATTCCAGATAGATATGGGTAGTGTAGAAATTATATACATTAAGCATGTATATATCTGGACTCTCCTAATCTCACAATATTTATCTTCTTGCAAACTACAGAATCCTTCCACTATAATTCTTGCGGAAATATAATCAACAATTGCAAAACACATGAAGCAATAAAAACACACATAACACAGTTGTTTAATGGGAAATCCTGAAGCTAAAAACCCCAACTACCATATATTATGTATCATGGAGATCATGTAACAATCTCATACAAAGCTTAGTACATCAATCTCTCAGTACAATACAATTGTCACACACTAACATAGAAGAAATCTGCAAATCCATGCACGAATCTCTGCCCTCCTGCTAGCCTGCCTCCACTATGCAATCCAAGCTAATTACAAAGACTAATTCGATGCAATCCCACTATCCTTGACTGCGTTATTATCATTGGCAACTCCAATGTATATGTAGATGCAATTCATGCATCACTAGTAGTCCAAACAGATAGTCCATCTTGCCCTTTCACCTATCTCTCCACTAGGTCTCCACTAGAACTAAAATGAATTGTAATTAACTGTTGTATTTGTTTAGTTGATTAGTGAGTTATTATTTGTGAATTAATTAACTAATTAATTCACTCCACTCTCACTAGTGTATCATTCAGTTAGATTAGATACAACTAGCTCAATTGAGTCTAACTGAGTTAAACTGAATACAACTCCATGAACTACTCTTAAATTCCAACTCTTGTCATAACTCTTGCCATGGTTCTAACTAAGTCCTCCATGCATGAACCACCATTAAACCCTTAGGGTGCCACTTTCCTTGTACTTGAATTTTTCCAAATCTATTCAGCATGAAATAAAGTGCTCCAAGAATAAGTTAGTCTTGAGTTGATTATTATTAGCCCTTAATAATAATCAACATGCATCTATTTTTAGATTAGCGATCTATAAATAGACTTCGCCCAATCTTCTAAAAATAGAATTTCATCTATTTTTCACATTTGACCAACCATCTACAAATAGTCTCTTGCTACATATAGAATATGCTCACCATGTCTAAAAATAGACATACACCTAAAAATACCTGTGTGGGCCCCACCTAGTTTAGGTGATTATTTTCCAACTAGGATCAAGGATGATGTTTCAAGATGCCTCCTTCACTTTTTCTTGTCACAATCTTCAACACCCCCTCTCAACAAGAAAGGATTGTCTTTGCATGCGACATGCAACTCCATGCATTTTCCCTGCAACCTTTGCAAGCACCCTGCAACTCCATGCATCTGCTCTGCAACCCTTCCAAAATTGAAAGGGTCCAAACAATTCAATCAGTATAATGCATCTATCATCAAAGTATTTGACTTCTTCTTAGGTACTACACATGTCTTCAGGAACCACTAAATTTTTGAACTCTACACCCATGCACTTTGCACTTGTTGTCAACTCTGAACCGCGCTCCAGTATCCGACACTGTCACTTTGATCTCACTGCATCAATTCAACTAATCATGCTACTACTGCTCTATAGGCACCTCGTAGCCAGGTTCAATTCATGAGATCCACACCTTCTCCATGAATCCTGCCCATAAATTTCTTCTTGGATTATCCATGCATGTCACCCCACCTATTACCTGGTGGTATGGCTACATGCACTCCCTCTGCCCATATGGCACAAAATTTCTCTGCATGAGTGGTTTCTCCCACTCTATGATCCTCATCTTGTGGCTACTCCACATCCAAAGGTTTACTATTACCTACATGAAAATACTGATCCCTCTCAAGCTTCAATTGCATGTATTTCTTGCACTTCCCAACAGTGGGAAGCTCCGTAGAAATCCCATCTACATCAAATCTATAAAGATTCTTCTGCATCTCTAGTTCTGGCTACTCCACAACCTTCTGAGACTGCTTCTAAGGCTGCATGCTAAGAGGCTCCCTCTCAACCACTAAGTCAGTAACCTCTACTTTTCTCCTCAAATATTTTCATGCATCTTGTACCTCAGTGCATCTAGATTCTTGGTTTGCGCACATTGTAATTGTCCCGCCGTCGCAAAATTTTCTAACAAAAGAGCTAATTTTAAATAGACGATATCTCCCTCATCCGAGCTCCGATTCAACCAATATTTTTTTTCAATTTGGGTATTGTTTCGCAAGGAATAAAAATATGCTATTTTTTTTTTAAACATTCCACCAAACTTTCAGATATTCTTTGCAAACTCGCGCGCCCAAAAATTCCTACTCTCATTCCATGTAGAAAATATATAACACAGCTCTGATACCATGTAGAAATTATATACATTAAGCATGTATATATCCATACTCTCTTGATCTCACAATATTTATCTTCTTGCAAAATATAGAACCCTTCCACTATAATTATTGCGGAAATTTAATCAACAATTGCAAAACACATGAAGCAATAAAAACACACATAACACAATTGTTTAACGGGAAAGCCTGAAGCTGAAAACCCCAAATATCATATATTATGTATCATGGAGATCATGTAAAAATCTTATACAAAGCTTAGTACATCAAGCTCTCAGTACAATACAATTGTCACACACTAACATAGAAGAAATCTGCAAATCCATGCACTAATCTCTGCCCTCCTGCTAGCGTGCCTCCACTGCGTAATCCAAGATGATTACAAAGACCAATTCGATGCAATCCCACTCTCCTTGACTACGTTATTATCATTGGAAACTCCAATGTATATGTAGATGCAATTCATGCATCACTATTAGTCACAACTGAAAGTCCATCTTGCCCTTTCACCTATATCTCCACTGGGTCTCCACTGGAACTGACATGCACTGTAGTTAACTGTTGTATTTGTTCAGCTGATTAGTGAGTTATTATTTGTGAATTAATTAAGTAATTAATTCACTCCACTCTCACTATTGTATCATTCAGTTAGATTAGATACAACTAGCTCAACTGAGTCTAACTGAGTTAAACTGAATACAACTCCATGAACTACTCTTCCAACTCTATCATAACTTTGCCACTTCAGTTCTAACTGAGTCCTCCATGCATGAACTTCAGTAAACCCTTAGTAATTGCATAATTCCTTTAGCCCACTTATTTTCCAAATCTGTTCACTGAAATAAAGTGCTCTAACAGAATAAGTTGATATTTAGAGTCTGATTATTATTAAGGGCTAATAATAATCAACATGCATCTATTTTTAGATCAACGATCTATAAATAGACTTCACCCAATCTTCTAAAAATAGAATTTCATCTATTTTTCACATTTGACCAACCATCTACAAATAGCCTCCTATTACATATAGAATATGCTCACCATGTCTAAAAATAGACATACACCTAAAAATAGCCTGTGTGGGCCCCACCTAGTTTAGGTGATTATTTTCCAACTAGGATCAAGGATGATGTTTCAAGATGCCTCCTTCACTGTTTATTGTTGCAATATTCAACAGGTAGGGTGACCTATTACATCACATATGGTT
This sequence comes from Pinus albicaulis, assembly GCA_034641835.2. Classification (NCBI taxonomy): domain Eukaryota; kingdom Viridiplantae; phylum Streptophyta; class Pinopsida; order Pinales; family Pinaceae; genus Pinus; species Pinus albicaulis. Next base: position 504,843,835 of record CM076570.1, on the reverse strand, counting down.
CAGACTGGTGATTCCCGTTGTATGGCGGGTGTCACCATATTCTTTCCTCTCTTCTCGGTTTTCTTAGCCGTGATCATCGGTTTTGCAATGGGAATTTCCCTTGCAGGGGTGGTTTCAACCATTTCCTAGATGATTAGGGGCCCCTTGGGGCTGAGGGCTTCAATCCTATGGCAGTAACATGGGTGGCTCTTATTCCTGTTGGGGGAATGAGGTACCAAACTCGTATTTCCAATGATATGTTTGGTAATACCAATGTTGCCAAAACTTGCTGGGAGACAAAACCAGCTGGGGGCTAGAGGAAAGGGGTTTGGGAGGCAGTGAAGGCTAGAAAGGTAGTCCTGGCAAATGACTTGGTGCCATTACTACTTGTTTCCATGTCCTAACTAGGTTTGGTGCTTGATGTGGACATCATGCACACTGGAGCCCCTGTGACATCGGGCAATGACTCAGGGATTATGGGAGGATCTCCTAGGAATGACCCTAGAACGGACAACGATTTGAATTGGTCAGGGCCATACTCTTGGTACCATGAGAGAGCATCCAAGAATTTATCTACATAGGGTAGAATTACATTATTGTTTTTTAGGGGTCGTTTTTCACTATGCATCAATTGGTCTACAGTAATGGTGTGGTCCTTGTGGGGGAACATCATGATGTGAAAAAAACAGGACGCTATGGAAAACATTGCGTACATATAACTCCGCCCAAGGAGTATATTGTAGTCCAGGTGAGCATCTAAGACTTCAATTTCTATGTGGACTGTGTTTCCGGCTAAGCAGACCAGGACGTTTTTCTAGAGGCCGACGGGGGTTGATGGATGAACATCGTATGCTCTAAGCGTGATGACTGAGGGTTTTAGTTCGGGAGACCCAAACTTCTGCCAAAATTTTTTGGACATGATGCATGTGGATTCACCCTCGTCTATAACACATTGGTGAATTTTGATATTCTGGACCGACATTGGTATCTAGAAGGCAACCATGGAAGGAAGCCTAGGGGTAGCTTTGTCTAAGTCAAAATCCATTATGCGTGTATCGGCAGGTTCAATAGCGCCTAACGTGGAAAGTAGGGATTTCCGTTGTTTTTGGCATGACTACAATACTTCCAAAGCTGACATAGCAGTGGGAGATTGTGCTAACTCATCCACGATACTATAATTATGGGCCGCTTTGGAGTAGTTTCATGCTCGCCTATTGGGTCCCTTCGCCATTTTTGGCAATGGTTCTATAGGCATCTTTGAAATGGTCAAAGGTGAAATCGGTGCACTGGTGTCTGGTGGGGTGTTGTAATTGCGATTCCGAGTTTGGAAAAACATCTATTCGCCAGTCATGTAGATTTCATGGCTTATTTTCCCAAAGTTAGTTGTATTTTGCTGTTGATTGCTTACCGTCCCTTGTGGGGGAAAGGTTCCTACATCACACCTAGTTTCTGGGAAGATCCTCCTTGTCCTCGGTTACTCTGTAGCTTCTTTAGCTCAAGGAGATCGGGACAGTGGTGAGTATAGTGGTTGTACTCACCACATATTAAACAAGAATGGCTTGTTTGAAGAGGTGGCCTTTTTCTCTGTCCTTGGGCATTTATCTGCTCCTGGCTCTAATTCCAGTTGGAGTTGCCTCCAGCCTAGGATCGCGATGGGAATTGCTAGTTGTTTCCCCCTTGTCCAAGGTTCCTGTTTGGCTTGTTTTTTTGATTTTTTATTCACCACATTAGGAGGGTAGTTCTCCTAGTTGTACTGGTGTTGTTGGTTTTGGGACGGCTGCACAAAGTTCACCTGTGCATTGGTCTGCATAGGCGGGTTTTGTGTTGGGGACTGAGCATAACGCGGTCCCTGGTTTTCACCTGGATCTTGGAGGGGAGCTCTTCTATCAATGTTTTTTTCTGCGTACTGGGTCTCTTGAGCCGGAGGATAAGGTCCTCCTTGGTGATACGCTGGCGCCCAATTGGTCAAATTTTGCTGAGGCATATGATGACTTTGAAAACTGGGTTGGGGTACGTTCTGGGTAGAACTGTATGTGTAACTGGGGTTTTGACTATTTCTGCCTAAGTATCCTTGGGTTAATGACCCAATTAGTCCATCTGCAGAGTTCGACGTGCCTAGAAATTCTTGATATGTTTGCAGTCGCGAGGCATTAGGCATGACGTTGTAAATGTATCATGAATGTGTATAAATCAACTCAAGTTGTTGGGCTTTGTTGATGGCGTCCTCTTTGGATGTGGGTCTCTGTTGCACCACATCCTTTGAAATCTCTGCCGTAAGAGTTTTCAAGAACAAATCTAATAGGACTCAGTCATCAAATTTAGCTTTACGTAAACTACGACGCTGCCTCCATTCGTGGAGATGGTCTGAGATATGAATGGCGGGGGTTTTTCTAAAATGAGTTAGTAATTCCATTCCAGAATCATGGTGAATGGATAACTAAAAATATGTTAGGAACGTGGTGGTGAGGGCGCTAAAGGTTCCATGTGAAGCTAAGGGTTGCTCCACGTACCATTTCGTAGCTACTCCAGTCAGAGTGCATTGAAATAGTCTCAATCGAATATTGTCGTCAATGATATTGTTCGATGAGCACCATAGGTGGAAGGTCATGACATGATTACCTGGGTCTTTAGCTTACTTTCCTTCAAAATTTGGAATATCCAAAGGGAGCTTCGTGGGCAGGGGAGGCCATGTAGGGTTGTGTGCAATGGGGTCATTCATTAGCTTGGTTAAATCATGCAAATTTAACGAAGCTAAGAAAGGTGACTGAGAGGTTGACGCCATTGTAGTGTGTGAAAACACAAAGTTTTGGTTAGGAAGAGGGTTGGTCTGCGACATACCCTGTTGGGTATTCGGCTAACTTCCCGAATGGGAAGCACTCCTCTGCCCCCCTAGGGGTTGTGGGAGGAGTGGTTTGTGGTGTGGTGTTGGGAGACCGACTAGGGTTCTCAACTAAGGATGCCCCAATAAAGGATGAACCAATAATGGTGGAAGAATTCCATCTTTGATGCCTAAACGACGAAAGACCTGGAACCCCACCCCCCCCGGGTAATGGGGGGAGGTCCAAAAGACGCCTAGATTGACGAGGTCCCATTGGGTCCATTCTAGTGTTTACCAAGTTTGGTTTTGGAAAAATTTGAGAGGATAGAGTCTATGATCAAAGAAAAATTCTTGTCACATACATAAAACAAAGCAAAAAATAAAATAAATTTCCCTTTAAATTAATCTATGTGATCAAGCAATCAAAAAACTGGTTTTTGTTTGTTTGCGTATGATACTCAAAATCCTAGAAGAAATATTCATCCTCACACACTAAAATGTAACTAGGCCTTGAGAAGATATCTTGCGAGTGCTACCACAACTTCCCGTAAGAGCTGGTGATGCCCCCAGTCAACCGAAGAAAATCCACCAAGGTAAGGGTAAAGGGTTTGGTGCTTTCCTGCACCGTCACCTATAGGGAAAGGATGCCCTAGTTTTTGTCACTAAGTACCACCATCTCACATGAGCATTTGAGTATTTGGCTTCTTGGTAAGCCAGCTAACAGTACCGAGTATCATCCAAGCCAGGTAGCCCTGACTGATACTTCCCCGCACTACACCTAAGCCTAACCCCCTCTGAAATAGGTCTCAGCCGCACTTGGGTTTTATTTTCCGTGGGATGATAGGTGGATTTGAAGCTCCCTAAATAGTCAACTTCTATGTTTCAATATGAAGAGTGATCAAGGCGGCTTATTGGATGCCTACCCCCTTGATCCTAACTTAAGCTATAAATTCTTTTGTGGTCCCTATGGGGAGAATTTAGTGAGTTTGGTTAAGTTACTTTTAGGTGTCTTTGCTTCGCTTAGTGAGTGGATGTGTGTGAGCATAAAGTGGAAAATCACATACTTTGAACGTGTGGATATTTGATGATCCTTTACAAAATCCCCCATTTAAATTATGTTGTATTGTTCCTTGCTCAAAAGAAAAACATGTGCGGATTATGGGCCGCTTTCTATTTTTCCTAGTTAATCTATGTGATCAACTATAGGGAGATGCAAAGTTGTGAATAGGGAGCATTCATATTCTTACCTAGCATCACCAGAGGGTGAAAAGGTAGTAGATGCTAATTTCTCTTCTATAAACAATTCAATCCTAGTCCAAAAATGGAACTAAACTAAAACTTTTACACTAGAAAAAGGAAAACTAGCTATGCATGCGTGGTCTTGGGCCACTTACTTTGGCTAGTTATCTAGGTGTGTTAGTACCAAAATTTTCAAAAAATAAAATTCTTTTAGAATGCAAGTTATTTTTCCCCCTACTTAAACTATGTGTGAACTTTGCAAAAATCAACTTGAAATAAAACTAAAACTAATCCAACAAAAAGCAGCTAAGAGTGAGCTTTAGCAAGCTACGGGGTACCACAACCAGTGTTGGAAGGTGTATTAGGGGCTTCCAAGCATTTTACAAGCAAGAAAAGATAGGAACATGGGAGAATTTTTTCATTATGTATTTTGCGCGCAAAATGCTGACATAGGCGCGATGTCTATGCACGCGTTAGCTCTGAACGCGCGCCTTGCGTGTCCGTGTGAAGAAAAAGCGTGCAAAGTCCCGCAAAAGAAATTTTTTGGAGTTGTTCTACTTCAATCTGTCACTTGGGATGAAATAGGGACTACAAGAGAAATCAGGGGAAATTCAACTCCACTCCATAGCACAGACAAAGGTCTCTGCAAAAAATGCACAACCACATAAACTTGGTAATAAACATTAGTGGAGTCACCAATCCTGTTGGGATGTTTTTGGTGCATGTATGTACGAAATCGCACCAACTTAAGGGGTGTGGTCTACCCACTTAAGTTATTGGTAACATGAAGAAAAAGAAGTGGAGTCAAGCAAGTTAGTGGAACAAGCTAGAATCATAAGCATACTATATAGAGTAACATCATGCATATATAAATTAAAACTAAACCAAAAAACAATTAAAATAAATAAACACGAGCTCTGAAAAGATTCAAACGACAAAAATAATATGAACGGTGGCTCTTGGCCCCTCTTATTGAGAGCTAGTGTGAATAAGAGTGAAATTTTACCCTCTTGACAAAATGCCCCTAGAAAATGGGTTTTAAGTCCCAATGCAAGGATGTTTTTATCCCAAGCTTGCCTCGGTGCAGTCTCCCTCTCTCTCTACTGTGGTGGACTGAACTTGTTGGATGGACAACAATTGAGTCCTCTCTATCTTCAGCTCCGGATCACACACTACTGGTATTACTTGGGAAATTCCGGCCAGCATAACAATGTGTCAATGTGTTCACCCATGCTTCATATCATGGTGGCCTTATATAGGATATTTCAAATCCTCCTTCCCTCCCTTAGTACATTATGGATGGTGACCCAAGAGAGGGATATGATTCCTTTGTGTGCTCCAAATATTAGATTGTGTGCTCACTTGATGTCTGAGGCATTGGTCACTGTCCTTTGGCAACTTCAAGTGAGGAATCACTTGTCCTTTTCTTTGTGTGGTCCCAGAAAGCGACATTTTTCCATTCCTGGGATTGTGTGCATTTCCGGCCATAAGGTGCGCAAAGGCACTCTTCACGAAGGATAATGCGCACAAAATGATTCAGGACTTGTTCAAATTTTATTTTTCCTCAGACCTTAGAGATTTTTAAATAATTTTCAGATTTTGTAATGTCTTCCAGCCCTGTAAATCCTTATGCTTGACATTAAATAATGTCACCTTCTGATGTACGATTTTCCAATGTTAACAGCGCCTTTGTGCGGATTTTCCTCAAAATTTCACGCGGACCTGAGAGTGGTGGAAGTCACTTTCCAGGACCAAAAGGCACACTCCAGGAAATGTATCCCACACTTGAGGCCACCTAAGGACAACCGCCCAAGCCTCCTTGGGACCTCAAGGGAGCACACAATGGAATCATCCTCCTCTCTTAGGTCATTAGCCATCAATGTACCAAGAGAGGGAAGGAGAGTTTGAATTATCCTATAAAAGGAAAAAAAGAGATGAACAAAGGGAGAACACATTGTTATGCTGGCCAGAAATTCCACAAGCAATCCAGCAGTGTGTGATCTACAACAGAGATAGAGGGGATTCAGTTGTTTTCCACCCAACAACTCCAATCCTTCGGAGTAGAGAGAGGTACTTTGCACCAAGGTAGCTCAGAAGTAAAGACATCCTTGCATCAAGTTGTAGAACTCCATAGTTATAAGGGCCCCTTGGTAAGTGGGTAAAATTTCCATCATTTATTCCTACCTACGCTCAATAAGAGGGGACGTAAGTGCCACCATTTGGATTATTGAAGTTGTTTGACTCTATTTATAGATTTTGTATTATGTGTTTAGTTTAATTTTTTTTTGTTTCCAAATATGCATGATATTTCACTATTTAATATGTTTTATTTCTTAGCTTGTTCACTAACATGCTGACTCCCTTAATTTTCTTCTTGTGACCAGGAACTTAAGAGGAAAAAACCACTCCTCTTAAGCAGGTGCGATTTGGTACACTCATGCACCAAATCGACCTACACAGGCATAGTAATCAATGCATAGCCTTGAATAAGTTTTTTGTAATAACTGGTATCCCCCAAAATTGAGCACAACTGCTTCACATTTTGGGGTGCCTCCAGGTTGAAAATAATAGAAATCTTAGTGGAATCGACCATCAATCCCTGCTGACACACAATATGACCCAAAAAAATCTTGAAAGGGACACAAAATATGCACTTCTTCAGATTCAGCGAGATCAGATGCTTCCAACAAGCATTAACTGCAGATTTGAAACATTCTTCTTCAATAAACGAAATATTGTCCAGTCATAAAAATACACTTCTAATCATTTATGTATATACTCTGTTATGAGGAATTCTAATCTACGGATAAACTAGTCTTCCCTGACTGTGGTGTTTCTTCACTCAGAAAAACAGAGGAAAGGTAAATGATTTTCTCTCTAAGGTAAATAGATAAACAGAATATGAAGAGACTTACTTGTGATCCTTCGCTCTAGTTCTTCTTCTTTCATTGCTTTTGTCGCTCTCGATCCAAATGAACTCGCCAGATCAATACCTGCATTCAAAAATAGAAGACAACAAACAATGATACAAATATACAATATCTATCTATCATAACCTGATTGAACTGAATAAATCTAACAATACATGCACATATTGAGAATACATTCACAAAATATAATCACATATATGAGAGAAATAACAAATATCTTTATTGCAGTATTAGGAGGAATAGATTACAACTAGTCGATTAGTTCATTTTCAACCTACTCCATCTTCATCCCGTCCTAGTCACATCGAGCATCAATCCAGCGGCATCGTAGTACTTGATCTCTCCAAGAATTGAGAATCCAACAACATAACACTACACAAATTTCTTCCTCCCTTGCACTTAGATGAGTGCTAAATTTATAGGGAAATTGTAGGTAGTTTCTCAATAAATGATCTTGAATGGATTTACAATAATAGATGAGACATGTTTACAGGTTCAATGGTGATGAATGAACACATATATTCAAATTATGACACCTATGATCTCTTATAGAAGGCATTGGATATGTGGATATTCCCAAAACAATGATGATTTTGGTCCCAAGAGATCAACACACCCTTAAGTGTCGGGAAGTGCTTTACAGAGCACCCTTGCACGGGGGTAAATTTTTTGCAATGCACTTAGGCCCATTAATAGGAGCGTTGATGAGTCAATTAGTCATTTTAACTATACTTCAAACATTGAAAATCTCATGAATTAAAGCCATCAGTGGAATGACTTCTATAGGGCATTTAGAAATTGAATTAGGGGATGATAGAACCTGTTCATATTGGTCTTAGGGATGATGCCCAAATATGTTGATCAACGTTTTTCATTGATGTCAACCCAAGAAGCAACAAGGGCTGCCCCATTATTGCATGGGATTTTTTACCTACCAAACTAATATATTCTAGGTCAATAATGATTTCGATGGGTTCTTCTTGTTGAGATGTTTCCATTGATATATGGCATGCCACGTAATTCTTCATAGTTTGAGAGATATTCATGTTTGAATTTTATAACCCCAGTTAGGGGCTAAAACCCCATGGGGTTGTGGCATGGGTCATTGAAAAGTCATAATTAATATTTTTTAAGCTCCTAAAATCCCTCCCACGTTCACTTGATGAATCCCCTCTCAACTTAAGCTTTTATATAAATTGTGATCCTCATATCCTCCTTATGCAAGGGATTTCTCCATCTGAAACAGGTCATCACGGAATTTTCAATATAAATTTGTTTCTACGAAGGATCGGAAGCTAAAATTTTTACGAGGCAAAGCTAAAATTCTGAGGAAGCTCCTGTAAAAATTTCAGATCAAGGTGGGCAACACTTCCAGAGATAGGATCTTTGGAAGCCAGTGTTTTTGTAGGCTCCTGAAATTAATCTCAAAGAATTGACCTTGGGAAAATCATCATAACTCTCTCTCTGAGTATTGGATTGGAATTCTATAAAAAGTGGCGAATATTTCACGGACTTTGGTTTTCTCTCTATCAATTTTAGAGCCAAATGAAGAAACAATTACACGTGGCATGTCGTACAAGTTCACTCTACTGAAACAATCCATAATTAGGGCATTGTGAGAGATTGGGCATAACTCTCCCTTGAAGAATCCAAATTGGGAAAAAAATGTGGAATTAGATAGATGACTTAGAGGAATACTATAGGACCAAAAATAACATATTAGGGATCTGAAATAGCAGAGATACGCCGGATTCAATATCGAGCTCCTAGAAGGCAAGAAAAAGTTAGATCATGTGTTGTCAAGGGTTGCAAAGGACCAGGATTTCTAGGGTAGCAAAGCGAAGTAAGGTGCAGTAGAGGGTAGCATGACAAGAGAAACAACCAAGTTGTAGAACAATAGCAAGAAGTTCATCACATGAAGTCTTCAAGTGGGCAACACTGCATACAGTCATTGTAAAGGTATCATTGTACTAAGTCATTGTAAATGCTTCATTGTAAAAATTGTATAAGTGTCTATCTGCCAAGAGTTGAAGAGGCAGTTTCGGGAGGTCTAGGATCATCATTATTTGGTCATGTCATAGTTGGGGTTATGGTCTAGTCTGTATTCTTCTTCTACATCATTCTATATCATTCTAAAGTGAACCATTTTCCCTAGTACGTGATTCCATTCTTGTTTTATTCTTCTATAGGGTGGTAGGGTGGTGCTAGGGTGAGTTGTAGCTCATTGGGTGTCTGGACATCCGTTTAGTTGATTACTGAATGATCTCAGGCATTGGAGCATCAATCCAGTGGGCACTGGAGAAGAATAATTTTCTATATTCTAGGAAGTTGGAGCTTTATTTTCAATTGGAGTTGAATATTAAAAAATTATTAGAAAAGCATTAGGTGGTTTTTATCCCGGAGTACGTTTCCACCTTAAAAATTGTGTGCATTTGTGTTCCTTTTTTTTATTTCTATCATTTTAAAAACAATAATAATAATTGAATATTAACTAATTCTCTAATTGAAAGGAATACTGATTCGCCCCCCCCCCAGTATTTCCAACAATTGGTTTCAAAGCTTGGTTCCTTCAATAGCAGTTTAATATCTGCAAGGAGTTCATGGAGCATTCCAAGAATGGTGTACCTATATTCAATGAAAATAATTATGCACTCTAGAAAGGAAGAATGGAGGTCTATCTCTTGGCGCAAGGTTACAAAGTATGGGACACTGTTCAAAATGGATTTACATCAACCACGGATGAACAGGGTAAGAAGAATTTGGTAAATGATGCAAAAGCAAAGAATATTATTATTAGTGGACTTATTGAATCTGCTTATCATAAGGTGTTAGGTTGTAAAACTGCCAAAAATTTATGGGACAAGCATGAGAATATATATGCAGGTGACTCAAATTTCAAAGAAGCAAAGCTTCAAATATATAGAGCAAAATTTGAGCAACTCAGAATGAAAGAAGATTGCAACATTGCTGCATACTTCCAATATGTTGATGAAATAACCAATACTCTAGAAGGATTGGGAGAGCCAGTTGACGAGAATACTATTATACGAAAGATTCTTACAACGTTAACAGGGAGATTCAACCCTAAGGTATCGGTCTTAGAATACAATGCAAATCTAAAAAAACTTAGCAAAGAGGAATTGTAGGGAGTTCTCATAGCATATGAAATGAGACTTGATGAAGAAGAGGGTACTTCACATATAGAAACTGCATTCATTGCATCTAAGAAAACCAATAAGGACAAACAACCTTCAATTGAAAAGACATGCACCTGCAAGTGTGAATAAAAGGGAAATGATGAAGAAGGTCTTTCAGATAAAGATATGCTTAATTTACAAGAAAACTAAAAATTGGTAAGGGAAAATTCAAAGTTAAACTTCCATTGATATGTTTCACCTGTGGTGAGGTTGAGCATTTCGCATCAAAATTTCCAAACAGAAGTGATGGCAACTCAAAAGGAAAGAAAGAATTTTATAAATTCAACAAGCAAGGATCTAAAAGGAACTTTCTCTCTAAATAAGATAGCTCATCATCGGATGAAAAAAATGACAGCGAAGAAGAAGCCAATGAGAGAGTATTTTTTATGGCCAAGCACAATAAACAAGAGGTATAAAACAATAAAGAAGAAGGATTGACCATAGAAGAATTTTCTAAGGAAGAAATCAAGCTTATAAAAGAGCTCAAGGCAGAGAAGATCCGTTCCAATATTCTTGAAGAACAAGTTCAAGGTCTCAAAATTGAAGTTGAAGTACACAAATGCATTGAATAGTCACTTCAAAAGAAGTTGGAAGAAAGTAACCAAGACAGGGAAGACTTAGAAGCCGAAGTAGTCTCACTGCGTAAGGAAGTGAAGAAAGGAAAAACTATCTAAAACTATGCCAACAGCTCAAGGGCATTGGAAGAACTCATCAACAATATATGATCTTACAATGATAGAACTAGCATCGGTTACAAAGAATAAGAAGCAAGACCTTCTACAAAAAAATACAATGAACCTCTGAGATCTGACATGCATGTAGACTTCATTGGACAAGATTCATAAGAACAGCCTTGGAAGAAAATTCCTCGATGAAGATTTCCATCCAGGTACCAACATATTTTTTATGGCTATTGTTATTCATGTGGAAAATTTGGTCATCAAGCTATAGAATGTCGCACGTACAATTGGAACGATTACAATTCCAGGAGATCTACCAAATATGAACCTCCCAGGGCTCAGCGAAACATCAATAGATTTGAACATTTAATAAATAATATTGAATGTTACAAATGTCGAAACTTTGGACACATAGCCAGAGACTGTAGACTTGGAAATTCTCTAGAAGAATCTTTGAAGCCACAGAATGAACAAACATGGAAGAAGAAAAAGATTGATAATTGTGCTCTCACTCTCAAGGCTCAAAACAACAAAGATGTGTGGTATGTTGATAACAGTTTCTCAATTCATATGACTGGAGATAGAAATAAATTTGTATCTCTGAAAGAGAAGAATGATGGAACCATGTCCTTTGGAAATGATGGATCTTCAAATGTTATAGGATCAGGTACCGTCACTCTTGGAAGCAAAGATGCTCTAGCCAAGAATGTTCTATTGGTTGAAAACATGAATCACAATCTGCTCAGTGTTGGAAAAATGTGTGATCAAGGACACACAATACTATTCAACTCCAGAAAATGTGAAATCAGGAAAGGCAGGTATGGTGAAATTGTGGCTACATCAAGTTGAGCTCCAAATGACATATATGTTCTAGATGAAGCAACTAAAGCATGTCTAATAGCTAAAGAGGATGATATAATATTTGCTAGCACTGATGATCGACTAAGTAAGAAGTTTACTAAAAATATGAAAAGTGGTTTCAAGATGTCTTTACTTGGTGAGCTGACATACTTCTTAGGGCTTCAAATATCTCAGAAAGAGAAAGGAATATTTATATGTCAAGCCAAGTACACCAAGGAAATGCTCAAGAAATTCAAAATGGAAGATTTTAAACCCATCCTTACTCTTATGGTAACAGCTTGCAAATTGAGCATAGACAACTCATCTAAGGATGTGGATCAAAGGTTGTACAAATATATGATTGGTAGTCTTCTATATGTAACAACCTCCTGGCCAGATGTTATGCAAGCAGCTGGACAAGTAGCAAGATTCCATGCAGCACCAAAAGAATCACATATTATAGCCATCAAAAGGATACTTCAATGTCTAAAGGGAACAACATAATATGACTTGTGGTATCCCAAGGGTAACAATTTCATTATCCATGCCTTTACAAATGTAGATTGGGTAGGAATCGTTGATTATCATGAGATTACTCATGAAGCATTGGAATATCTTTGGCAAAAGCTTGGGATTCTCCCAAGTTCTCATTAGATTTTCCTTATTTCGACTATAAAGGGGGAGTGGAACTGTGTACAAGTCTGCAGCATGGTTGTGTGTCAGGGGAGAGTTACCCTTTTCCATTGATGTCAAAGGGGGAGTGAATATTGTAGGAATATGTGTCATGATCGTAGGGGGAGTACTTGTGTTGTCATCAATTCCAAAGGGGGAGATTGTTGATCAGTAGTTGTCATTGATGTCAACCCAAGTAGCACCAGGGGCTACCCCAATATTGCATGAGATTTTTGACCTACGAAACTACTATATTCTGGGTCAATAATTCTTTTAATGGTTTCTTTTTGTCAAGATGTTTATGTTGATATATGGCACGCCATGTAATTCTTCATGGTTTGAGAGATATTCATGTTTGAAGTTTGTAACCCTGGTTAGGGGGCTAAAAACCCATGGGGTTCTGGCATGGGTCATTGAAAAGTCATAATTAATATTTTTTAAGCAACTAAAATCCCTCCCATGTTCACTTGTTGAAGCCCCTCTCAACTTAATCTTTTATATAAATTTTGATCCTCATATCCTCCTTATGCAAGGCATTTCGCCATCTGAAACAGGTCACCGTGAAATTTTCGCTCTAACGTTTTTTCTACAAAGGGTTAGAAGCTGAAATGTTTATGAGGAGAAGCTAGAATCTTGGGGAAGCTCCTGTAAAAATTTCAGATCAAGGTGCACAAAATTTTCGGAAATATGATCTATGGAAGTCAATGTTTTTGGAGGCTCCTGAAATTCATCTCAAAGAATTGACCTTGGGAAAATCGTCATAACTCTCTCTATGAGTATTGGATTGGAATTCTATAAGAAGTGGTAGATATTGCACTGGCTTTAGTTTTCTCTCTATCAATGTCAGAGACGAATGAAGAAAAAATGATACGTGGCACGTCGTACAATTTTTCTCTACTGAAACAGTCCATAATTAGGGAATTCTGAGAGATTGGGAATAACTCTCCCTTGAAGAATCCATATTGGGTCAAACCTATGGCATTAGATAGAAGACTCAGAGGACTAATACAAGACCAAAAATAACATATTGGGGATCTAAAATAATAGAGATACACCAGATTCAATATTGAGCTCCTAGAAGTCAAGAAAAAGCTAGATCATGTGTTGTCAAGGGCTACAAAGGACCAGACTTTCTAGGGAAGCAAAGCAAAGTAAGGTGCACAAGAGGGTAGCATGACAAGAGCAACAACCAAGGTGTAGAATATCAGTAAGAAGTTCATCACATGAAGTCTTCAAGTGGGAAACACTGCATACAGCCATTGTAAAGGTATCATTGTACTAAGTCATTGTAAATGCTTCATTGTAAAAATTGTACAAGCGTCTATCTGCCAAAAGTTGAAGAGGTTGTGTCAGGAAGTATAGGATCATCATTAGTTGGTCGTGTCAGAGTGGGGGTTACTGTCTAGTCTTTCTTCTTCTTCTACATCATTCTATGTCATTATAAAGTGGACCATTTTCCCTGTTACGGGAGCCCATTCTTGTTTTATTCTTCTATAGGGTGGTAGGGTGGTGCTAAGGTGAGTTGCAGCTCATTGAGTGTTGGGGCATCCATTTAGTTGAATAGTGAAGAATCTCAGGAATTGGAGCACCCATCCAGTGGGAGCTGGAGAAGAATACCTTTATAGATTCTAGGAATTTGGAGCTTTATTTTCAATTGGAGTTGAATATTAAAGAATTATTAGAAAATAATTAGGTGGTTTTTGTCTCGAAGTGGGTTTCCATCTTAAAATTGTGTGCATTTGTGTTCATTTTTTTTACTGCTATCATTTTACAAAAACTGATAATAATTGAAGATTAACTAATGCTCTAATTGAAATGAATATTGATTCACCCCCCCCAGTATTTCCAACAAAATCGACCTATAATAGCTGCCCCCTAAAGCATGATTATGGAAAGTGAAACCCACTACAAGCAGGTTTGCCTTGAAACCTTATCAAAATGCAGATTCATGAACTTGGAGTCGATCCTGAGCCCTGTGGGTTATGACCCATTAGGCTTCTGATGTGCTACTTCAATGTCTTCTTATAAACATACACATAGATCTGAAACTACAAAGTCCATGGGTTCAGTCTTCAATCTCCATATGTCGAGTTCAACTTAGTTGAAATGCCCTCGAACTATATCCTACCCTTCGGATATATTAACCCTTTACTTAACCAACGATTGGCATTCTGGAACAAGGCCTTAAATTACTATGAACAATGATCAAAATCGTGTCTGATACTTGTTCGTAATACACTATAGCAATGACGTTAATGTTCTCGAGCCCACCTCTTTAGATCTCAATTATTAATACACATTGCAAATGGAGAGAACATTGATTACTACGCGCAAGTCATTGGATCCCTAGCCAATTCAATCCGACAGAAATCGCGTTATTTCCAACACTGAGCTTTAACACCCAGAAGCTACGCGATGTAAGTGGTATTGTGATGGTGAGGTGGCACAAATTCATTTGATCGCATCCCAAAAGAAGAAAACTGCTCTCGGCTCAATTGTTGTGCGAGACCGGTGGTTTCACTCCACACAACCACTTTACTACAAATGTTGCAAAAAGGGCTTAAAACCATACTTCAGTCGCTATTCGATTCTCAACAGAATTTTGTATTGTGGGTTTCACATGGAATTCGACGTCGATTATGTCAATCGAGCCCTTCCTCAATTCAGTTCAACCAATTCGAGACCAAATTAATCACACCTAATTTCAAATTTCCTCTGATTGAATTATAGCGGACTCTACAAACCAGAGGTTCAATACGTATTCCATAATCAGGGATTTAGCACCAATTCAACCTTCATAAATCATCGATTCTCCATTCTCATAGAGGCTGAGGTTTAATTGAAATCAAAATAAGACAGAATCATACAACGTTTGATTGCCATCGATCCTGTAAGGATCGATGGTCAATAATCACAGAAATATGCTCATAATGAACTACATAATTTAATTACAAAGAACTCACTACGCATATACAGAAATCCACATAAAAATTCCTCTATTATATACAAAGACCGCTTACAAACATCCAAGGAATTTCAACCTTAGTAACAAAGTTCACATAAGACTACATGGTGCTCACTCGCTCTATCTCTTCACACATTACAGATTCGCTCTTATAGAAAATACAAAAGATCCAGAATCGTTTGAGATCCACAATCTCTCTTGAATCGCTCAGAAACTCTTCATCTCCTCAATCGCACACATGGTGGCTCAGTAATTTTTTATCGGTTACATAAGATTTAGTATCGGTTTTAACACAAAATTTTCCCAAATTCACATGACTGTTCGCATATCCAGCTTCAAATTCGACTAAATTCAAATCTGTTTGGATGCCCCTGCATCACATGAACTCTAAATAATGATAATATGTGGATGAGATGCTTTACAGTGTGATGAGTAGGATCTGAAGCGGATGATGATCTGCATCAATTTGCAATACATTACATCATGATATATTGTACATCTTGGACATGAATTGTTGAGGGAGGCATACCCATGCTCAACACATAAACTATCATAACACATACATAAATCAGAAAGTTGTCTATAGATATAGACATGCCTACAGATATAGGCTCATGATAGGATGACCATTTACATGTAAAGCCATCGTACGGATGATGTGGTACAATTCCTAAAATCGCAGCCCGGATGGATAAAACTAGATCCGAGGTATTCTATCTCGTTTACTCGATCATTCAAGTATAATTCTAACCATGTGAATATGTGATCTAAAGTCGAACATGGGACGACATCATCTAAGTATCATCCAATGATGTAAGTCGTTAACAGACACGAGAGAAACCGTCGTTGATGTTAATGGTTCTCAAGGTACTGCAGTACAATTTGTAAGGCGTGAATAGATGATTTGATGTCGAAAGCCAAACAAAATATTTCAGTCGAAGGTCTGTGATGTCAACCTATCACCAGAAGTGAGAAACCTGTCATTGATGTAAGAAAGTTCCAAGGAACTAGAAAGATGTTTCTAAGTCAGCTTCCTGGATGATGAGATGATGTCGACAGGAAGTGACTCATCGTAGATACTATTAGCCATCTATAAATTCTGTTATACCTCATGATGGCTAAAAAGGTTCATTAGGTTTTCAAGAAACAAATTTTTGTGAAAATCTTGTGAATTCTTGAAACCTCACTCTATTCATATCTTCAAGAAATCATTTTTCTATAAACTTCACTCGAAGCCTCCAAGTTAACCTGCCAAGACACAAAGAAAATTGTTTTCAAGCCCTTCTCCATCATCTCATTTCATAAACTCCAATTCACCCATATTTTCACTCATCCTCACAATCACTTTTCCCTTAATTTATCCTCATTTTCCCATAAAAACCCTTTAAATCATGAAAAATCCCTTTTATATGGCTTAAACTACCCTTTTTTATCCTATCAAAACCTCAAAAAAGTCTTAAAAACCCACTTTTTAAGACCCTTTCCGACCCCTTTATAAAGTTAGGCCTTAAGCCCCTACGGGCTTAAGCCCTCACCCCCTTTCTCTATATGACCAGGGCCTAAAACTAGGGGCTAAGCCAAAAAACCGTTTAGCCCTTGGTCCTTTCCTTTCTCTATAAAACCTTTCCACGACTCTTTAAGCACCCTTCGCTTATATTCTTCCCCGAACCATGTATTCCCCTCAAAAATTATCACAGCTGTTGATTCTCCTAAATCCAACGGTGATCTATCTCTACTTCGTCATCCGTCCTCCCGACCATTCCTCGTCCTTTCATCCTACCAAGCAGATCTCCGCCGTAGATCTCCTAGATCTGATGGCGCTCGTTCAACCTCACCATTCAACCCGCCCGATAAGCATCCCACTACCCGACAAAGAAGATGATGTCACCCCTATGGCCCATCGCCCACTATTCCAACACCATCCAATCCTTGCATGCCACCTGGCCTCCAATATCCCTCGCCACCGAGCAGTTTCCCCGACCGCGCTCATCCTCCACCGTCGGTCTGGCTCCCCCAGATATCATGGTTCACAACCATTTTCGCGTGCAATCTGCTCCCGAGATTTAATGGCCCTTTTCCACGCGAAATAGACGGTATTGGCATGGACTCGTGGCAGCCATCCTATAGTATCACGTCCGTTTGGGCCAATACCACTAACCACCCATATCTCGCGTGAAAACTGCCCGATATTTCTCAAAACCACTCTTCCACCATTTCGCGCCAAATATTCAAAAAAACTCACTGTTCTTCCTGGTGCCATTTGTGGAACCCCTTCTGCGCATATTCCTCCTCTGCAAATGCTCCATCGCCTTCTCCCGATCCTCTAAAATGTAGTTAGCCAAAAAACGCAGGTTTTGTTTAGTGTTTTCATTGTTGTGCAGGTTTTAATGGCGGTTGAAGCTAAAAGGCCATCCCACAACCAATATAAGTGGCTTTCTGTCTTTGGATGACGATCTAAGGAAAAAATACATAAATAAAGGGATAAAGTGTTCGATTCAAAGCTCCAATTAATGCTTCATGGCCATCGATGCATTCATGAAACCCTCTAGCACATAAAGGCACCTGCATGCAAAACAGAAGGAGAGAACAGTGAAGATTATATGATAAAGCACAGAGTGTAAAGACAGATTAATCAAAGTCAAAACAGTCAGCAAAAGTGACAAAAGAAGAAGATTATTAAAGAAGGCCTAAAGACAAATCAGAGGCCTAATCAGAGTTTAAAAGGATATAATCAGACAAATCAGCAAGAAGAATGCTTCGAATGACAAATAACTAAAGCAATTACTTCTCCAAAGACCAAAAATGCCACCTATAGTCCTAATTTTCCTCAAAAGACACATAACATTACTCCAAGTCAGAGATATTTGTATAAAACAGCTCAGAAGTTATTGTCGGCCTACCTAAAAAAGCCTAAAAGTCAACAAAAGCCACTAAGTAGTTCAAAAAGTTAATATAACGCAGAACTAAACTTAAATACATTTTTCCTTGGGCCTTGCATGGTCTCAAAGGTCAAAAACATTAACTTTTTCATTTATGAACCATTATAAACTCCTTCTTTCACTCCACCTCCTCATTTATCTATAAATATTGTATGAAGATTTCATTGTTTTTGTTGGTTGGATTATTATTGGAGTGTAAGATAGTTGCTGAAGCTGTTGAAGTGTTGTCGAGTAGTTGAAGAACACTAGGCTGAGAAGAGAAGTTTTGAGCTGTAAAGACCTGTTGGACTTGAAGTATGTAACTAGTTTGAACATCAATAATACAAGTTGATTCATGGGATCCTGGTCTATGTTAATGGTGATGTTATTCCTCACTGCTTTTGTCTTTTGTTGTGTAACCAGCTCCAAAAATAGAAGAAAAGAGATATCAACGCCTTAGAAATAAGCCACTTTGAGGGGAAACCTCCAATACATTACATAAATGAACAATTCTTGGATGATCCAATTTACAAAACCTCCTTTCTATATATAGGAGTCCATGGGGCCATAATGTAATCCTAGTGGGCCACAATGTAATCCTAGCCGACCTAACAATAATAATTTAATGGCACAATAATAATAAAATGGGGGTTACAAGGGTACAATAATAACAACAAGGGGGTTACACTAACAACAATAAGGGACTATACTAGTAATATAGGGACCTAACATGCCCCTCTCCTTCAAAAAAGTGTTGTCCTCAACACTTGAGTAGCTATGGGTGCTTCTGTATAAAATTCTCATCCTCCCATGTAGAATCTTCAGTGGGTAAGTTCTTCCACTTGATGAGATACTCTGAAATTGATCGATTCCGTAGTTGTCGAGTTCTTGTTTCCGTGACCGCTTCAGGTTCCAATATGATTTTTCCTTCCTCATCAAGTTCTGGTAATATTGTTTGAACTGGAGGATTTTCACCGATAGCCTTCTTTAAGCATGAAACATGGAAAATTGGATGTACTCGCGAAGAAGCAGGAAGCTCCAATTTGTATGCCATAGTACCAATATTTTGCAACACCTTGTAAGGACCATAGTACTTTGGCGATAATTTATTATCCTTCTTAGCTTGCTTGAGGGACATTTGTTTGTATGGTTGTAGCCGTAAAATACCCAATCTCCTACATCAAAACTTCTCTCGCTGCGATGTTGATCTGCCTGTTGTTTCATTCGATTTTGTGCCAAATTCAGGTTATCCTTTAAGAGTTTGAGAACTTCTTGTTGATGCTCGATGTGATCTTCCACTGCTTGAACCTTCTAATTTTCCCTTAGAGATGATGTGATGGATGGTGGATGATATCCATAAAGTGCCATAAATGGGGTCATTTTTGCTGCAGTATGGAAGGAAGTGTTATACCACCATTCAGCAAGAGGTAACCATTTGACCCATTGTGTTTGTTTATCAGATACAAAACAACGAAGATATCCTTCCAAACATTTATTTACTATCTCAGTTTGACCATCAGATTGAGGATGATAAGATGAGATATGAGCTAATGGAGTACCCAAACAAGAAAATAACTCCGTCCAAAAAATTCCAGTAAAAATGGGATCTCTGTCGCTCACAATAACCCTTGGGCTTCCATGTAGCTTTTGAATTCTGTCCATAAATGTAGTAGCAACTGTACTTGCTTTAAATGGATGAGATAATGCACAAAAGTGTGCATACTTGGTAAGTCTATCAGCTACCACCATGATGACACTCTTTCCTTCGGACTTAGGTAAACCTGTGATAAAATCCATTGAAATCTCCTCCCAACGTTGACTTGGATTGGATAAAGGTTGTAGAAGTCCCAGGGTTTTAATTGTTTCCACTTTATTCTGCTGGAAAACCAAAAATTCTGCCACAAAATTTTGAATATCAGATTTAAGGCCATCCCAAAAAAATTCTTTCTTCACCCTGTGGTAAGTTTTTAAAAATCCTGAGTGTCCTCCTAAAGGAGAAGTGTGCAATTCCAAAAGAATCTTTTGTTTTAGTTGGGAATTCTTACAAAGATATAAGCGGTCCTTGTACCATAAAGAATCATTTTTCCAACTAAATGTATCAGATGTACTAGGATCTTGCTGCAAATTTTGAATGATTTTCCATACATATTTTTCCTTCTTCCATTCATCTCTTACTTCGGTTATCCAATCTGGTTGGATAATAGAAATGGCACAAAGCAATGCTTCCACCTCTTCATTCTTTCTTGAGAGTGCATCTACAACAACATTAAGCTTTCCTTTTTTGTAGATTATTTCAAAGTCATAACCCAACATCTTTGTGACCCATTTTTGCTGCTCTTCTGACGATAGTCTTTGTTCCAAAAAGTGTTTAAGATTATCATGATCAGTTTTTACCTTGAAGTGTCTTCCCATTAGGTAAGTTCGCCATTTCTTTAGTGCATGCAGTATTGCTAACATTTCCTTCTCATAAATAGGTTTCTGTAAATACTTTCCTTTGATTGGACGACTTTCAAAAGCAATGGGTCTTCCTTCCCGCATTAAAACTGCACCAATTCCATTTCCTGAGGCATCACATTCCACAATAAAGGTTTTTGTGAAGTCTGGCGTAGCTAAGACCGGTGCTAGGCACATTGCCTCTTTAAGACGTTCAAAGGCCTTAGTTGCTTCAGGAGTCCATGAAAATGCATCTTTCTTCAATAATTTTTTTAGAGGTGCTGCTATTCTCCCATAATTCTTAACAAACTTGCGATAATACCCTGTTAACCCGAGAAATCCTTGTAATTGCTTTATGGTTGTGGGGACTTTCCATTCCTTAATGGCTTTAATTTTGTTAGGGTCTACATTAACACCCTCGTGAGATAAAATATGACCCGGATATTCCACCTCTTGTACTCCAAAGAAACATTTGGATTTTTTTGCATATAATTGTTTCTCCTGCAATAGTTTGAGCACCCTATCAACGTGTTCAACATGATCCTTCCAAGACTTGCTGTAGATTAGTATATCATCAAAAAATACTAGCACAAATTTTCTAAGGAAGGATTTGATAATGGAATTCATCAACCCTTGAAATGTAGAAGGTGCATTGGTAAGGCCAAAAGGCATGACCAAAAATTCATAATGACCCTCATGAGTTTCAAATGTTGTTTTTGGAATATCTTCGGTCTTCATTCTAATTTGATGATATCCTGAACAAAGATCCAACTTGGTAAAATAAATTGCTCCATGTAATTCATCCAATAATTCATCAATCACATGAATGGGAAATTTGTCTTTAATGGTGAGCTTATTGAGCTCCCTATAATCCGGACACATTCGCCATGATCCATCCTTCTTGTGTACCAAAACTACAGGAGTAGAGAAAGAACTTTGACTAGGTTGAATTATACCCGCCTCTAACATTTCTGCAATCATACGTTCAATTTCTCTCTTTTTGAAGTAAGGATATCTATAAGGCCTGATGTTTGGAGGAACACTTCCTCGAATCAAATGAATAGCATGATCATGATCACGAATAGGTGGGAGTCCTTTGGGAGTTTCAAAAACCTTGGAATGATTGTCCAAGACTTGTTGGAGATCTGCAGAAATAGATGATTTTGATGTCGAAACTTCTAGTGAGCATAATTGTGCAATTACGCCTCGTTGTTCTTTCTTTAGAAGCTTTTTCATGACATTAGAGCTTATTATCCTTCCCGACTTCCCTTCAATACCCCGTAATTCAACTTCCTTTCCTTCTGAAAAAAATTCAAGAAAAGTTCTTGAAAATTAAAAGCTACCGTCCCCAAAGATTGTAACCATTGTACTCCTAGTACAACATCAGCACCTCCCATAGGAATGCAAAGCATTGGACTATTCAATACATATTCCCCCATGGTTAGCTTGATATTATGGCATTTTCCAGAGCAATTTATAGTTCCTCCATTTGCAACCATCACTTGACATTCTGGTGCTGGGTATAGGAAACAATTTAATTCCTTGGCTACCCTACAATGAATAAAATTATGGGTGCTACCTTAATCAATCAACACTATTACCTTTTTCTTCTTGATTTGTCCTTTTATCTTGAGAGTTTGAGGAGTGGTAATTCCTGCCAGTGCATTACATGATATGGTTGGATTCATTTCTTCCTCTTCTAGGGCTGGTTCCTGGTGTATATCCTCTTCTTGTTCATTTTCTTCTTCCTCTTCACAATCTATGTAAAATAATTTCTTCTCAGCACACTTATGACCTTTAGTGTACTTGCTATCACAACTGTAGCAAAGCCCTTTTTCTCTTTTTTCTTCCAATTGTTGTGGTGTCAACCTTGTAGGTTGTGGAAATCTAGACATAGCAACACTTCCTTCTTTATAGAATTGAGTGGTAGGCTTCCTTGTCGCCATAATTTTACATTCAACTTTTCTTGCCAACCTGAATGCCTTCTCCAATGAATCAGGTTCTAGAACGCGAATTTCATGTTGGATGTTATCCTTTAAAGTGCCTATGAAGAGATCAATCCTGTGTTCCTCTGGAATATCAGTTACCCTTATATTCAATTTTTGGAAGTCCTCAATGTGCTACCCCACTAAACCCTTTTGTTTGAGATTTATCAATTGGCTAAAGAAGGTGTTGCTCTTTGTATCCTCATAATGTGCTACCATTTCTTCCGTAAAAATTGACCAAGTGACAATTTTTTTACTGGAGCAAAGCCATCGATACCATACAAATGTATTTTGTTCTAAATGTAAAGTTGCAATGCGTACCTTTTGTGTGTTTTGCACATTATGGAGATCAAAATATTGCTCCATATGTAGTATCCATGTTACAAGATCCTTCCCATCAAACTTCCTCATATCCATTTTTGGAATATGGTGGTTCTTCCCGCCAACATTAGAGTTTATGAAATCGCGATTAACATTTATTTTTTTCTCATCATGAGGTTCTTCTACTATCTTTTCACCATTAGGAAACATTTCTTGTATCAACTTGGTCAAACCTTCGATGACTGCTTTTAGATCATTCTTCATGTTTTTCATGTTGTTTTTCATGTTGTCTTTCATTTCATCCATCTTAGCTTCCATGCCAGCTTCCATGCCATCCATCTTAACTTCCACGCCTTTCTTCAAACCATCCATCTTCTCTTCCATGCCTTTCTTCAAAACTTCCATTTCATTTTTTGTTGCTCTTTGCGAGAGTGAAATTTGTTGCACTTGCTCTTGTAATTTCGATAGATCATGTTGCAATTCTTCATCTTCACGAGTCATAGTAGACCCTTCTAAAGGCTTAATGGGTGTTTAATTATTTTTATGGATCATATTTTAGAACCCAATACTGATATCTATTCTACAATATGCCCTTGGAATCAATTCAAATTGATTCTTCAAACAAGACTTATGCAATTCGGAAAAAAAAAATACACACCTTTTTCTTGCTTTTGAGGAGCTCGATAATGAATTTGAATTATCTTTGTGATTGAAGCACTTCAATATTTTATTTTCAATACCAACATAGCCCTCTAAATTATATTTCGAATGCCACAGGTCTAACCTGATTTGGATTCTCCAAGACAAAGTTGTGTCCAATCTCCCACAATGACCTAATTCTGGACTGGTTCAGTAGAGCGAACTTGTACGACTTGCCACGTGTCACTGTTTTGTCCTTTGTCTCTGAAATTGATAGCAAAGAAACTACAGGCCGTGTACTTGCGACCAATTTTGACGGCACTCCAATCCAATCTTCAGAGAGAGAGTTATTGAACTTTTCCCACGATCACCTCTTTGAGATGAAATTCAGGAGCCTGAAAAAGCACTACCTTCCACAGATCATATCTCCCAAAATATTGCGAAGAAAGCTCTAAAATTTTTTGACGAATTGCCTCAGGATTTCAGCTTCGCACCATATGAATTTCAGATTCTGAACCTTTGTAGAAAAATATTTATAGCGCAAATTCCACGATGACCTATTTAGGAGCCTAAACAAACTCGAAAAAAACCTAACTTCCGCGCATCATATCTCCGAAAAATATTGCGAAATCAAGCTTCCGAAATTTTCTGAAAATCGTCCCCGGATTTTGGCTTCACACCTTAAAAAAATTTCAGCTTCTCAAACTTCATATAAAAAAGTTATAGCGAAAATTCCACGATGACCCGTTTGGACCAGCGAAACCACCTTAGAATTCAAGCAAAGAGCGATACCAAAATGTTGTGTAACCACTCTCCAAAAGAGAAGAAAAGAGATATCAACGCCTTAGAAATAAGCCACTTCGAGGGGGAAACCTCCAATACATTACATAAATGAACAATTCTTGGATGATCCAATTTACAAAACCTTCTTTCTATATATAGGAGTCCATGGGGCCATAATGTAATCCTAGTGGGCCACAATGTAATCCTAGCCGACCTAACAATAATAATTTAAGGGCACAATGATAATAAAATGGGGGTTACAAGGGTACAATAATAACAATAAGGGGGTTACACTAACAACAATAAGGGACTATACTAGTAATATAGGGACCTAACATCTTTCCATATGTTTTACATGCTGTCCATTTTCTCTGATAAAGAATAGAAATTTTAGAGTAGGATTTACTGAAAAGTACCCTATTTATGTCTGAAAGCTTTATCTTTATGTTTTATTCTACTAAGGTATGTTTAGAGGATTCTTAATTTCCCTCTAGGTTTATCCAACTTGTTTTTTTAATAATGATTCAATATAGTATAACCAAGAAGGAATGTTGGTGAGCCCATGTCTTTCTGAGTACAACTTGAGATATTGTTTTTGAATGTTCTCTTCAAAGTTTGCTAAGTATATTTAACCCAGGGAATTATATGGTTTTCCCTATCCTCTGGCTAGTCTTTAATAGTTTCTTTGAAATATCCCTTGAGAGTATTCCAAAAGCAGGCTAGAATTCAAAGTTTATGTCTGATCTTAGGCTATTTTCCTTGTTCTCTTATATGTTTTCTCCTTTCTGAAAGTAGTCTTAGGATTACTGGATTGTTTTCTGAAAAGTGCACTTTAATAAAAGTGTGTCCAAAGAAGTCTATGATTTGCCCTGTCCTTTAGCTTGCTTCAAATAGTTACTTTGAAAGGCTTTTCTTGTCTTAGTGAAGTTAGATTCTTAATTGGTTTTAGCTTTGCTTCTATCACAACACTTTAATGTTTCATATCACAATTCAATCTAAAAGATCCTTTGGTATAGATGACTTGCCCTGTGAAAACCTTTGAAGAATTTTTGTACAATTAAATCCTTTTTTGACTCCATATCCCAATGGGTTAATACTGTTTCATGACCTATCTTTTCAGCTGAAACATTCTTCAATCTGCTCTCACCTTCACCCTTCAACTAACCTCTTCAATTAATGATATCCATCCCAACCAAACAAACAAGTTCCTTGAGCTTCATAACTATCCTAATATCATAAAAAAAGCATAAATATATATCCTTTGAAAACACTTAATAGAGAGATCCCTCTATGAATCCAGGAAGGCTAGGTCCTAGGATTCCAAAGTGGTTCTGATGTGGCCCCCTGCAGTGTTTATTCTTGCCAATCTTGTAAATCATAGGGAGCCAAAATAGTGGCAACCATATTGTGGATATACTGAGTAATGGATAACTTCACAACTCAGAAAACCTCATTCTTAAAAATTAATCAAGTTTCTGCCAAGATTGGTTCTTGATTGTTGATGGTGGACAACAACCAGTCCTAGAAACAAGTAAAAATCTTCCACCTGGTGACTCCACTGGTTTTCAGTAGGCCTACTAATTCCCCTTGGTTTTCCATAGACTCTACTGGGAAACTCATTTCATCATAAAATCATCATTAAACCCAATTAAGAAGACTTTGTGGATTAATTTTTCTTACACAAATTAGTTTTCCTTCAAAGACTGTCATACTTGGCTAAATTGTTCTTATCTTTGGGTCTAAATCCTGGCTTCCAAAATAATCCATACTAGATCCCATCCTAACCCAAATCCTCCTACAATATTTGATAATCCAGAAAGTATCCTTAGGAAGTCTCCTACATCCAAGAACCCAACTATTGTTAGACCAATTTAAAGAGCAAGTTCAGTTCCTGAAAACCTTGCAGCTCTGCAAGATACCAAAGTTGACTTACCTTTCATAAGAAACCAATCTAGAACCAAGTCACTTAGTGGTATATATCAGATAGACTGTGAGCTTGAGAACTTATAACATAATAGCAGTAGAGAAACCTCCCCATCCACACCACCTGATCTTCATTTCATTCATAAATTTGGTTTCTATCATCCTAAATCTGCTCAAGAGTCCCTAGCTGGTCCAAGCACTTCTGTTACACCCACTCATACATCCACTATTCAAACCACTCCATCACATCATTTACATCCTATCACAAATCCTCCACTTGTAAACCCCCCATTATTTCCACAAGTCCATATCATGGCAACATGCTATGCTCCCTTATTCGTTCCTTTACCTTTACCTGTTCTACCACAGGACTATCAGTCCAAGATTCCATTATATGATGATATTAGCTCTACTAAGGCTCAACAACATGTGGATAGAATGAATGATTACTTTGACAGACAAGAAATCGATGATGAAACTGTAAAACTTAGGATGTTTGCTCATAATTTAGGGGGAGAAGTAATAAAATGGTTCAAAGGCTTAACCCCTAACAGTATCAATGACCTCACCTCTTTTCATCAATTATTCCTAAACAAATGGGAAGTCAAGAGAAACCCCCTTCAAATCCTGCCAGAATACAATGATCTTAAAAGAAATGTTGGAGAGAGTGTCCAAGATTATTGCACTAGATTCAATAGTGTTTATAATGCACTCCCTCCACAAATGAAACCCCCACAAGGATTAGCCTTAATAAATTTTCCTGAAGGATTTGACCCAGACATGTGTTATCAGTTAAGAGAGAGAGAACCCCTTACATTAGAAGACATGCAGAAAGGGGCAGTAAGTGTAGAAGCTAACCTTAATGACAGAAGGGCTAGATTGAAAGCAGAAAAAAATGTTACCTACAAAGATGAAGCTGGACCTTCCACATCAAACTCCAAAATTGATAATTTGGTAAAAACCATGGATATGATGATGGAAAGAAGAAACATGAATGAGAGAGCGTATCCTAAATAAAACCAAACAGCTCCTCAAAATAAAAATCAAAACCAGAATCAGAACTTTAGAAGGAATCCCCCTCAAATTAGACAAAGAGGCCATGATCAACAAGTTAGACCTCCCTTCCAACAGAATTATGTTGATGAGGATGAGGGAGTGATTGAAGAAATAGAGGGAAATCACATAAACATGTTGGGAACAAAAAATGAGGATAATGTTTTCCTCAATGAAGAAGAAAAAGTCACATACATGCTTGATGAGGAAGAAGGCCGAGAATCAAAAGATTACAAACTAGGCTTTGAAAATGCCATAATGGAAGTACACAAACAGTATGACTTGAGAAGTAAAAAGAACCAAGACACTCCCAAGAAAAAGAGCTCTGAAATCTCTGCTAAAAATAGACCTTTAAATACTTCTAACAAAACAGATGAAAACAATAAAACAGTGGCTGAAAGTTCTGATAAAAACAAGGGAAAAAACACCCAAATTCATGACAAACATAGTGGTGACCCTAGCAGCACTAGCACCTCAGCTAATGCTCCTGAAAAAACCATTTTAACTGCTGAAAATAATAAAAACCAGCAAGCTGATTTTGCTGAGAAAACAGTGACTAAAAAGCCTAAATTCAACATTTCCAAAACTCAAACTCCTTTCAGCATAGAGAGAGAAATTACCAAGATAAAAATCTCTATCCCTCTCACTGAGTTAGTCACTTAAGATGTATATAGGTCTCAATTGTTAAAAGCTTTGAACATAGGAGATCACAATGAATCTGTTAACTTAAATGATGACAAACCTGAACTTGTCTTTGGACCAAAAATTGAAGGAAAATTTCAAGAAGGTGGAGTTCCTCCATTCTATACATATGAAGCAAACATCCATGATCAAAATTTCACAATACCATACTTGATTAGAGCATCACATATGTTGGGGCCCGTGTTTTATTTAGTTTGTCAGTTTGACTGAACATTGAGATCTAAGGCCCTTTTTGAGTTGGGAATAAATACACATAGCAACGCGTATTATGCATGACTACCAGGAGTTTGAGCTACAGGTAGCGCGAAAGCACTCGATAGCTGGAGATAGAACAGAGACAAGTGCAGATGAAGGAAACACAGCAGAAAACAGAAAGTGGAACACGCAGACATCAGAAGAGAAGCTGAGAGAAGCCGAAGTGAAGACGCAGAGGAGCCGATAGTCGCGAGAGCGGGTGAATAAATAACAGTCACCCGGCTGAAAAGGTTGTTGAATACGGAGAGTCGAATAGATGTTGAAGAGGTTGCGAGGCTAGAGACAGAGAAAGACGCGCAGGGCGTCTGCAAAGATTCATGCATGTTCTTCATAGGGTTTCTTATCTTCTATTCTACCTTTCTGTTCTGAGATTCATCTGTATCAGCTTTGAGAGCTATCAGAAAGAATGCCATGTAATCATGTATTGGGCCAAGAGATTAATACAATGGAAGGTTGCTGTCTCAATAAGATGTTCATGTGCATGTAATGCGTTTATGCTGGTTTAAAATTTTATTTATGAATGTCTGAATGCATGTTAAGTGATCTTGCATATAGCTTTGTATATGTAATGGATGCACCGACTTTCTTTAGTTGCGGGTTTGTTCCTTGCCATTGATCTCATCCCCTTTTGCATGTGGTTGCGGCACGCCTCGGGTGAGACGCACTGCTCTCCAGAGCAGGGTGAAAATGTCGGCGTGTTCCTAGACTACACCGGACCCCTTTGTTGGCCACAACTCTTGAACCTGGGTCTTGTCCGCGAGACCTGACTTCTCGCCAACAAATGGTTCCGTTGCCGGGACCTGCATGTTCTGAGGGGATCTAGATCATGGTATCGAGGATTTTTGAAGGAGCAATACGGCAATGGTGGGATGATCATCTTGACCAGTTCATTGCTCAGCAAGCAAAGCTGACCAAGAAAAAGGAGGCGGCGATCAAGGAGCTCGTTCTTTTCTCTGATTCAGCCAGTGCTACGTACGAAATTTTCTGGGGAAGGTTCCCTACGGACCTTTACAATTGGTTGCGGAGATTACGAACGACGCTGCCCCAAGAAGGCTTGCGGAAGATAAACCGCAGGTGGACGCACGAAGACTTGGTGGCACTGCACAGGGTAGACACTGAACTAACCCGTGCAGTGGATTTCTGGGTAAGGACCACGTTGGAAGGGTACGCTGTGGAGTTTGCTGCCGAGTGCTACCAATCCTTCTCGAAGGCCGAGGCTGTTTTTCACTCAGGGCTGAGGGGGAAGTTGTTGAAGGAGATTCCGCTGTGGATCAAAGCCCTGATGGTGGACGAAGGGTTGATTGAATTCCACAAAACGAGTATGGAAGCGTAAACCACCCGTACCGGGGGAAGGATTGAGGGGACCGATGCTGTGTAGACTGTGAGAGTGGGGAGCAGGGGATGGACGTTGAGGCCGCATGCAAGTTGCGGGAGCTACGTGCGCATCGGCGGGCACAGATCGCCGATAGGTGGCGAAGAAGGGTAATGAGAGATTTGAAGAGAAGAGAGATCGAGAGGAAAAATCAGAAGGAGGTGCCTCAGAGGACGGGAGTTATGGGTTTGGATACCCGGAAAGAAGACGGGACAGCAGTGGAAGTGCAGTGGGTGCATGGAAGCCCAGCGATGCGAGGAAGAGAGATCGTGACTAGTGAAGATAACGAGAAGATGCAGCCCGAAGAAAGTTCCGATGGTGAATGGCACGGCGTGATGCAGCAGATGTTTCAAGATCAGACGGCACCCACCCCTCCAGGCAGCCCTACTTCTCACCTTCCCCATGGCCAGGATCCCGACCTTCCCCTGGTACTTTATCAACCTTTAAGAAATATTTTTATTCAGTTACAAGCATTAAGTCAGTCATACAGTAGTTCAGCAGTGTCGGTAACGCCCAGTAACAGCAGCATTACTAGCAGTAGTATTTTCCCTAGTGGGACCGTTACGCAACCAGGACCGGGAGGTTTTATCCTGGTTAATTCTCCGCAAGTACACATGGCTGGATCTTTCACCCGGTATCCAGAGTTCTCTGGCTGGGGCAACGATGACGTAGAACAAAACTGCTACCTGTGCGAAGCCATCTGGAGGGCCCGCCAGACGCCAGATGCAGGGAAGTTAATAGAATTTCAAACCACGCTCAGAGAGAGGGCTCTGCGTTGGTTCATCAAGTGGTCCGAGGCGCACCCTAACCCTGTAATCGCGGACGTGAAGCGGGATTTTGTCCGCGAATTCAAGCTTCCCCAGACAGACCAGCAGGGCCTGTCCGAGCTGTGGGAAATTAAGCAGAAGGAAGGTGAGACCGCGTGGGAGTTGATGCGGCGATTCAAGGACGCAATCGGGAAACTCAGCTACCCGATCGATCCAAACCACCAGAGGGACTGGTTCATCAAGGCTCTGCTCCCCTTGACATGAACCCCTCTTACTCAGCAGAAGATTGATAATCTGCAGGACGCTTTGGAGCAGGCCATGAAGATTGAAGCCATGGCGGGCTACCCCCAGGAATATCGGGGGGTGGTGGCCCCGCAAGACCCTTCTTTGGTAGGGTTGCAACACCAGATCGCCAGCTTGACCGAAAATCTCAAGGAACTTCAGCCGGTGAGACCAGCGCGACCGAATGTTTGGTGTACACATTGTCTGGTCGAGGGCCACGTCGCAACCGAATGTCCTCGGTTGCGCGGCACAGGAGCAGGACCCTCGGTCGCAGCAATCCAGGGGGGTCCACCACCAGGGGGTGGTGCGGGGATGAACCCGCAGGGAGTCTACCAGCCGCAACAGACCTTTGCGGGGTTCCCACCGCAACCGGGGTCCTCCACCACAGAGTACTGTGAGATTTGCCGGACGATGGGGCATCCTCCTCGGATGTGCCCGATATTACAGAAGTACTCCACGGTCCCGAATAATGTATACTGCGAATTCTGTGTGTCTACGACTCACAACACTGAGCAGTGCAGGGCGCTTGACGCACTTGCGGATTGATTGGATCGTCCCTCGTACAGGGTGAACGAGGCTCCAAGGGGAAGAGGTGGCGGCATGCGGGGAGGCCGAACAGGCGGACGCGGTCCGGTAAAATGCTACAACTGTGACCAGGAGGGTCATGTGACTCGAGAATGTCCCCTTCCGCGACGACCCTGGTGTTCCCAGTGCCGGGTCAACGCCCATGCTACAGAAGACTGTCCGGAGCTCATCAAGAAGTGGGAAGAACGGGTGAGGCAGAGGGGAGCGAACCTGATAAACTCAGAACCGCGAGGGGCCGCAACCCCCGACATGCAGAACGTCGCGATAGTAACGTGGGGAGGGAAGAAGACTGGAGAGGATGCCCACGAGAAGGAGCCAGCACGAGTGGTTCGGCCGGCATCCACAAAGAAGTTGATCGGGCCCGAAGTCCAGAAGAAGTATTTTCAGGAGGCGGTTGAGGCATTCGCCCAGTTACGGAACGAGGGAGGGTTGGAGGAGCCCAGGCGGCCAGAATCCGGTGAGCAGAATGTCGCAGATACTGTGGTCGAGGATTGGCTCCAGTTATTCCTCAGGATTGTTGATAACGTTGTGCTGCGGCAGCAGCTCAAGCATGCGTTGGACGGAGCGCTGCAGGGGCGCACGGAACCCAGAGATCTGGCGGACGCTAGCCCTCAATACGTGCAACGTGTCAAGCGGAACAAGCAAAGAACAGGCAAAGAATTCCGGCTTAACACGCAGGTCGCAGGGTTCCAAATCAGTGACACCATGTTGGACTTGGGGTCCGACGTCAATATACTGCCACGAAAGACATGGGAGGCTCTTGGAAGGCCACGGCTAGCCCACTCGCCAATCCAACTCAGGATGGCGAACCAGTACTGCATTTTTCCAATCGGCCGGCTCGAGGGAGTCGAGGTTGACGTTGCGGGGGTGAAGACATACACCGATTTTGAGGTTATTGATATCATGGGCGACAAGGATCCCTATCCTGCTTTACTCGGCATTGATTGGGCTTTTGAGAATTACGCCATCATCGACCTCAAGAAGGAGCTGATGATCTTTGAGGATGGGGAGGTACGGGTCACCCAGCCTCTTGACCCGTATCAGGGTCCGCAATATACAGAATCAGTGGACAATCGGAAGGATGCTCAGATAATGGACCATCTCTATCGGATGACTGCAGGGAAGCGGGACGATTATATTAACCCGACCGCAACTGGCTCTGTCAGTTGGCGGAGTGTACAGAGCTCGGAGCTCGGATCCGAACTCGCGTGGGAAGACTGGCAGCAAGGGGGATATGAGACCACCACGCGGAGATGTGCCTCCATCGCTCAGGTCCGGTGGGTAGGGACTGAGATCCGCGGATATCCCACGTTATCAAACATGCAAGCAGTCAATACTTTTATTGCCAAAGTGGAAGATCGGGTCCCAGCTGAAAGCCGGATGGCCCTTTTGGATGTGGCCTTGCAGTCAACGTCGGCTCGATGGTGGAAAAATCACCGCAACACTCTGTTGCGATGGGAATGTGTGGTGGAGGCTCTGCGGGCACGCTTTAAAGAGGATGAAGGACCCGCCAGTACGCTTAAGTATCATGGAAATTCAGACCCGCGACACCATTTGCGGGCCTACGAAGAACAGTGGCGGAGCTCACGGTATCCTGTGGAGCTGTGGGTCCACAGGTTTGTCCACTCCCTAGGCACCATTCCTCAGGCCTAGTACCTGGAGGAAGAGCGGAAACGGGAAACCCGCTCTTGGCAGGCAGTTGCGGACAAGTTCGTTTTGAGCTTCTCGTTCGAAGGGGAGACGGCGCAGGAGTCTCAGGCCCTACAAGAAATCAAGGAGGTTTTGTTTTTCCGCCAGCCTATGCCCGATAAGGGCCCGGATGTGACACGACCTGAGGTCAGGCGCGAGTTGGTTTGTCACCAGATTGATGGCGATCCGGAGGACGATAGTTTGGAGGACCTCCGGCATCTCTATTTTGATGAAAAGGAGGGAGAGCGGAGCATCAGTGAAGAGTCGACAACTGAAGGAGTCCATTTACAGCCACTCAAGACAAAAACATTGAACATTGGAACGGACGAGAAACCTAAGCTCGCAACGGTGGGAGATTACTAGGACGAGGAGACAACAAAAGAAATCTTTAGCCTCTTCTGGGAATACGAAGATTTGTTTCCGTCCTCAATTGCGGACCTGAAGGGGATCAAGGGGGATCTGGGCGAGATGCGCATCACACTGAAACCGGGGGCCAGGCCGGTGAAGCACCGACCCTACCGGTTGAATCCACGTATCAAAGAGAAGGTCAAGATGAAGATTGACAAAATGCTGGCTACAGGTCTCATCTTTCCAGTAGAAGAAGCGGAATGGGTGAGTCCGATTGTCATCCAGAACAAGAAGGACAAAGCGGAGATCCGGGTCTGTGTAGACTACCAGAGCTTGAATAATGCTTGTATCCACGACCCGTTTCCCACTCCCTTCAGCGATGAAGTTCTAGATCATGTCGCGGGAAACGAAGCTTATTCCTTCACTGACGGGTTTTCGGGCTACCATCAGGTGCGCATCACCGAGGAAGACAAAGCAAAGACGACATTCACCACTGAGTGGGGATCATTCGCATACCACGTTATGCCGTTTGGTCTGAAGAACGCACCGGCTGTGTTTTCCCGGATTGTCATTGCTGCTTTCCGGGAGTACATTCACAAGTTCCTGGAAGTCTACATGGACGACTGGACTGTTTATAGCCTGCTGAAGAAACACGCCTCCCTGTTGCGTGTTATGTTCGACCGGTGTCGCCAGCTGCAGATTTCCTTGAACTTGGAGAAATGTATTTTTGCAGTACCATTCGGCACACTCTTGGGCCACATGGTGTGCAAGCAAGGGGTCTGCGTTGATCCCGCCAAGGTCACGGTCATCGTCCACATGGAGGCCCCCGAGACCGTGAAGCAGTTGCGGGCACTGCTCGGGCACACAGGATACTACAGGCAGTTTATCCGCAACTACGCCAAAATTACGGCCCCCCTGGAGAAACTGTTGCGGAAGTCAGAAGCGTTTGAGTGGACGGCAGAGTGCAGGAAGGCACTTGACACATTGAAAGAGAAGTTGGCGACGGCACCCATACTTGTTCATCCCGACTGGGATAAGCAGTTCCATGTGCATATTGATGCGTCCGGAATTGCACTTGGAGCTGTATTGGCGCAACCTGGGGAAACGACAGTTGACCACCCCGTATACTTCGCCAGCCGACGGTTATCGAATGCGAAGAAGAATTACACCACGACCGAGCGGGAGGCGTTGGTGATGGTGTACTCTCTCCAGAAGTTCCGCCACTATCTTCTGGGCGGAAAATTTACATTCTTCACGGACCATTCCGCATTGAAATATCTGGTGAATAAGCCTGTGTTGGAAGGAAGAATCTGTCGATGGCTTCTACTTTTTCAGGAGTTCACGTTTGAGGTGATTGTCAAGCCGGGCAGGTTGAATGTTGGTCTCGATCACTTATCCAGGTTGGAGACGGGGGAGAATGAAGGATCGTTGGACGATCAGCTTCCGGATGATGACCTCTTCCGAGTTGAAGCAGTACCAGATTACCTGGCTGACATTGCCACGTATCTGACCACGGGACAGTGCCCTGAGGATTACACCCCGCTTTAGAAATGCCACCTGGTTGTCCGGGCGGCCGACTACCAATTGATCGCGGGGCAGCTGTACAAACTGGGGCTTGATGAGGTGTTGCGCATGTGTGTTCTTGACCATGAATGGGAAGCAGTGATGTGGGAATGTCACAGTGGTGTTGCGGGGGGGCCTGTGGGTGCGAAACCTACCGCAAGGAAGGTGCTTCAAGCTGGCCTGTGGTGGCCGTCGGTACATGCTGACTGTAAGGCCTATGTGAAGCGTTGCGATGTTTGCCTGCGGACGGGAAGGCCTTCGCATCGGGACGAGCTTCCGCTACACCCAGTGCATGTGTTGCGGCCATTTGAAAAGTGGGTTTTTGATTTCGTAGGCCCCATCGCACCAATCGCTCGACATTCCAAAGCCCGGTACATCATTACCGCAACGGATTACCTCACTCGGTGGGCTGAGGCAGCCGCGGTACGCGACTGCTCGGCAGAGACCACTGCCCGGTTCATCTTTGAACACAACATCAGCCGCTTTGGCTACCCACGGAGCTTAACCAGCTATCAGGGTACGCATTTCATTAATGCCACGGTCAAGTCACTACTGGACACATTTATGATTCAGCATCATAAAAGCAGCCCATACCACCCACAGGCTAATGGTACGGTGGAAGCCTTCAACAAGATTCTTGAGAAGGGCTTGACTAAAATTTGCAACGATCAGCGCGACGATTGGGACGAGCGCCTCCCAGCGGCCTTATGGGCCTACCGGACCACAGTGAAACGTTTGACCAACCAGACACCATTCCAGCTGGTGTATGGCCGGGAAGCTTTGATTCCCGCCGAGTTCACGGTACCCAGTCTTTTGATCGCAACGTCCCTTCAATTCTCAGAAGAGGCATCACTTTGGGAACGCCTCCAGGAGCTACAGGAGCTGGATGAGGCCCGATTCCTTGCGGAATTCCACCAGAAGGTTCAGAAGGCCAGGCAAAAAGCATGGCACGACCGCCACATCAAAACTAAGACCTTCCAAGTTGGCGGCAAAGTTCTTTTGTACGACAGCCGGTTCCAGAAGTTTCCAGGCAAGCTCCAGATGCACTGGTTGGGACCGTACTTTGTCATCGAGATCCGTGACTCAGGCGCCGTTCGGTTGGCACAGCTGGACGGCACAGTTCTTCCTGGGTGGGTGAATGGCGCACGCCTGAAACCCTACCAGGAGTAGGTACCTTCTCACTTTTCATCAATAACTCTCGCAACCGAGAGAACCCGTAGAGTAGCGTAGTTGAATAACTCTCCCACAACCGGGATGAGTGTAGGTAGTCTTTTTCTGTTCATATGTAATCAGTCAAATAACCAGTCAGTTGCGGGAACCTCACCGCAACCGACTGGGGTCGGGGCGGGCCAGTCCAGCATATCGCCGCGCCAGTCCAGCATGTCGCCGCGCCAGTCCAGCGTGTCGTTCACGTAGGATCCATCCTCGTGCCAGTGTCAGTCCAGGTCATTTTCGTCAGTCCTTTTGTCAGTCCGTAGGATCGCTCAGATTTGTTCATAAATTACCATAATAGACAGTAATCGTACCGTAATCATTTGCCATCACCCGCAGTTCCCTCAGCCGTCGAGTCCGCCCATCTTCCCATGACGCCGTCAGCAACTGTCAGATTACATATAGGCACGCGATTGATCGCACAATTATTGCAGCCTCGAAGGATAGCAAGAATTAATTGCCGTTATGGAGTCTCATCAACTCCGCGCGTGCCAGCAGATGCCATAATTTGCATGAAGATCAAAAGCACGAGATTGATGGACCAGTTCAATTTGGAAGTTACAGCGTCTCCAGAGCATTTGCAGCATCGAAGCACACCGCATTCAGCAGAGAACTCCAGACGAACACTCCAAGTTTACCAGCGTCGCGCCAAGATGCCGAGGGCTATCGTATCTATCCCTGAACCAGCGTTAGACAACAGAATTCACCGCGTAGAGTCGCTGGTCGGCAAGTATGACAATGCAACATGTATGGACGCCAACTTGTCCGACCCGACTGAGTTTCCTCACCTCCATTGGCAGACCTACATGGAGCACCATTACACGCCAGGCAGCATCTCCAACAGTCGGATGCGACAAGAATTCAGGGGCCTGCAGCAGTCGACCTTGATGCATTTGAGGTCTCTTCCAGTTTTCGAAACTACGGGACCGGCTCTGCAATGCACCCGGTTCCTCCTCAGTCGGGTACAGAACGGGTCCCTGTGGCTCAACGAAGAAATCCCAATTCATGCCGAAGACATTCATCGGCTTACAGGGCTGTCTCAAAACGGTGCAGATTTCTCCGCTGCTGGCCAGACATCCTCCAAGCGCACCCGAAAGTCGGGTGACTCCGACCTGTACACCAAGTATGGCACTCGCCGGGGTGGCAAAGGTGCCAAAATTGACCTGATCAACAAACCAGAAATCTGGTTTGTTTGCTACCTGATCGCTAGCAAGACGATGCGCCACTATACGAAGGGAGAATGCACCCTGGACACAATTTCCATTGCAGAGCACTGCACCCGGGGCGCCAAGTTGAATTGGTGCTCTTTCGTGTTGAAGGAACTCTTCGCGGCCTGCGAAGAAAATTATAGGCGTACCACCAGTTTCATTTACGACTACTTGATCTTAGCCTTCGCCATGTGGAAATGGCACCTTCCTCCCATCCGGGAGCCGGC
This sequence comes from Pinus albicaulis, assembly GCA_034641835.2. Taxonomy (NCBI): domain Eukaryota; kingdom Viridiplantae; phylum Streptophyta; class Pinopsida; order Pinales; family Pinaceae; genus Pinus; species Pinus albicaulis. The sequence continues at coordinate 504,806,250 of CM076570.1, read as the reverse complement.
GGAGACGACCATAAGCCAACCTCTTGCGATGAAGTACACCCCCTGGAAGGTGTCCATGAATCCCAGCACCAAACAGGTGAACGCGGCAGCGTTCCGGGCGTGGTACGGGATGATGACCGATGTTGTGGCCAACCAGCAACGGGTGCCCAGGCACTTGTTGGATGAGTACAATGAGCAGGTGTGGTTTGGGGTCAGCCACAGGCACACCTTCCTCTGGCCAACTTGCGTGCCGGACACCACCTTTCACATGGCGCCCCTCCGGTTCCAGCTGAATGACGACACCTTTCACCGTGAGGTTTGTGCGTGGCCGGGGGTCGTCAAGCACGTCCACGATGGGATCACCCGCTATAACTTTGAGAGGATGCTGCCGGCACAGCGGCCTGCCGCGACCGGCGCAGCGGGGTCCTCACAGGTTGCGGCGGACCCTCCACAAGAAGCAGCTGAGACCGCACCGGATCTGCCTGAAGCGCTGGTCCCGATCGTCGAGCACCTCAATGACTAGGTACGACGACTTAACGTGGCCACCCAAGTTGCTTCAAGTGGTGCCCCTATATTTCCCTCTTTTGCTGAATTTCATATTAGTCGGTCTCGTGTTTCCTCCAACACCGCCCCCCTCATTTCTCCCATTCCCACTAACCTGTTCACTTCTGCCACCCCCCTCATCACACCAATGGGTGAACCGGGCCCCGAACCCGATTCCTCAGACCCACCTCCATCCAAGAGGGCCCGCATTGCTGTCACAGATCCAGTGGTGGATCTTACGGATGATGATCCACCAGCCACTCCGCCCACAGCAACTTTGATTCCGAAGGAACCTCTGATCGATCCGGCAGAGTTCCTCAACCTCCGCCTCCCTCCCACTTCTTTCACTCCGTCCACCGCTCCCACCGGCCGACCACCTGCCACCTCCCCCAATCCATCCAACTCATCAGCCACTGTGTCAGATTCGTTGATCCGAGAACTTTTCGGAGGTGACCACGGGGTGGAAGTCACCTCCAGTACTGCAGCCGTGGTACCACCGGTTGACCCCGTGGCCACGGCCCAGGACCCTCATGCTACTATATCTACCAGGTTCACGAATGGGGGGGTTGATTCGGCTGCCCCTCCCCCAGAGCAGACCACGCAGCAAGACCGGCCTGAGTCCGAGATGGCCACTTCAGTGCAGCAGCAGACGCCGGTCCATCCTCCAGAAGCTTCCAGCCGACCAGCGGCCAGCAACCAACCTTCGCAGGAGAGGGTGCCGGAGCAGGGCACACCCAGCACGACCAATACAGAACAATGGAGTCCAACACAGTTGTACCTGCTCATTCAGCGGGCGGCCCTCAAGGTCGAGCAGATTCACACAGAGCTACAGCGGCGGTGCACCAAGCAGCGGAATCAGATCACGGCGCTTACTGAACATCGCAATTAGTTGCTGCGGGAGAAGACCAACCTCCAGGAGCAGGCCAACATTTTTATTCAGGCGCTCTCCAGTGTATGGCCTGCTGCAAGGGCTCACTATGCCCCACTCCCTGCCAGTATCGAGGAGGACAATATAGCAGTACAGGCTCACCACCTCAGGGAAGTTTTCACTATTGTTTGCAGGGAGAACCAGGAACTCCAAGCGGCGTTAGCCGCACGGCCTACCCTTCCAGATCCACCCAGTGACCATTCAGGACAGGTGACTGCCAAACAGACGCAGGAAGTCAGTCTACAAGCAACTCTCCATTCCACTGCAGCCGCGGCTTCTGCCCTTCTGCGAAGTCTGCAGGAGTGCTCACTCGTGCTAACTGTCAAGACGCAGCCTATCGTTGCCCAGCTGCAACAGATTGCCCGGGACATTCAGGCAACCACGGACCCAGCACGCCTTGATCAACTCTACGCCCAGTCGGATGAGCTTGAACTTCACATGCAACAGACTGAGGCCGACTCGGCAGCGGCCAAACATGTCATCCGGGAAATTCGTCCGCCCCTTCGCGCCCATGCTGACGCTATGCACCAGCTGGATGCCAAGGCCGAAGCCCAGCTCGCCACACTGTTTGGGGCTGCCCCGACGCCCATAGACGAAGCCGCCGCCAACCGAATCGCTCAAGAAGCCGACTTGCTTATGCAGGAATGGCAGCAAGTGGTGGCGGCCTTCGCAGAGCTTATAGATATAGCGCTCTACCGGGTCCCGGAGTTGGGGCCCTTGTTTGCACAACCAGATGGCGGAGCACGGCAGGAAAGAACGCAGGGTGAAGGAACAGCAGAGCAGAGCACGGGTGCCAGCGGGGCAATGGAAGTAGAAACCGTTATTTGTGATTGACTCGCGAACGAGTCAAGGAATTGTGGTCGGGGCCTGTTGGGGCCCTTGTTTTTGTTTAGTTTTGAAGTTTTGACTAAGCCATTGGGAACTTTGGCCCTTTTTGAGTTGCGGAATAAATACACATGGCAACCGCGACCGCGCCGCAACTACCAGGAGTTGCAGAGCTACCAAGGCGGCGCGAAAGCACTCGATAGCTGGAGATAGAACAGAGACAAGTGCAGATGAAGGAAACACAGCAGAAAACAGAAAGTGGAACACGCAGACATCAGGAGAGAAGCTGGGAGAAGCCGAAGTGAAGACGCAGAGGAGCCGATAGTCGCGAGAGTGGGTGAATAAATAACAGTCACCCGGCTGAAAAGGTTGTTGAATACAGAGAGTCGAATAGATGCTGAAGAGGTTGTGAGGCTCGAGACAGGGAAAGACGCGCAGGGCGTCTGCGGAGGATTCATGCATGTTCTTCATAGGGTTTCTTATCTTCTATTCTACCTTTCTGTTCTGAAACCCATTTGTATCAGATTTGTAGCTATCTGTGGGAGTGTCATGTAATCATGTATTGGGCCAAGAGATTAATAGAATGGAAGGTTGTTGTCTCAATAAGATGTTCATGTGCATGCAATGCGTTTATGATGGTTTAAAATTTTATTTATGAATGTCTGAATGCTTATTAAGTGATCTTGCGCATATAACTTTATATATGAATGGATGTATCATCTTTCTTTAGTTGCGGTTTTGTTCCTTGCCCTTGATCTCATCCCCTTTTGCATGTGGTTGCGGCACGCCTCGGGTGAGACGCACTGCTCTCCTGAGCAGGGTGAAAATGCCGGCGTGTTCCTAGACTACACCGGACCCCTTTGTTGGCCACAACTCTTGAACCTAGGTCTTGTCCGCAGACCTGACTTCTCGCCAACAACATAACCTAATGCCCAAAGTGATAATGGAAACATTAGGCCTTGAGGTAATCAGACCTTATAAAGATTTTTACTCCTTTAATTCCAGCAGAGTCAAATGCCTAGGCCTAATAAAATATCTCTGTGTCAATTTAACACAAATCCCAGCCAAAAGCTTAGTGATGGACATTGTTGTGGCTGATATACCCCCCAAATATGGTGTGCTTCTTTCAAGATCTTGGGGTGCTAAATTGCAAGGCACAATGCAAATGGATATGACTTATGCCACCATGCCTGTCTTCAATCAACCTAGAAGACTTTATAGGGAAACACAAATGAAATACATGGTGATTAGCCAAGAAAGACCAGAAAACTCCCCTCTTTATTCTATACATACTGACCTGCACTCATTAATTTTGTACAATGATGAGATTCCTAATAAGAAAGGATAAGAAAATGAAACATTAGACAACATAGTGGCAGCCATAGAACAAGAGGAAGGGAAAGAAAAATCATCCAAATGGTTTGCTATTTCAGAAAATCACAACAAACAAATTAAAGGTCTTGAACTATAAAACAGTCATCAACATAGTGCCAATCATAACAATAAAAGAAAGATTACTCAACACATTGAAAATATTGAGGAAAACGACATATACAAACATAGTACAGACCCTCAAAAAGAACATAGTGGCATTTGAAATAAACAAAACAGAGAGGAAAAAGAGGAAATTGATGAAAAATCTGAAAACAGTCCTCTTTAGAGAATGAGTTTTGATGGGTCTTGTACTAAAACTGGTGCAGGGGTAGTCATATGGGTGCACAACACTGAGAAAAATCATGTTGAAGGTCATTCATATAGATTAAACTTTCATTGCACCAACAACATAGCGGAATATGAAGCACTCCTCTTAGGACTTCAATTCCTTAAAAAACTAGGAGCCAAGAGGATAACAGTTCATGGAGATTCAAAATTGATAATTAGGAAAGTAAATGGGGAATACAATGCTAAACATCCCAGACTGAGAGCCTATAGAGATGATGCCATGGACCTATTAAAATAATTTGCCGAATTCCAACTCACTTTTGTCCCTAGAAACTGTTAGCCCCTTATAATTTCCTTGAAAAAGCAAGCAAGGGGCTAATTTGATTTATAAGCCTGCAAGGAATGCATTTCCCTTGTAAACACATCATCCTTGCAGCCTTTTCGAGTTCCCTACCTTGTGACTTTTTCCCTCCGCTGTTCTGAGTAAATAAGCCTTGCTGATAAAGAATTTTTCCCCAAAAGGTTTTATTCATGCCCGTTATACCCTTGCAAATTGTTTCATTTTCACCCCTTTGTTCCTTTCCTCGAATTCCCATTTTTCCCCCTAATTCCCCCTTATCATCCCAGAAATCCCCTCTAAAACATCCCTACTCCCTCTGTTTATGCCTAAATTTCCCTCATTCCCATATCGTTACCATTGGCTAGCCTTAAAATGTTTTAAAATGAGCCAAAAATCATATTTTCTTCATAGTCAGGGCCTAGCCCCCGCACCTTTTCCTCACACAGAACCCTGCGCTATAACCAAACTCTGGCCTGAAAGGCGCTAATCTCCAATGTACATCAGGAGTGCTCCTGGTCGTTGATCTTTATAGATCAGATGGCGATCGTTAAATACACAGTGTTCGCATTTCACCCATTCAAACCCCCGATCACACCATCGTCGTTCATTGGCCCGCCAGATCGATGGTTCGGAGTGCCACCACCATTGTGCTCCCCGCTGTGCACTGTGCCATAAAACAACCTGGTATCTATCGCACTGCCTTTGGGTGGTAGGCGGTATTCTCCCATTGCCCAGTGATTCCATACAGAGTTCGACGCGTGGCTCCTGTACGATGGCAAAACCACCCTCTCATCGCACGTTAAAGTCAGTCCGTGGATGTCGAGCGATATGCATTACAGTTGTCAGATCTACCCTGGCCCATCCAACGGTTGCCATTCCACGAAGTCACGCAGGGTTTAACCCATAGTATCTGTACCCCTGGCCCACCGTTCGTCGTCCTCCACCGCGTGTTCAACCGCCGATCTCCTCTCAGATCTGACGGTCCAGATTGTCTCCCCGCTGTTGACTCTTCCGTCGTCACCCAGTCCCGCCACGTCACCTCCACGTGTCTCACCGTACATTCGCCACTCACTTCTTATGTGTTTATCCAAAGGGTCAATTTAAAGGTTTTTACGTAGATTTTCCTCTACGCTCCGCCAACCTCCCACCAGAGCGCCTCTCCACTGCATTTTTTCGCAATTCATCTGCAGTCCCACTATCGTCCTCACAGTCATCCGCGTTATCCACCACCCCATCCATTGTTTTCTTAACAGTTTCATGTTCTACAGGGTTGCAGGTAAACGGGAAATCCACCATAGCTTATTATCTCTGTCACAGTGACATAAACGCAAGAAAATACCACTTCCAAAGGCTGAGATAATAAAATATATGCCCAAGAAGGTGGCTGATAGGAATTTCATTAAAGAGCAGAGTTCAAACTCTGTAAATCTTTCCGGCGCCATTAACACACAGATTTCACAGTCAGAGGTACAAATGGAGCAGCAGGGAGCTTAAGGCACGCAAATGAAGACATACAAGCCTTAAGTTCAAAGGTTTAGAGGCAAAGTACCGGATTGAAGACCCAAGGATCACGCAGAAAGTATAGCACACAGAAATCAATGCATATTAGGGGTTCCTACAGCAACATAATGTTTTTCCTCCATGAAGGATAGAGCACCCATGCAGTGTTGAATCTATGCTGTGTTCTGGAGAGATTTTCTACCCTGAAAACAGCTCTGGTACTATCAGAGCATTTATTTCATCAGTATGGCAGAATTATTTATCATTCATTTATCTTTTTTTTATTTAGCAATAGCACCACACAGTACTGGAGTCAGAATACATCAGAGTCATTTCAGAGTAATCTGTAGTCTAAAGAAGATCATTTGTTCACCCAGAGAACACCAGGAATTAAATGCTCCGAATTCAAACAGAATGGGCTTTGGCCCTATTTCTTTCAGGGATTTTAATACTGCATTTAGTTCTTCACCTACTTCCTCTATTCCCCTTCAGCTATAAAACACATGAGATAATATTGCAAAGGTTGTTGATCAGTTATCAGTGAACTGCAAGTAGTTTCTTTTGAGACACAGTCTCTGTGTAAAGTTGTAAGATAGGCTGAGGAATATGATTTCAGACTGAGTATCCAGCTATTGGAAATGTTGTACTTGACTGGTATTGCTTTTTAATATGACAAGAACATTTCATTGGATCCTGATCTAAAGCAGTGGTGATGTTTTCCTATCTCTATGTTTTAATTCATTTCATTTCGTTGCTTTCTACCTAAGAAGCTGCACTTGGTCATTTCATATATGATATCTACCTCATAAAATTCTATGTTTCGTCTCTCCTGCTATTAATGTTTTCTTTTCCGAACTTGTTATCCAAGAATTGATTTCATTAATTTAGCCATATATGATGATATTTTCAAGCCTCTCGATGTATGAATTAAATGTATCTGTTCTTAGATGTTTCTTGTTAAGGATTTAGTTGGAAAATTTGGGAACACTGGGGATTAGAGTTAGCCCTGTCCACTAGGATCCTTGTGCAACTGGCTTATCTTTAACTTTGTGCTTTGAATCTGTGTTATCTCCTCCTTTCCTACCTTTCATATCACATAATCATCTTTAGGATCCTATGTTTTAGATGACTAGCCCAACTGAAAGCTTGCACATTGATTAGCAAGCAAATCCTTTCTTGACTCCATTTCCCAATGGTTTTGAATATTTCCTGGAATACTTCACCTCTACCTTTTTCCTCTTTGCTCATCCTTATCTTACATTGAACCCTTCTTTCCTGATAACCAGCAACCAGATCAAACAAACCAAACAAACAAACCTTGTTCCTATAACTAGCCTAACATCCTAACATTAGAGCTTCAAAGACATATACACCTTTGATATAACATAGAGAGATCCCTCTCTGGACCCGGGAGGGCTAGATCCTGAGGTCTGAAGTGGTTTTGATGTTGTCTCATCTTTTGGTATTACCAACCTTGCCAAAGCATGGGAACCCCAACATAATGGCGACTCCGCTGGGGAAACCTTGAGTGCATTACACCTCAAACATTCTTAGGCATTCAAAAAACCTACAATCTCTGGTTAGGTTGGCAGTTAAACATTCATATTCACACATCAACCTCTATACTATTTGTTGTGTTTTCCCATACTCTTGGACAGAGTCTGGAAAGGGCCAGGTAGCCTCCAGATCTCACACTCTTTCAGAGGTGACACATCTGGTAAAAGCCCTCCCAATCAATCTCTGGTTAGATTTTGTTGTGTTTTGAAGATATCCTTGAAAGAGGACATCTCATAAGCACTGTGGTGAATAGTGTACCCTCCAAAAACATCCTAAACCTTCCACCTGGCAACTCCATAGTTCCCAAACGATTCAAAGACTCCACTGGTGATCAGTAGGCCTGATGATTATCTTGGTTCACATTAGACTCCACTGGGAGACCAGCCTCCATAACAACATTGACCACAGTAGAAGTAAAAAGTAGGGTTAAGCACTCTGGCTTACAGAACCATTCATACAAGAGCTTACCCTAACCCAGACCTACCTGAAATAGTTGACAACCCTAAGAGCATCCTCAAAGGATCTCATACACATAAACAACCAACTATTTCCAATCACCTCCATAGAGCTAACTCTGCACCAGAAGATCTTAAAACTCTATCACACTTTCACCTTGACCTAGACTTACCTAATAGATTACCTAGAACTAGGTCATTCGGTATCTTAGACCAGCCAGACCCTAAGCTTCTTGGTTCACCACCCCAAAGTGGTAGACACCTTGGGAATAGACACACCCCTCCCTCCACACCTCCTGATATACATATTATACAAAACTTGGGGCTCAGTCACCCTAGATATGCTCATCAGTCCACCGCTGGTCACAATATCCCTATCATCCACATACCAGCTATCCAAGTCAATCCTTTACCTCATCAAAACATCATCATGGAAGCCTGGTATGCACCTCTAGTTTTACCTCAACCTCTAGTACCCTTACCCAACGATTATCAGTCAAAGATCCCACACTTCACTGCAAAAGAGTCAATCACAGCCCAGCATCATGTAGATAAGATGGAAGATTCTTTTGACTACATGGAAATAGATGATGATGCAGTCAAAATGAGAATCTTTGCCCAGAGCTTAGGGGGTGATGTGAAGAAATGGTTTAAGGGCCTACCCCCCGGTAGCATCAATGATCTTCCAGCCTTATATCAGAATTTCATAAACAAATGGGAAACTAAGGCTAACCCTCGAAAACTCTTAGCAGAATACATGAGCCTTAAAAGAAACGTAGGAGAGAGTGTCCATGATTACACAACGAGATTTAACAGCATTTATAATGCCCTCCCTCCACATATGAAACCTCCACAAGGCATGGCTTTAGCAAAATACCCCAAAGGCTTTGATGCTGACATGGCCTATGAGCTTAGGGATAAAGAGTACAACAGATTGGAGGATATGCAGAAAGGAGCAGTGAACATAGAGGCAAATCTGATTGAGAAAAGAGCAAGACTGAGATCTGAGAATAGGGTAACGTATAGAGATGACAATGTAGCTTCCACATCTGACCAAAACTACGATAAATTGTCTAAAAATGTGGAAAAGTTACAGCAAATGATGGAAAAAATGATTGTCACAGTCAGTAATCAAAATAGAAGCCAAAATCAAAACCAAAACTTTAGAAGGAACAATAACACCCCCAACAGACAAAGAGAATCAGATCAGCAAGTTATTCCCCCATTCCAAGAGAATTTTCTTGATGAAGATGAGGGAATCATAGAAGAGTCTAGGGGAAACACAATAAACATGTTTGAAACGGAAGATTCAATCCATAACTGTTACTCAGAGGAAGATCAACTCTCACCCTCTGGTTGGGAGGAGGAATGGTTGGAATCTAAATATTACAGGTTAGGGTTTGAAAATGCCATGATGCAGGTCAGAGAACAATATGAACTTAGAAGCAAAAAGAGCCAAGAAACTACCAAAACAAAGGTTTCTGAGGTCACCATCAAGAAGAGACCTGAGAAAACTTCTAAAGAAACTGCTGAAAGTAGCAAACCATCAGCTGAAAGTTCTGGGAAAAAAAAAGAAAAAGACAACCAAAACACTGATACACAAGGTAAACCAGCTAGCAGCACTAGCACTGCAGTTAGTGCTCCTGATAAAACTATCACAAATGCTGTACATAACGAGAATCAACACACTGATTCAGCCACTAAACCAGTGGCTAAAAAAACAAAGTTGAACATTCCAAAGAGTCAGTCCACTTTCAATTTGGAGAGTGAGATTGAAAAAATTAAAATCTCTGTCCCACTCTCTGAGCTGGCCACTCAGGATGTATATAAAGGCCAAATTTTGAAAGCCTTAAATCTATGCGAGGAGAGTGACACTAAAAATCTGAGTGATGATCAACCTGCCCTTCTGTTTGGTCCAAAGATAGAAGGAAAGTTTCAGGAAGGGGTAGTGCCCCCTTTTTATATCAATCTTAATGTCCATGATAAGATTCTCCACAATGCGATGCATGATTCTGGGGCATCACACAACCTGATGCCTAAAGTAGTGATGGAAAGATTAGGCCTAGAGATAACCCATCCCTATAAGGACCTATATTCATTTGACTCTAGTAGAGTAAAGTGCCTTGGCCTAATCAAAGAATTGTGCATGAGCCTTACTCAGACTTCTGCCAAGTGTATGGTCATGGATGTTGTTGTGGCAGATGTGCCACCCAAGTATGGCATGTTATTATCAATATCATGGGGAGCCAAGCTGCAAGGAACAATGCAGATGGATGGGGCTTATGCCACAATCCCAATCTTTGGCCAACTTAGAAGACTGTACAGGGAAGAAAAAATGAAATTCTTGGTTAGTAGCCATGAAAAGCCTAAAAATTCTCCTCTATACTCTGTACATACAGACCTGGATTCCTTCATCTTCTGCAATGATGAATCTTTGGAGAGATCAGAATCTGAAAACGTAGATACAAGCAAAGGTACACAGGATGAAACAGAGCCAATGGACTTTAACATAATGGCTACCCTAGACTTAGAAGATGAAGACGTAGAAAACCTTGAACAGTGCACTGAAACAACAACGCTAAGCAAACCAGAAACAGAATGCAATCAGCCAACTAATCACCTCTCTGACTTCCACACCCCTAACGAAAAAATAAACGACCCACAGCCCGATGCATCTCCTATAGTGCAACATAATGGTGAACCCAGCTGTAGGGAAGGGAATGATAACAAAAACGAGAGTGAACCCCTGTGGGAAATGAGTTTTGATGGGTCCTACACAAGGAGAACTGTTGGGGTAGGAGTGTGGATACATAACACAGAGAGTGATTACGTAGAGAGCCATGCCTGCAACCTGCACTTCAAATGTACAAACAATGTTGTAGAATACGAGGCCTTTATCCTTTGCTTGAACCTGTTGAGAAAATTAGGAGCCCGTAGGATAACCGTGCATGGGGACTCTGAGCTGATTGTTAAACAGGTGAATGGTGAATACACATTGAAACATCCTAGATTGAGAGCCTACAGGAATGACACTATGAATTTATTTAAAACATTTGTTGAATACGAATTGGTGTTCGTTCCTAGGGGTCAAAATTTCATTGCAAACGGATTAGCTTGCCTAGCTAGTTCATATCCTAAGACTGCCAGCGATCAGCAAATCATCATTCAGACCAAATTCAGACTTGTTGTGCCGGACAATGAAAAATATTGGCAGGTGTTTGAAGGTGATAAATGGATCGAAGATTTCCTGGCAGGCAGAAACGAGTTTGAATTTTCTGATTCAGACTCCAAACCTGACAGCAGCTGCCTAAGTGAAGAATCCTCAGACGAAGAAGAAATGCCCTGTAACATAGAAATAAACACCCTAACTGGAGAAACTGGAAGTCCAGCTGGAAAATGTGAAAACACAGATAGCGAAGAAGTAGAAGTGTTGCAGGCCAAAGATAAAAATATACCCCAAGGTCTGGCATCATTAGAAGATATTTTTGACTTTGATGATGTGGCAAAAAAACCTACCATAGAGCATGCAGACTCTGACGTAGAAGAATGCAACATGGGCTCTGAAGATAAGCCCAAAATGATTAAACTGGCTAAGTCTTTACCTGCAGACATGAAGAAAAAATACATTGACCTTTTCAAGGAATTCATTGATGTGTTTGCCTGGAGTTATAAATATTTAAAGGCTTATGATACAAACATCATTCAGCACAAAATACCCTTGAAAGAAAATCAGAAGCCCTTCAGGCAGAAACTTCGTAGGATAAACCCAAAACAATTTCCTGCAGTTGAAAAAGAGATTAAAAAGATGTATGAGGTAGGCATAATAGTTCCTGTGAGGTTCTTTGATTGGGTATCAAACTTAGTGGCTATGAGAAAGAAAACAGGTGAGATTAGATTGTGTATAGACTTCAGAAATCTTAATAGAGCCTCACTCAAAGACAATTTCCCTTTGCCAAAAATGGAACACATTCTTCAGAAAGTAGTAGGCTCTAAAAGAATCTCCCTACTAGATGGTTTTTCAGGTTACAACCAAGTCTTAGTAATCCCAAAAGACCAACTCAAAGCAGCCTTTACCACTCCATGGGGCACCTTTATGTATGTAAAAATTCCCTTTGGACTGATGAACGTTGGGGAAACCTTCCAAAGAGCAATGGACATAGCTTTTTCAGATGAGATAGGACACTTCATTTTTATTTACTTAGATGACATAACAGTCTATTCCAAGACTGAAGAAGAACATCTGAAACATCTAAGAAAAGTGTTCGAAAAATGTAGAAGGTTTGGTTTGTCACTGAATCCCAAAAAGACTGTATTTGGGCTGCAAGAAGGTAAACTTCTTGGCCACATTATATCCGGAAAGGGAATCAGGATAGACCCACAGAGAGTTGAGGGAATACTGCAAATCACACACCTGATAAACGTCAAAGAACTACAGTCCTTCATTGGGAAAATCAACTTCCTTAGGAGATTCATTCCCAACCTGGATGAACACCTTAGGAATATGACTAACATGCTAAAGAAAGGTGAGGGTGTTAAATGGACTGTCGGAGCTAAGAAATCTTTTGAATCAGTAAAACTTGCACTCGCCCAAGCTCTTGTCCTGATCAGCCCAGATTTCTCTAAAGATTTCCTGATCTTTTCATAATTTTTCCTCTAAGCATACAGTGGCTGCAGTCTTGCTGTAGAAAAACACAGAGGGGATGGAACAGCCAATTTCCTTTTTCAGCGAAGCACTAAGGGACGCACCCTTGAAATACAACATAATGGAAAAACAGGCCTATGTTTTGATTAAGGCCTTGAAAGACTTCAGGGTGTACATATTGCATTCTCACACCATAGCTTATGTGCCCAACATCATAGTCAAAGATATATTGTCCCAAGATCCTGATGGAAACAGGGGAAAATGGATTGTTGTGATTTTATAATATGACCTTGAGATAAAACCCACCAAACTGATTAAAGGTCAGGGCTTAGCTCGACTAATGGCTGAATCAAACTTACAAGCCCTAGACATCAACATGTTGAATGCCTTGGACGAGCAACAAGAATTGCCTGACCCCACTGTTGAGGAAAATTTCCAAAGCTCTCCTTGGTATTATAACATTCTGTATGTGCTTACACACCTCAATGCCCCACTTGAACTGTCAAAGACTAAGGCTAGATTCTTAAAGCTAAAAGCCAGGAGCTATTGCATATTGAAAAACTGCTTATACTAGAAAAACCCAAATGGCCTATTGCTTAAATGTTTGCCTGAAAACGAGGCAGAGAGGATTAAATAAGAATTCCATGCTGGAGAATGTGGAGGCCACCTGAGTTGGAAAGCCACTGCAAACAAAATACTCAGAGCTGGCTACTATTGGCCCACACTCTTCAATGATATCCATAAGATGATCATTTCCTGTCACAAATGCAAAAAATTTTAAGGCAAAAGAAAACTCCTTCCCTTACCTCTACAACCCATCACTGTTGAAGGTCCCTTTCTGCAATGGGGCCTAGATTTCATAGGGGAGATTCACCCTTCTTCTTCTGTGCAACAAAAATGGATCCTAACAGCTACAGACTACTTCACTAAGTGGATAGAGGCCATACCCACCAGGAATGCCACAGATTCAGTCATCATTAGTTTCCTAGAAGGTCATATCCTCTCTCGGTTTGGCTGCCCAAGGAAAATAATCACTAATAATGCTACTACTTTCGGATCCAAGAAAATGGTTGATTTTTTTCACAGGTATCAAATAGAACTCGATCATTCAACTGCCTATTACCATCAAGGTAATGGATTAGCTGAATCATCAAACAAGAGCCTGGTGATCATCATCAAAAAGTTGTTAGAAGAGAACAAAAATTCATGGCATAACAAGTTGGTGCATGCTTTGTGGGCCGAAAGGCTTACAACAAAGAATTCCATCAGCATGTCACCATTTCAGCTTGTCTATGGTACAGAAGCAGTATTTCCTACCAGCCTTGGGATACCAGTGATTAAGCTGGTCCAGGAGATTCAAACAGAAGAAGTCAGTATGGTAAGAAGGATAAACCAGACAATTCATCTCTAGCAAACAAGGGAAGAGGTCTACAATAGAGCAATGAAAGTTCAAGAAAATATAAATAAATTGTTTGACAAGAGAACCAAAGCCGCTAATTTCAAAATTGGGATAAAGTTCTAAAATGGGACTCAAGGAGAGAGGATAAAGGAAAGCACAACAATTTTGACAGTTTGTGGCAAGGTCCATACATCATCCATGCCACTATGGGTCCAAATGCCTTCTTCCTACAAGAACTAGATGGTACAAAGCTATTTGGGGGTCCTGTCAATGGTAGGATGCTCAAACATTACTTCTGCTGATTTACAATTTCCAGTTTCCGTTTCCATTGTACATACCATTGCAGTTTTTATTTTCAAAGAAAAAGAGAAAATGTTTCAAAAAACAGAGGAAAGGAGAGTTTCAGACATGCTTAAAATATGAACCTCTGATGTGCAAAGAGTGGCTCTAATAATCTCAAAACCTGAGCCAAAGAAAGTAAAACAGCTGGTCCTAACATGCCCAAAATCTAGACCAGCAAAGAAGAAAGAAGAATCAGCTCTAACATGCCCAAAACCAGAGCTGAAACGAAGAAAAATAAGTGACTCTAACATGCTCAAAACTTGAGTCACAAAGAGAAGAAGGATATTTCAAGTTTCAAATCTTGAGCCTTCACAGTGTTAGCCCCCCTATGAAATTCTTGACAAGTCAGCTGGGGGCTAGATTGTTTTGAGCCTTCAAGGAATGCCTTTCCCCTGAAAACCCATCCTCCTTGAAGTCTCTCAATTTCTGCGCCTAATACAAATCCCCCTCTGCTAGTAAATTGCTAAAAAAGGGCCTATTATTCCCTCCTTTACCCCTGCAACGTACATCAATTCCCCTTCTTTCCCTTTGTCCGAATTCCCTTTATTTTACCCTCACTTTGCCTCTTTTTTATTCCCCCTTGTCTCCCCTTCCATTTCCCTTTTTACCCTCTTAATCTCCTCTAAATCCCCTTCAAATCCTTCCCTTACCCCTTGCTTGGCTAAATTTCCCCTCATCCCCCTTATCTTCTTCTATCGTTACCCTCCCCCAACCTTCAAATTCCATTTAAATGGGTTAAAAACCCACTTTCCGACCATGTATTAGGGCTTAGCCCCTTTCCTGCCAGCCCCTTAACCACTTCCCCACATGTGCCCCGGCGCTGGGACCAAGCGCTTAAGTCCCAAGCGCTAATCGGAATCGGAACTATCGGCAGGAGGCAAAATCCTTTGTAAAAGCGAAAACCCCCGATGCGATTGTTTTAACACATAAGTCCCGCAATGAGTTTTGGGCCGTCGATCCATCGCAAGATCTGACGGCGGAGCGCTAATCGCAGCCCCCCGCCCGATCGCAATCGCAACATTCACATCGTGCCCTCCGATCAATCGCATCCCATACCTCCGATCCTCCGATCCTACTCTCCCTCCAATCTAATCTTGACCGTTGATCTATCCCGCAGATCCAACGGCCCTGTGCCAATCACAAGTCCCCTTCCGATCGCAATCGCAAACCATCTCGTCCGACTCCCGATTGCGATGCTCCGATTCAATCACAGCCGTCCATTCTTCCCGCAGATCAAAGGTCCTGCGCCAATCGCACCCTCCGCCCGATCGCTGATCGCAATTCCTTCCATTTCCCTCCCGATTTAATCCTGACCGTCCATTCCCCCCTCGATCCAACGGTCAGCGCTCTCTCCGCCCAATCGCAATCGAAACTTTCAATGTGTGTCACCCCTGTCCCCCTCCGATTGCAATTGCCCGATTGCATCATAGCCGTCCGTTTCCCTGCTGATCCGACGGCCATCGCACTTCCCATTTCCTCCGATCGCAAGTCCTTCTGTTTCCCTTCCGATTTCATCTCCGCCGTCCATTCCTCCCCCAGATCGATGGTCATCGCTCAATCGCAACATCGCTCCGATCGCAATCGGAACCTTTTGAATGTGTCACCCCTGCCCCCCCCCCCTGATTGCGATCCTCTGATTTAATCCTGACCGTCCATTGGATCTGGGATCTAGCAGCTCAGATCTAATCGCCCTCCGCCTCTGCTGGGTCCCACTCTTACATTCGTCTCCGTCGCATTTCATGCATTTTGTTTGTTTTTTGTTCGTTTCATGTATTGTTACGCCGGTCAATCTCCGCCGTCGATCTTCATCTCCAGGCCTGAATCCAACGGTCTGCGCTGCATATTTCTACCAAACCCTATTGTCCGCACATTCCACCACTCCACTGCATTTTCATCATAATAGTGTTGTTTCCGCCACCGCCGCACCACCATTTCTTTCACCCTGCGTCCATTGCTCCGTCCACTATTTTCTTCACAAGTTTGCTGTGTTGCAGAGTTTCTAGGAGATGAGACCGCCGTTGTTCAATGTACTACCTCAATGGCGAGCGGCGCAGTCAGGATCAAATCTAATGAGCCAGTACCATCAGGAAAGTCAAGGAATGGAGCCTTCAGGACTCACATTAATGGAAAGCAGAGTTCAAGCGCCGAAAATCATGTCGGCGCCATTTAAAGCTCAAGACTAACTCGACAGAGGCAGTAATGAAGCAGCAAGGAGTTTCAGTACAGAGCAGGGGGATTAGTGCACGTCAACGAAGATCTTGAGCTCTGAAACAGAGGTTTAAAGAGGCAAAGCATCATTTTGAAGACCCCAAGGATCGATCTGGAGATCCTGAACATCAATAAGAGGTAATATCAAGGTTTTCTTATCAGCAGAATGTTTTTCCATAAAGGACAGGTCTCCCATACAGTCTTTATTATGCGTCGTGTCCTTGAAGGAATTTCTCGTCCCATCTATAGTTCAAAATGATCTAACATCCATGAGGCAGACCTCTCAGCAGTTTCTTTCATTTTGTTCAAATCACCTGGATTACTACAGCCAAAGGGTCAAATCATATCCGGAGCAGATCTTTCTTTCACAAGGAAGGTGACAAAGCTTAAATATACAGCGCACCAAGTAGAATGGGCCTCGGCCCTGCATTCATTGTTGTGTTTAAATGTAACATTTAAAATTCACCTACCTCCTCAGTCGGTCCTCTGTGTCTCTTCTGCTATAAAGCACAGAAGGATATCATTGTAATGGTTGTTGATGCATTATCAGTGAATTGCAAGCATTTTTGTCCTGAGCCAAGTTCCCTGTGTAATGATTGTATGATAGGTTGAGAAATATGATGTATTCAGGCTGAATGTAAAAGCTTTGGGCAGTGATGTACCTGATTGGTATTGTGTTTAACATGATAAGCAGTTTTCATTGGATCCTGATCTACAGCAGTTGGTGATGTTGTTCTCCTCTCTGCGTTTGTTTCCATTTCATTGCATGTTCTTCTGACTGGCATCTGAACGCATGACATAAGATTTACCCTTGTTAGGTACCTTATGTCCCAGCTCTCTCAGTCTTTAATGTTTTCTACTCATATGTGTATCTGAATATTGTTTTTAATTGACTAAACCAGTGTAGTGGATGAATATTGCCTGCTCTCTGATGTGCAAGTTAATAGAATCAATGTTCAGATGTTTTTGTTAAGACTTAATTGAAAGAGGTTAGGAACATTGGGAGGTGTAAAGCCTGTCGCTGCCTCTTCATAACCTACCCTTTCCATATAAACCTTTTCAAGATCCCTTGTGTTGCCTATGGTTTTGTCCAAGCAATCCTGGAGTTAAATGACCTCTGGCCTGATCTATAGACGGAATCAGATGGTTCTCCATCCTTCATTCTCATCCCTTAATGTTCCATCCCACCAATCAGTCTTTGAGATCCAAATGCTCTAGATGACTAGCCCAACTGAAGTTTACACATTGAACATAAGTAAATCTTTTCTTAACTCCATTTCCCAATGGCCTTGATGTTCCCTGAGTTATCTTTCCTTGCCTAGCTCCCTTCTTTACCTATCCTTGTCTTATGGTGAAACCTTCCTTCCTGATTCTCAACAACCAAACTCAAACAATCAAACAAACAACCTTGAGCCTATAACTAGCCTAAAATCACAATTGAGAACTTCAAAGGCATATATCCTTTGATAATCATAGAGACATCCCTCTCTGGACCTAGGAGGGCTAGATCCTAAGGTCTGAAAGTGGTTCTATGTTGTCTCATCTTTTGGTGTTGCCAACCTTGCCAAAAAATGGGAACCCCAACATAATGGCGACTCCACTGGGGAATTTCTGAGTACTTTCATCTTGTTGCATCTCCAAGCCTCAGAAAACCTAGAACCTCTGTTTAGGCTGGCAGTAAAACACTTATCCTTCCTATTCCACTTGCCTCTGGTGCGTTTTACCCCTTACTCTCAGACAGAGCCTGGTAAGGGCCAGGTAGCCTCCGGATCCCATCCTCTTTAGGAGGTGACACATCTGGTAAATTCCCTCCCAGTCCTTCTCTGGTTTGATTTTGCTGTGTTTTGTGGGATATTACTGAAAAGGATATTTCCTCATCACTGCGGTGGACAGTTTACCCCCTAGAAACATCCTAAACCTTCCACCTGGCGACTCCATTGTTCCCAAATGAAAAGACTCCACTGGTGATCAGTAGGCCTGCTGATTACCTTGGTTTCACATAAGACTCCACTGGGAGACCAGATTCAAAGCATAATGAAGGCTCCACTGGGAGACCAGCCCTGAGACAACATCAACCACAGCAGAAATGACAGGTAGGGTTAAGCTGCTTGGCTAAAAATAACACTCTGGCTCACAGAACCATTCATACAAGAGCTTTCCCTGATCCAAGCCCTCCCGAAATAGTTGATAATCCTGAGAAAATCCTCAAGAGAACGCCTGTAAGTAGGAGATCAACTATTTCCAGCAACATTCATAGAGCCAATTCTGCACCAGAAGATCTTGCATCTCTATTAGACCCTTTCTTCGACTGAGACCTTCAAAACAGATTACCTAGAACTAGGTATTTCAGTGTTTCAGACCAGCCGGACCCTAGGGACAGTCAAACCCCTCCTTCCACACCACCTGATCTCCACTTTCTCCAAAACTTGGGGCTTTCTCACCCGAGATCTGCTCAACAGACTTCTGCTGGTCC
Organism: Pinus albicaulis; assembly: GCA_034641835.2. NCBI lineage: Eukaryota > Viridiplantae > Streptophyta > Pinopsida > Pinales > Pinaceae > Pinus > Pinus albicaulis. The sequence continues at coordinate 504,787,397 of CM076570.1, read as the reverse complement.
AAACATCCCTGTCATCCAAATACCAGCTGCTCAAGCCAACCCTATACCCCACCATAACATCATCATGGCAGCTTGGTATGCACCTCTAGTCCTACCTCAGCCTCTACTGCCCTTACCAAATTATTATCAATCAAAGATCCCGCACTTCCCTGCTAAAGAGCCTACAACAGCACAACAGCATGTTGATAAAATGGAAGACTCTTTTGACTATATGAAAATTGATGTTGAAACAATCAAAATGAGAATTTTTGCGCAGAGCCTGGGGGGAGAGGTTAAAAAGTGGTTTAAAAACCTACCTGTTGGTAGTATTCAAGATCTCCCTGCTTTATACCAGACTTTCATCAACAAATGGGAAACTAGAGCAAATCCTCGCCAGCTCCTAGCAGAATACATGTCCCTTAAGAGGAACGTAGGAGAGAGTGTTCATGATTATACCACTAGATTCAACAGTATTTATAATGCTCTTCCCCCACACATGAAACCTCCACAAGGAATGGCCCTGGCCAAGTATCTTGATGGATTTGATGCTGACATGGCCTATGAGCTTAGAGATAAAGAATATACCACATTGGAGGATATGCAAAAAGGGGCAGTAAACATAGAGGCAAATTTGATTGAGAAAAGGGCCAAACTGAAAGCTGAGAAGAGAGTAACATACAAGGATGACGCTATAGCCTCCACTTAAGATCCCAATATTGACAAATTGTCTAAGAATGTGGATAAGCTATACCAAATGATGGAAAAGATGGTTGTCACTCCAAACAGGAACCAAAATCAAAACTTTAGAAGAAACAACAACACTCCCAACAGACAGAAAGAGTCAGATCAACAAATCATTCCCCCGTTTCAAAATTTCCTAGATGAGGATGAGGGAATCATAGAAGAGTCTGAAGGGAATACTATTAACATGTTTGAAACAAAGGACTCAATTCTAAACTATGACTCAGAGGAAGATCAACCCTCATCTTCATGTTGGGATGAGGAAAGATTAGAAACTGAAGAGTACAGACTTGGGTTCCAAAATGCCATGTTACAGGTCAGAGAGAAATATGAGCTCAGGAGCAAAAAGAACCAAGACACTTCCAAAACCAAAACTCCCAAGGTTACCATCAAGAAAAGGCCTGAAAAATCTTCTAAAGTAACTGCTGTGAACAACAATTCAACAGCCAAGAGTTCTGAGAGTAACAAAGAAAAAGGCAACCAAAACAATGAAAAACAGGGTCAACAAACCAGTAGCACTAGCACCTCAGTTAGTGCTCCTGATAAAACTATTTCTACACATGTACATAATGATAAAACACAAACGGATTCAGCCACTAAAAAAGTGGCGAATAAAACAGAGTTGAACACTTCCAAGGGTCAATCCACTTTCAGTTTAGAAAGTGAGATTGCAAAAATCAAGAAATCTGGACCATTATCTGAGCTGGCCTCTCAGGATGTATATAAAGGCCAAATTTTGAAAGCATTGAATTTAGGGGAAAACACTGATTCTGTAAACTTGAATGAGGATCAACCTGCCCTCTTGTTTGGTCCTAAGATTGAAGGTAAGTTTCAGGAAGGGGTAGTACCACCTTTCTATATTAGTCTCAACATTCATGATAAAATACTCCACAATGCAATGCATGATTCTGGAGCCTCACACAACCTGATGCCTAAGGTAGTTATGGAGAGGTTATGCCTAGAAATCACCAGACCCTATAAAGACTTGTATTCTTTTGACTCGAGTAGAGTAAAATGTCTTGGCCTGATCAAAGACTTGTGTGTGAGTTTGACTCAAATTCCTGCGAAATGTATGGTCATGGATGTAGTGGTGGCAGACGTGCCACCCAAGTATGGCATGTTATTATCTAGATCATGGGGAGCCAAGATGCAAGGCACCATGCATATGGATGGCTCATATGCCACTATCCCTATATTTGGCCAATTAAGAAGACTATATAGAGAATCCCAAATGAAATTCCTAGTCAGCAGCCCCGAGAAACCTGAAAATTCACCATTATATTCTGTACATACCGACCTTGACTCCTTCATCTTTTGTAATGATGAATCCTTAGAAGAGCCAGAGTCCCAGAATAGGCATACAAATGAGAACACCGAGCCTATGGACCTCCACATAATGGCCACTCTGGAAGAATATGATCAGGAAAACCATGGGTAGCACACTGAAAACGAAGAGGAAATCAGCAATGAAGCCTGTAGGATCTGTGGAGGACCTCTCACTCCGAGTGAAACAGAAACAGAACAAGAACAACAAGCTAACCACCTCCCTGACATCCATGGCCTCCATGAACAACAAGATAGTTTACAACCTAGTACAGACCTCCCAGCTCAGCCTAATGGTGAACCCAGCTGTAAGGGATAAGGTGAAGTGGAAGTAAACAAAGAACCCCTATGGGAAATGAACTTTGATGGGTCCTGTACTAGACAAAGCGCTGGAGCAGGAGTGTGGCTGCATAACACCGAAAATGACCACGCATAGAGCCACGCTGTCAATCTGCATTTCAAATGCATGAATAACATTGCAGAATATGAGGCTCTAATCTTGGGCTTAAATCTGTTGAAAATATTAGGAGCCCGTAGGATAGTCGTGAGAAGAGACTCTGAGTTAGTGATCAAACAGATGAATGGTGAGTATTCGGCAAAACACCCCAGGCTTAGGGCATATAGGAATGATACTCTAGATTTGCTGAAAACGTTTGTTGAATATGATTTAGTATCCATTCCTAGGGGTCAAAACGCTATTGCAAATAGACTAGCCTGCCTAGCTAGCTCATATCCTAAGGCCCCAGTTGACCAACAAATCATCATTCAGACTAAATTCAGGCCTGCAGTGCCAGACAATGAAAAATACTGGCAGGTCTTTGAAGGAGACAAACAGAATGAAGATTTCCTGATGGGCAGAAATGAGTTTGAATTTTCTGATTCAGACTCAAAATCTGATGACAGCTACCCAAGTGAGGATTCCCCAGATGAACTAGAAACACCTTGCAGTATAGAAATAAATTCCTTTTCTGAAGAAACTGGAGATTCAGCCATAAAACGTGAAAACGCAGATATAAAAGAAATGGAGGTGCTGCAAGACAAAGACAAGAACATACCAAGAGGCTTAGCACCCTTAGAGGACCTATTTGATTTCGATGATGTTGCAAAGAAGCCCACAATAGAACATGCAGAATCAGATGTAGAAGAATGCAACATAGGCACTGAAGACAAACCCAAAATGATAAAACTGGCTAAGTCTATACCTGCAGACATGAATAAAAGATACATTGACTTGTTTAAGGAATTCATTGATGTGTTCGCATGGAGCTACGAAGACTTAAAGGCCTATGACACCAACATCATACAACACAAGATACCACTGAAGGAAAACCAGAAACCTTTCAGACAAAAACTCCGCAGGATTAATCCAAAACAATTGCCTGCAGTAGAGAAGGAAATTAAAAAGATGTATGAGGCAGGCATAATTTTCCCTGTGAGGTTTTCTGATTGGGTTTCAAACTTAGTGGCTGTAAGGAAGAAGACAGGGGAGACCAGATTATGCATAGATTTCAGAAACCTGAATAGAGCCTCCCTGAAAGACAACTACCCCTTGCCTAGAATGGAACATATCTTACAAAAGGTAGTAGGCTCTAAAAGAATCTCCCTGCTCGATGGTTTTTCAGGATACAACCAAGTTCTGGTACTCCCAGAAGATCAACTCAAAACAGCTTTCACCACTCCATGGGGCACCTTCATGTATGTGAAAATGCCTTTTGGATTGATGAATGCTGGAGCTACCTTCTAGAGAGCAATGGATATTGCTTTCTCAGATGAGATTGGACGCTTCATAGTTATCTACTTAGATGACTTAACTGTCTTTTAAAAAATAGAAGAAGAACACTTAAAACATCTGAGGAAAGTGTTTGAAAAATGTAGAAGGTATGGTCTGTCCCTAAATCCTAAGAAGACTGTTTTCGGGCTGCAAGAAGGTAAGCTTCTTGGCCACATTATATCTGAGAAAGGGATTAGGATAGACCCCCAAAGAGTTGAGGGAATACTCCAAATTACGCATCCAAGAAACATCAAGGAGCTACAGTCCTTCATTGGGAAGATCAATTTCCTTAGAAGATTTATCCCCAATCTTGCTGAGCATCTTAGGAAAATGACTGAAATGCTGAAGAAAGATGCTGGAATTAAGTGGACTGTTGAAGCCAAGAAATCTTTTGAGTCAGTAAAGCTTGCACTCACCCAGGCCCCTGTCCTTATCATCCCTGACTTTTCAAAAGATTTTCTGATCTTTTCATTTGCTTCCCCACACACAATAGCTGCAGTTTTACTGCAGAAAAATTCATAAGGTAATGAACAGCCTATAGCCTTCTTCAGTAAGGCCTTAAGAGATGCACCCTTAAAGTACAACATCATGGAAAAGTAGGCCTATGCCCTGATTAAGGCCTTAAAAGACTTTAGGGTGTACATTCTGCATTCTCACACCATTGCCTATGTGCCAAATATAGTGGTCAAAGATATCTTGTCCCAAGACCCAGATGGAAAAAGGGGCAAATGGATTGCTACAATTTTAGAATATGACATTGAAATCAAACCCACCAAGCTAATCAAAGGTCAAGGCCTGGCCCAATTGATGGCTGAATCTAATCTACAGGCCCTTGATATTAACATGATGAATGCCCTGGATGAGCAGGAAGGATTACCCCATCCAACTGTAGAGGAGCAGTTTCAGAACTCTCCTTGGTATGCTGATATCCTTTACGTGCTCACACACCTCAATGCCCCTCCGGAACTGTCCAAAACAAAGGCCAGATTCATAAAAATCAAAGCTAGAAATTACTGCATTATGAATGAGAGTCTATATTGGAAAAATCCAAATGGTCTTTTGCTGAAATGTTTGCCTGAAACTGAAGCTGAAAGAATCAAACAAGAATTCCATGTTGGGGAGTGTGGAGGCCACCTGAGTTGGAATGCCACTACAAATAAGATACTCAGGGCTGGTTACTATTGGCCTACACTCTTTAGTGATGTTCATAAAATGGTCCTTACCTGCCACAAATGCCAAATTTTTGAGGGCAAAAGAAAGCTCCTTCCCCTCCCTCTGCAACCTATCACCATAGAAGGTCCCTTCATGCAATGGGGCTTAGAATTCATTGGAGAAATCCATCCCTCTTCTTCTGGGCAACACAAATGGATCCTGACTGCTACTGATTACTTCACTAAGTGGATTGAAGCCATACCCACTAGGAATGCCACTGATTCTGTCATCATTAGGTTCCTAGAAGACTTCATCTTATTTCGGTTTGGCTACCCAAGGAAAATAATCACTTTCAATGCTGCTGCTTTCGGATCCAAAAGAATGATTGATTTCTGTCACAGGTATGGAATTGCACTTGGACATTCAACTGCCTATTACCCCCAGGGTAATGGCCTAGCTGAATCATCAAATAAAAGCCTGGTTACAATCATTAAGAAACTGTTGGAAGAGAACAAAAGGTAATGGCATAAAAAGTTGATACAAGGCTTGTGGGCAGACATGCTCACTACAAAGAAATCCATTGGCATGTCACCCTTCCAGCTGGTTTATGGGACAGAAGCATTTTTTCCTACTAGCCTTGGGATACCAGTGGTAAAGCTTATCCAAGAAATCCAATCAGAAGAGGACAGCATGATAAGGAGAATTAATGAAACAATCCATCTTCAGCAGACAAGGGAGCAGGTTTATAACAGGGCTGTCAAAGTGCAGGAAAACATGAAGAGACAGTTTGACAAAAGAACCAAAGCAGCAAATTTCAAAGTTGGGGACAAGGTCCTGAAGTGGGATTCAAGAAGAGAGGATAAAGGCAAACATGGCAAATTCGACAGCTTGTGGCTAGGTCCCTTCATCATTCAAGCCACTGTGGGTCCTAATGCGTTTTTCTTGCAAGAACTTGATGGTTCTGAGTTTTTTGGGGGTCCTGTCAATGGCAGGATGCTCAAACACTATTTCTGCTAATTCTCCATTTCCAGTTTCATTTCCATTGTATATACCGTTGCAAATTTTCATTTCCAGCAAAAAAGAGAAGAAATTGCCCCAAAAGACAGAATGAAAAGAGAGGTTCAGACATGCTCAAAACATGAACCTCTGAGGCAAAAGGATTGGCTCTAATAAACTCAAAACCTGAGTCACAAGAAAGAAAGAAGGATGTTTCACAATTGCAGAGTTCCATGCCTTCTCAGTTTTGTTTTCTTCAAGTTTCTGTCCGGCAAGTCAGAGAGTCTAATCCTGGCTTGGCTGTGTTTAAATTTCCTGTCTTGGAATGTAGGTGAAGAAACCTGTTGGACAGTTTAATCCCAACAGGTAGTAGATTAGGTAGAGAAATAGATGAGGCCAACAGTCTAATCTGGCCTCATGGAGCAATAAGGGTAGAATTAGAATAAGTTTGTTTTTGTTTTGCAAAATAAAATGTAAAGGGTCTGCTAGTTCGAATGCACCCAAGGGAAAATTGTTAGAGCTCTAGTTTGGGTAGGTAGATCGGTTGGGAAAATGTTTCTGCTGAATTGTGTATCGAATGTATTGTGGCAGCTAATCTAAATAAAGAAGAAAGATGGCTTATAGCAGCAGGCATCTGGCCTACACCAAGAGATCATTTTCTGAATTATTGACTCCTTCAAGAAGAAGCCATCCCCATGTGGAGCCACTGTTAGCCCCCCTATGAAATTCTTGACAAGTCAGCTGGGGGCTAGATTGTTTTGAGCCTTCAAGGAATGCCTTTCCCCTGAAAACCCATCCTCCTTGAACTCTCTCAATTGCTGTGCCTAATACAAATCCCCCTCTGCAAGTAAATTGCTAAAAAAGGGCCTATTATTCCCTCCTTTACCCCTGCAACGTACATCAATTCCCCTTCTTTCCCTTTGTCCGAATTCCCTTTCTTTTACCCTCACTTTGCCTCTTTTTTATTCCCCCTTGTCTCCCCTTCCATTTCCCTTTTTACCCTCTTAATCTCCTCTAAATCCCCTTCAAATCCTTCCCTTACCCCTTGCTTGGCTAAATTTCCCCTCATCCCCCTTATCTTCTTCTATCGTTACCCTCCTCCAACCTTCAAATTCCATTTAAATGGGTTAAAAACCCACATTCCGACCATGTATTAGGGCTTAGCCCCTTTCTCGCCAGCCCCTTAACCACTTCCCCACATGTGCCCCAGCGCTGGGACAAAGCGATTAAGTCCCAAGCGCTAATCGCAATCGAAACTAACGGCGGGAGGAAAAATCCTTTGTAAAAGCGAAAACCCCCAATGCGATTGTTTTAACACATAAGTCCCGCGATGAGTTTTGGGCCGTCGATCCATCGCAAGATCTGACGGCAGAGCGCTAATCGCAGCCCCCCGGCCGATCGCAATCGCAACATTCACATCGTGCCCTCTGATCAATCGCAGCCCATACCTCCGATCCTCCGATCCTACTCTCCCTCCGATCTAATCTTGACCGTTGATCTATCCCGCAGATCCAACGGCCCTGTGCCAATCGCAAGTCCCCTTCCGATCGCAATCGCAAACCGTCTCGTCCGACTCCTGATTGCGATGCTCCGTTTCAATCACAGCCGTCCATTCTTCCCGCAGATCAACGGTCCTGTGCCAATCACACCCTCCGCCCGATCGCTGATCGCAAGTCCTTCTGTTTCCCTCCCGATTTAATCCTGACCGTCCATTCCCCCCTCGATCCAACGGTCAGCGCTCTCTCCGCCCAATCGCAATCGGAACTTTCAATGTGTGTCACCCCTGTCCCCCTCCAATTGCAATTGCCCGATTGCATCATAGCCATCCGTTTCCCTGCTGATCCGACGGCCATCGCACTTCCCATTTCCTCCGATCGCAAGTCCTTCTGTTTCCCTTCCAATTTCATCTCCGCCGTCCATTCCTCCCCCAGATCGACAGTCATCGCTCAATCGCAACATCGCTCCGATCGCAATCGGAACCTTTTGAATGTGTCACCCCTGCCCCCCCCCCCGATTGTGATCCTCCAATTTAATCCTGACCGTCCATTGGATCTGGGATCTAACGGCTCAGATCTAATCGCCCTCCGCCTCTGCTGGGTCCCACTCTTACATTCGTCTCCGTCGCATTTCATGCATTTTGTTTGTTTTTTGTTCGTTTCATGTATTTTTACGCCGGTCAATCTCCGCCGTCGATCTTCATCTCCAGGACTGAATCCAACGGTCTGCGCTGCATATTTCTACCAAACCCTATTGTCTGCACATTCCACCACTCCACTGCATTTTCATCATAATAGCGTTGTTTCTGCCACCGCCGCACCACCATTTCGTTCACCCTGCGTCCATTGCTCTGTCCACTGTTTTCTTCACAAGTTTGTTGTGTTGCAGAGTTTCTAGGAGATGAGACCGCCGCTGTTCAATGTACTACCTCAATGGCGAGCGGCGCAGTCAGGATCAAATCTAATGAGCCAGTACCATCAGGAAAGTCAAGGAATGGGGCCGTCAGGACTCACATTAATGGAAAGCAGAGTTCAAACACCGAAAATCATGCCGGCGCCATTTAAAGCTCAAGCTACCTCGACAGAGGCAGTAATGAAGTAGCAAGGAGTTTTAGTACAGAGCAGAGGGATTAGTGCACATCAACGAAGATCTTGAGCTCTGAACCAGAGGTTTAAAGAGGCAAAGCATCATTTTGAAGACCCCGAGGATCGATCTGGAGATCCTGAACATCAATAAGAGGTAATATCAAGGTTTTCTTATCCGCAGAATGTTTTTCCACAAAGGACAGGTCTCCCATACAGTCTTTATTATGCGCCGTGTCCCTGAAGGAGTTTTTTGTCCCAGCTATAGTTCAAAACAATCTAAAATCTATGAGGCCGACCTCTCAGCAGTTTCTTTCATTTTGTTCAAATCACCTGGAGTACTACAGCCAAAAGGTCAAATCATATCCAAATCAGATCTCTATTGCACCAGGGAGATGACAAAGATTAAATATACAACATATCAAGTGGAATGGGCCTCGGCCCTGCATTCATTATTGTGTTTAAATGTAACATTTAAATTTCACCTACCTCCTCGGTCGGTCCTCTGTGTCTCTTCTGCTATAAAGCACAGAAGGATATCATTGTAATGGTTGTTGATGCATTATCAGTGAATTGCAAGCATTTTTGTCCTGAGCCAAGTTCCCTGTGTAATGATTGTATGATAGGTTGAGAAATATGATGTATTCAGGCTGAATGTAAAAGCTTTGGGCAGTGATGTACCTGATTGGTATTGTGTTTAACATGATAAGCAGTTTTCATTGGATCCTGATCTACAGCAGTTGGTGATGTTGTTCTCCTCTCTGCGTTTGTTTCCATTTCATTGCATGTTCTTCTGACTGGCATCTGAACGCATGACATAAGATTTACCCTTGTTAGGTACCTTATGTCCCAGCTCTCTCAGTCTTTAATGTTTTCTACTCATATGTGTATCTGAATATTGTTTTTAATTGACTAAACCAGTGTAGTGGATGAATATTGCCTGCTCTCTGATGTGCAAGTTAATAGAATCAATGTTCAGATGTTTTTGTTAAGACTTAATTGAAAGAGGTTAGGAACATTGGGAGGTGTAAAGCCTGTCGCTGCCTCTTCATAACCTACCCTTTCCATATAAACCTTTTCAAGATCCCTTGTGTTGCCTATGGTTTTGTCCAAGCAATCCTGGAGTTAAATGACCTCTGGCCTGATCTATAGACGGAATCAGATGGTTCTCCATCCTTCATTCTCATCCCTTAATGTTCCATCCCACCAATCAGTCTTTGAGATCCAAATGCTCTAGATGACTAGCCCAACTGAAGTTTACACATTGAACATAAGTAAATCTTTTCTTAACTCCATTTCCCAATGGCCTTGATGTTCCCTGAGTTATCTTTCCTTGCCTAGCTCCCTTCTTTACCTATCCTTGTCTTATGGTGAAACCTTCCTTCCTGATTCTCAACAACCAAACTCAAACAATCAAACAAACAACCTTGAGCCTATAACTAGCCTAAAATCACAATTGAGAACTTCAAAGGCATATATCCTTCGATAATCATATAGAGATCCCTCTCTGGACCTAGGAGGGCTAGATCCTAAGGTCTGAAAGTGGTTCTATGTTGTCTCATCTTTTGGTGTTGCCAACCTTGCCAAAACATGGGAACCCCAACACACAGTTTTGTTTTCAGTTTTCTGCAAAAAAATTTCCATGTGCAAATTTTTTTATGCCTTGGATCCACAACAAGTCAGACAGTATAATCCTGGCTTGACTGTTTTTCAATTTCTGTCATAGAATATAGAGAAGAAATCTGCTGGACAGTTTACTCCCAGCAGGTAGTAGATTAGGTAGAGAAACATATGAGACCAACAATCTAATCTGGTCTCATGGAGCAATAAGGGTAGATTTAGAATAGGTTTATTTTTTGTGTGCAAAAATAAAATGATGTAAAGGGTCTGCTAGCTCAAATGCACCCTAGAAGAATGAAAAAATGTTAGGATTGTAGTGTGGGTAGGTAGTTTGTTGGGAAAGTGTTTTTGCTGATGAAATGTCTTCATATTGTGGCAGATGAGCTAAAGGAAGAAAGGGATGTGTAAAGCAGAAGGCACCTGGCCTACACCAAAGATCTATTCTCTGAATTCTTGACTCCTTCAAGAAGAAGCCATCCCCATGTGGAGCCACTGTTAGCTCCTTATAATTTTCTTGACAAAGCTAGCAAGCGGCTAATTTGTTTTATAAGCCTGCAAGGAATGCATTTCCCTTGTAAACACATCATCCTTGCAGCCTTTTCGAGTTCCCTGCCTTGTGATTGTTTCCCTCCGCTGTTCCGAGTAAATAAGCCTTGCTGATAAAGAATTTTGCCCCAAAAGGTTTTATTCCTGCCTGTTATACCCTTGAAAAATTGTTTCATTTTCACCCCTTTGTTCCTTTCCTCGAAGTCCCCTTTTTCCCCCTAATTCCCCCTTTCCATCCCAGAAATCCCCTCTAAAACATCCCTACTCCCTCTTTTTATGCCTAAATTTCCCTCATTCCCATATCGTTACCATTGGTTGGCCTTAAAATGCATTCAAACGAGCCAAAAATCGTATTTTCTTCATAGTCAGGGCCTAGCCCCTTTCGGCCTATCCCCCGCACCTTTTCCTCACACAGAACCATGCGCTATAACCAAACGCTGGCCTAAAAGGCACTAATCTCCAATGTACATCGGGAGCACTCCTGGCCGTTGATCTTTATAGATCGAACGGCGATCGTTAAATCCACAGTGTTCGCGTTTCACCCATTCAAACCCCCGATCGCGCCATCTGCATTCATTTGCCCACCAGATCGACGGTTCGGAGTGCCCCCGCCACTGTGGTCCCCGCCGCGCACTATGCCATAAAACAGCCTGGTATCTATCGCAACACCTTTGGGCGGTAGGCGGTATTCTCCCATTTCCCAACGATTCCATACAGCGTTCGACGTGTGGCTCCTGTACGATGGCAAAACTACCCTCTCATCGTGCGTTAAAGTCAGTCCGTGGATGTCGAGTGATATGCATTACAGCCATCAGATCTACCCTGGCCCATCTAACAGTCGCCATTCCACAAAGTCACGTGGGGTTTAACCCATAGTCTCCATACCCCTGGCCCACCGTTCGTCGACCTCCATCGCGTGTTCAATCATCGATCTCCTCTCAGATCTGATGGTCCAGATTGTCTCCCCGCTGTTGACTCTTCCGTCGTTGCCCGGTCCTGCCACGTCACCTCCACGTGTCTCACCATACATTCGCCCCTCCCGTCTTATGTGTTCATCCAAAGGGTCAATTTAAAGGTTTTTACGTAGATTTTCCTCTGTGCTCAGCCAACCTCCCACCAGAGCACCTCTCCACCGCTCCGCTGCGTTTTTTCGCAATTCATCTGTAGTCCCACTATCTTCCTCACAGTCATCTGCGTCATCCACCACCCCATCCATTGTTTTCTTAACAGTTTCGTGTTCTGCATGGTTGCAGGTAGACGGGAAATCCACCATAGCTTATTATCTCTGTCACAGTGACATAAACGCAGGAAAAGACCACTTCCAAAGGCCGAGATAATAAAATATATGCCCAGGAAGGTGGCTGATAGGACTTTCATTAAAGAGCAGAGTTCAAACTCTGCAAATCTTTCCGGCACCATTAACACACAGATTTCACATTCATAGGTACAAATGGAGCAGCAGGGAGCTTAAGGCACGCAAATGAAGACATACAAGCCTTAAGTTCAAAGGTTTAGAGGAAAAGTACCAGATTGAAGACCCAAGGATCATGCAGAAAGCATAGCACGTAGAAATCAATGCATATCAGGGGTTCCTATAGCAGCAGAATGTTTTTCCTCCATGAAGGACAGAGAGCCCATGCAGTGTTCAATCTATGTCGTGTTCTGGAGAGATTTTCTACCCTGAAAACAGCTCCGGTACTATCAGAGCATTTATTTCATCAGTATGGCAGACTTCTTTATCATTCATTTATCTTTTTTTTATTCACCAATAGCACTACACAGTACTGTAGTCAGAATACATCAGAGTCATTTCAAAGTAATCTGCAGTCTGAAGAAGATCATTCGTTCACCCAGAGAACACCAGGAATTAAATGCTTCGAATTCAAACAGAATGGGCTTCAACCCTCTTTCTTTCAGGGATTTTAATACTGAATTTAGTTCTTCACCTACTTCCTCTATTCCCCTTTAGCTATAAAACACATGAGATAATATTGCAAAGGTTGTTGATCAGTTATCAGTGAACTGCAAGTAGTTTCTTTTGAGACACAGTCTCGGTGTAAAGTTGTAAGATAGATGGAGGAATATGATTTCAAACTGAGTATTCAGCTATTGGAAATGTTGTACTTGACTGGTATTGCTATTTAATATGACAAGCACATTTCTTTGGATCCTGATCTGAAGCAGCGGTGATTTTTTCCTATCTCTATGTTTAATTCATTTCATTTCGTTTCTACTGGCTTGCATCAGAATATTGGCATAAGATTTACCCTTGTTAGGTACCCTATGTTTTTCTCTCCTTGCCATTAATGTTTCTCTTTTGAATGTGTTATCTAAGAATTGATTCATTTAATTTAGCTAGTGCAGTGGATGATATTGCCTGCTCTCTGATGCATGAATTAAATGTATCTGTTCTTAGATGTTTCTTGTTAAGGATTTAGTTGGAAAATTTGGGAACACTGGGGATTAGAGTTAGCCCTGTCCACTAGGATCCTTGTGCAACCGGCTGATCTTTAACTTTGTTCTCTGAATCTTTGTTATCTCCTCCTTTCCTACCTTTCATATCACATAATCATCTTTAAGATCCTATGTTTTAGATGACTAGCCCAACTGAAAGCTTGCACATTGATTAGCAAGAAAATCCTTTCCTGATTGCATTGCCCAATGGTTTTGAATATTTCCTGGAATACTTCACCTCTACCTTTTTCCTCTTTGCTCATCCTTGTCTTACATTGAACCCTTCTTTCCTGATAACCAGCAACCAAATCAAACAAACCAAACAAACAAACCTTGTTCCTATAACTAGCCTAACATCCTAACATTAGAGCTTAAAATACATATACACCTTTGATATAACATAGAGAGATCCCTCTCTGGACCCAGGAGGGCTAGATCCTGAGGTCTGAAAGTGGTTTTGATGTTGTCTCATATTTTGGTATTACCAACCTTGCCAAAACATGGGAACCCCAACAGAAACGAAGACATCCTTGGAAATGGATCAGCCTTTGTTGCCAGTACATGTCTGAAAACTTATGAAAGCAAAAAATTCATAGTTCAAGTCAAATACAGACCAGTAGTCCCAGACAATGAAATATACTGGCAAGTTTTTGAAGGAGATAAACAAATAGAAGACTTCCTATAGTCCAGAAATGAATTTGAAAAGCCAAACTCAGATTCAGAGTATGAAGAAGACTATCCTGTTGAGGAAAAATCACTTTTTAGAGAAGAAGAAACTCCTGAGATTTTTCATATGAATCTGTTAACCACAATACCCAAACATAAAACAGAGAACTACATAGATTTAGAAAAAGAAGATCTAGAGGTGTTGCAATCCAAAACTGAAATCTTGGGAAAAGGATTGCCCCCCATAGAAGAATTTTTTGACTTTAATGATGTTGCAAAAAATCCAAAAATCGAACCTACTGAAGCTGAAGTAGAAGAATGCAATAAAGGCAGTAAAGAAAAGCCTAAAATGATCAAGTTATCCAAAGCACTGCCAGCTCACATGAAACTGAAATATATTGAGTTGTTTAGATAATTTTCTAATGTGTTTGCATGGAGTTATGAAGATTTAAAACCATATGATACAGAAATAATTCAACACAAGATACCCCTCAAAGAAAACCAGAAGCCTTATAGAAAAAAATTGCGCAGAATCAACCTCTAGTAGAGAAAGAAATTAGAAAAAAGTATGATGCTGGAATTATATTCCCTATGAGATACTCAGAGTGGGTATCTAATCTTGTATTAGTTAGGAAGAAAACAGGAGAAATAAGGCTTTGTATAGACTTCAGAAACTTAAATAAATCCTCCTTAAAGGACAACTATCCCTTGCCCAAAATGGATCATATTTTACAAAGGGTGGTAGGTTCTAGAAGGATTTATTTGCTAGATGGCTTCTTTGGATACAATCAAGTATTGGTACATCCTGATGATCAACTTAAAACAACCTTTACTACACCTTGGGGCACTTTCATGTATGTGAAAATGCCTTTTGGTTTAATGAATTTTGGTGCCACATTCCAAAGAGCCATAGATATTTCATTCTCAGAAGAAATAGGTTACTTCAACGTGATTTACTTAGATGACATCACAGTCTATTCCAAAACAGATGAAGAACACCTAATACACTTAAGAAAAGTCTTTGAGAAGTGCTGAAAATATGGTTTACTCTTAAATCCCAAGAAAACATTGTTTGGTCTCCAAGAAGGAAAACCTCTTGGACATATCATATCTGAAGAGGGAATAAATATAGACCCAAAGAGGATTCAAGGTATATTGCAAATTAATCATCCTAGAAACATCAAGGAACTTCAATCTTTCATTGGAAAGATTAATTTCTTGAGAAGGTTCATACCAAACCTAGCTGAACTCCTTGGAAACATGAAAAATATGCTTAAAAGAGAAGAAGGAGTTAAATGGGCCTTAGAAGCAAAGAAATCATTTGGACTGGTAAAACAAGCACTCACCCAAACACCAATTCTCATCAGCCCTGATTTTATAAAAGATTTCTTCATATTTTAATTTGCATCAGAACACACAATGGTTGCTTCTCTATTACAAAAAAACATAAAGGGGCAAGAGCAGCCTATTGCATTTTTCAGCAAGGCATTAAGAGATGCACCTTTGAAGTACAATATAATGGAAAAACAAGCCTTTGCCTTGGTCAAAGCCTTAAAAGACTTCAGAATTTACATTTTACACTCACACATCATAGCATTTGTGCCTCATTCGATGGTAAAAGACATCTTGACACAAGATCCTGATGGCAAAAGAGGAAAGTGGATTGTTGTAATACTAGAATATGACTTAGAAATTAAGCCCACTAATCTCATCAAAGGTCAAGGATTAGCAAAACTTATGATTGAAGCCTACTTTCAAGCTCTTGATATAAACATGTTTAATGCATTAGACGAATAGGAGGAGTTGGCAACTCCATTTATTGAACATCATTTTCTAAAATTCATCTTGGTATGCTGACACTTTGTATGTGCTATTTAATCTTAATGTCCCTCCTGGTTTTTCTAAAACAAAGGAAAGGTTTTTAAAGTTAAAGGCTGTAAATTACTGCATTTTAGATAACTGTTTATATTGGAAAAATGCTAGTGGATTATTGCTTAAATGTTTTCCTGAGAATGATGCAGATAAGATCAAGCATGAGTTCCATGAAGGAGATTGTGGAGGCCACCTCTATTGGAAAAATATTGTGAACAAAATCCTTAGAGCTGGCTATTACTGGCCCGCCCTCTTTCAAGATATCCACAAAATGGTCATTGCTTGCCATAAATGTCAAATCTTTGAAGGAAAAAGAAAATTTCTTCCCTTACCTCTGCAACCAATCACTGTTGAAGCTCCTTTTCAGCAGTGGGGTCTAGACTTCATTGGGGAAATCCATCCTGTCTCATCTACCCAACACAAATGGATCCTCACAGCAACTGATTAATTTACCAAATTTATAGAAGCCATTCCTTCTAGGAATGCCATAGACTCAATTATTATTTCATTCCTTGAAAATCATATCCTGTCTAGATTTGGTTGTCCTAGGAAAATTATCACTTACAATGCTACTACATTTGGATCCAAAAAGATGGTTGATTTCTATCACAAATATCATATTACATTGGGTCATTCCACAGCTTATTACCCTCAAGGTAATGGGCTGGGAGAATCCTCAAACAAGAGTTTGGTAAACATCATCAAGAAGTTGTTGGAAGAAAATAAAAAATCATGGCACAGCAAGCTAGTACATGCAGTTTGGATAGACAAGTTGACAGTTAAAAAGTCAATTGGAATGTCCCCTTACCAGCTAGTTTATGGAGCAGATGCAATATTTCCAACCAGTCTAGGAGTGCCAGTCATGAAGTTGATCCAAGAGGTACAGTCTGAAGAAGATGGCATGACAATAAGAATAAACCAAACTATAAACTTGCAGCAAACCAGAGAGGAAGTCTACAAAAGAGCACAACAAGTACAAAAAAACATCAAGAAGTTGTTTGATAAAAGAACAAAGGCAAGTGATTTTAAAATTGGTGACAAAGTTTTGAAATGGGATTCCAAGAAAGAATATAAGGACAAACATGGAAAGTTTGAAAATTTATGGAAAGGCCCTTATCTCATTCAGTCTGCTATAGGAAATAATGCATTTTTCTTCAAGAGATGGATGCAACTGAACTTTTTGGAGGTCTTGTCAATGGCAAGATGCTCAAACATTATTTTTGTTAAGGTTTTTGTTCAAAGTTCTTTTTAATTCATTGTAAATAACATTGCTCGAAAGAAAGTTTCAATATGAAAAATACAAAAAAAACAATAGAAAAAGAGAAAAGAGGGCAGATAAAAAGAATAATGGTATAGCCCCATACCAGAAAAGAGAAAAATCTGAAAGTGTGGAAGTCAAAATGCCACTGGTTGAAAAGAAACTTTTATTTAGTCATACAACCTAATCATGACTAAGTAAATTTCAATTTTGTGCTGATAGGTTAGTGAAAACAAATTTGCCAAACAGTGTAATCTTGGCTTATCAGTAGAATAGATTAGGATAGAAAAGAAATTGTTCTAACAAACTCAAAATCTGAACCAAGGAAAAGAAAAGAGAAATGGCTCCAAAAAGATCAAAACTTGAGCCAAAGAAATAAGGAAGGATGCTTACAAAATTTTAGATTTTAAGCCTTCAAAGTTTTGTTTTACCTTTTTTGCAAATAAATTCTATGTGTAGTTTGTACATAATGCCATAGCCTCCATAGCAAATCAAATTGTCTAATCCTGATTTGACTTTGTTTTAAATTTCCTGTCTTAGAAAATAGAGAATAAAATCTGTCAAACAGCTCAATCTTGACAGATAGTTAGAATAGGTAGATAATTACTGAGTCCAACTATTTAAACTGAACTCACAGAAGACATAAGAGTAGAATTAGATTAGTTTCCTGATTTTAATAAAAGAATAAAATGATGTTGAAATGGTTTGCAAGTCCAAATGCACCCACTGAAGAAAAAATGTTAGGACAAGTAGGTTGTGTAGGTATAAATGTGGGAGAAAATCATCTGATTATGATAAATATTGATCATCTTTTAAAGAAACATGATCAAAGAGAAGGAAAAGGTTTTCAAAGTGCAGTAAAACACAAGGCACTGGTCTACTTTCTAGAAATTTACAACTTTGGATTTAATTTGACAGTGATAATGAAAATAGCTAATGAAACTTTGAACAAACAACTATCCAAAGAAGGAAGAACTAATTAATGTTTACTGGTCTCTAAGCTCAAATAGGAACATGAGAATACAACAAGCAATAGGCTAAAATTGAATGCAAAAGAAAAATTATGATAGAATTTGGCTGGCTGAGGGCAGACAATGCATTGCATAGCACCTCTGAATGCGAGATAGTGTTATGCAGAGCACTATACCGTGACCAACAGTGTGTTGGGTGCTGTGAAGCTTAAGATCAAGCAGACTAAACACACTTCTAAGGAAAAAATTACATTCAAATGACTGAATAGATGAAGTAAATTCTATCGATGATGGTAAACAAAGACAGAAACAATAGGAATAATGGATTTCTCCCTAGCGGAGTCGCCAATTTGTTATGAGGAAATCTAATCTATGGATAAACTAGTCTTCCATGAGTGTGGTGTTTCTTCACTCATAACAATAGGGGAA
Source organism: Pinus albicaulis (assembly GCA_034641835.2). Taxonomy (NCBI): domain Eukaryota; kingdom Viridiplantae; phylum Streptophyta; class Pinopsida; order Pinales; family Pinaceae; genus Pinus; species Pinus albicaulis. The sequence goes on along the minus strand of CM076570.1, from coordinate 504,769,040 downwards.
AGGTAAATGTTTTTCTCTTTAATATAAACAGATAAACAGAAGATAAAGATACTTAATTGTGATCCTTCACTCTCGTTCTTCTTCTTTTGTCTCTTTTGTCGCTCTCGATCCAACTGAACTCGCCAGATCAATACCTGCAATAAAAACCAGAAGACAACAAATGACGATAGAAATATACAATATATATCTATAATAACTAGATTTAACTAACTAAATCTGAGAATACATGCACATATTGAGAATACATTCACAAAATATAATTGCATATATGAGAGAAAGAACAAATATATTTATTGCAGTATTAGGAGGAATAGATTACAGCCAGTCGATCCGTTCGTTGTCAGCCTTCTCCAACTTCATCCCGTCCTCATCACATCAAGCATCAATCTAGCAGCATCACAATACTTCAGCTCTCCAAGAATTGAGAATCCAACAGCATAACATTACACAAATTCCTTCCTCCCTTGCACTTAGATGAGTGCTCAAATTATAGGGAAATTGTAGGTAGTTTCTCAATAAATGAGATTGAATGGCTTTCTAATAATAGATGAGACATGTTTCCAGGTTCAATGGTGATGGATGAACACATGTATTCGAAGTATGACACCTATGAGATCTTCTAGAAGGCATTGGACATGTGGAGATTCCCAGAACAATGATTATTTCATTCCCAGGAGACCAACGCACCCTTTTGTGTTGAGAAGTTCTTTGTAGAGCATGCTTGCATGGGGGTAAGTGCTTTGCAACACACTTAGGCCCATTCAAAGGAGCGTTGATGAGTCAATTGGTCATTTTAACTATACTTCAAACATTGAAACTCTACTGAGTTAAAGCCATCAGTGGAATGACTTCTCTAGGGCATGTAGCAATTGAATCAAGGGATGATAGACACTGTTTGTATTGAATTAGGGGATGATATACCTTGTTAATACTGGTCTTAGGGATGATGTCCAAATTTACCTATAACATACTTCTTAAACTCAACTACCACTACGTGCAAGAAGATCGTTGGCTCATTCTTAAGACCAAATGAGCCAACAATACCTTTCAAATTTGAAATTTTTTTGGAAAACAAGTCCTAATATTCCGCGAGTAGCTCTGCAACCTTAGCTACTGTGTCTGCATCCTAGTAATCCCGTATTTTGGAAATACTAGGTTTCTCTTCTGTTCCAATTTTGACTTTCCTAATCTTTATGGGTTCAGTCACATCTAGAACCTCGACCATAGGCCCATCAACTACACACTGACCTTCAGACTCAGGGATATTGATGTTTCTTTGGTATTCCTCATTATCTTCAATAGTCACATTCCATAAGAATGAGCCTACCAGTTTGCAGAGAATAACTATATTCCTAAGATACTTCTCTTATTGTCCAAAATATTCTCTGCAAAAAGGTAACTTAAACAGGACATTGCACAGTTAGAAAAATAGGATGTGAAGATGTGAATGGATCTTTCCTTCTATAATACCTGTGTAAAATATGAGGTAGGTTATTGTACTTTGGTATATTAGGAAAAAAAACTCCTCTATTTTCCCAAATTTATCTTTTTTTTGCCACAATATGTTCTGCAAAAAGATGACTAAACAAGACATTTATGGAAAATGTGCCATCAAATATTTTTTCAAATTTCCCAATTTTTCTCCAAATTTCTTCAAAATTGGTCTAGAGATGCTAAATAAAGTGTGTTATGTTATCATGGATGCATAAAAAAGTAGTTCCAACTTACCATTCTTCTTTTGACTAATTAGGGTTTCCTTTGCACTGTGATTTCAAGTAGGGTTTGTATTTCTCAAGGTCTAGGTTCATGTCTTTGAACCAATACTCACCATGGTTTGGCATTCTTGTAGCATGAGACATAGAATCCACTAAAAATATGAATTCAATCATTGCAATGGTGGCCTTTTCTCCTTTCAAAGTGGTGGCAAACATATTTTTGAGGTGCTCATGAAAACCTACCTCCACTCTTTGACAAAACCCTAAACAATTGAGATCTTCAAAAAACTTTCTGATGAATGGTGAGGAATTGATTTCATTGCAGTTGGAGGGCTCAAACCTCACATTATATAACTTGTGAGATCTAAAATGGGCCTCCTAAGAAAAATTTACAACGAAAATAAAATTTATAAGAACCAATGGGATTGAAGATGATGATGTCAACAATGGGGGACAATTCACCATTTTTGAGGTAATAAAATAATAAAACTAATTTTTCAACTTGTATTTTTAACTTATATCCCTAAGGTTTTACTCAAATTTCGAGCGGGACTACTCGTTGGATGCATAATTTAATTCCTAATCCAAGGAGTACCCATGTTACATATTTTCGATGGACCCTACTACACGATAAATGAAATACATGAAAATCGTGATTGCAATCATATTTTTCATGTATTTCTCATTTTTAGAGTAGCAGAGTCCATAAAAATTATGCAACATGGGTAATCCTTGGATGAGGAATCAAATTATCCATCCAACGGGTGTTCTCCCTTGAAATTTTAGTAAACCCATAGGGAGATAAGTTGAAAATACAAGTTAGAAAAGTAGTTTTTTATTTTTTCCCTCTAAAATTTGATGATGTAATGTAATCTTATTTTATTATTTCCACAATTATTTTATAATTTCCTTAGGAGGCCCATTTTAGACTTCAAAATTACCATAATGGTATTCCCCCCCCCCCCCCTATGTTGTACTTTATTTTCTCTAATGGTGATGGATCAGCTTCCATGATGAAACCTTAGATGATTGGAGGGAAAAATAGAGAAAAGGAGTAAAGGGATAAAATGATGGAGTTAGGGAAGGGAGATGGGAGTAGGAAAATTTAGGGAGATGGGAGTAGGAAATTTTAGGGAGATTGGAAGGGGTATTAGGGATATTTAGGGAGTGAAATGGAGTGAAATGAGTGAGGAAAATGGGCTAGGAAATTCAAACACGGCCCTAGCTAGGAAAACTACCCAAATTGGCAGAATTGGGATAGCGTTTATAGGAAGAGTGATGAAAATGAATGGAAATGGGTATATAATGGATAGAAGTGATATTTAAAGTGAAATATGAGGTGTAAGAGCAAGAAAGATAGGGTTTGGTGCAGAAATTTAACACTTGGGAAGCAAAACCACAAATTTTCAAGAAAACCCTAGGAGGAAATTTATTTCATTAAATCCTCTTGAGAAATAACGCTAGGGGGGTATGAAAGGCTTCACCTACCTTTGGAAGAATCTTGGAGGCTGAAATGGATGAAGTGGAACCTCAAAAACGGATTTTTATGACCACAAAATGAATTATATACCACTCTACCCCGTGTGCAGTGCTGGCTTTCTATGCACAACGTACTCCTCCAAAAACGCAGCGAAGGCTCTGCCTGCACAGCGAGGGCCAAGTTTTTCTAGTGAAAGGTAAAAACTCAAGTTTTATTTCCAATATGAGAGATGAGCTCGATGATGAGAGGATATAAGAGTGCAAATGAAATATCCTTGTGTCTTTTTGGCCCTTTTATAAACATGAGGTGACTCCTTTTGAGTGAGGATGGGCCCCACATATATTTTTCTAGCATGACTTTCATTTTTGAACTTTGTAACCTTAGAAATTTTGTAGCTTGAACTTTTTTAGTTTTTTTGGAACCTTGAATCTTTTTCAAATCTTCAATTGCAACTTTAGGAACATGAAGTACTTATTAAATATAGAAACATAAAATTACATTTTGAAATAATTTATTGAAGAAGCTTGCATATTACCACTCCTCCAATTACTGGATTTTATGCATGAAATGGTAGATTTGATGACCTTGAAACCCTAATGACCTAATGGAGACACTGAACTGAATGAAATCATGGTGGTGATAACTAAAATGATGATGATAATCTCTTAATGATGACACACTCAGCTGAGTGTTGACATGGACCACCATGTGAAAATTTTGGGAGTGGAAAATAGTCCTAGACCTAATACCTAGTGACCAAAGTTTTTCTTGAAGACCTAATGAAATGACAAAATTTTTACTATGGGACCCTAACAAGACATGATAAGAGGCCATTTGATCACTGGTGACAGGCTATAAATACTGACACTAACAAATTTCACCAGTATTGTGTATCTTTCTCCTTCTGCAAGATCTAGTGGGATCACAACCCTGGTTCCATTGTTTTCAAAAACCATGCTTTTTGCGCTTGAGGTTGATGATAGCATCCATGTCAATAGCCTAATCTAGACCCAAAAGCGTGGGTTATGGATCTGAATAATCAACAATATGAATAACTTCAAAATCAACCATTGCCTTCACTCCTTCGATATCGACTATGACCCCAGAAATTCTACCCATTGGGATAATCTTCTATTGATTTTCCATGCGCAACTGTATTGCAGACCATTCTAGCTTAGGCTCTCTCATTTTCTACCATGTCTACTTTGGTATGACATTTTCATCAAAGCGCAGATCCAGAATGACTTGGTCCATTTAAAACTCACCTATCTTAGAAGTTAGGCGCATCTCTCGACCAGTTCTTCTATTTTTCTTGAAGATCTTATTGAAAACCTTTTCATCCATTTGAGGTTGCTATTTTTCGGTGCAGATAGTAATTAAATATTGAAGGTTCTCAATGACCTTATTATTGTGCAGAATCTTGATACAAGTATGCAAAAACAGTTTCAGCTCTGCAGGCTTGGCCCCTTTGACGGTATCCATGGCAGGTTTGCTTGCTACTTTACATGTGCCAGGATCTACGAAGTCCTTCTTTGTTGTGACAAAGGTCTCCTTTTCCCTTTGTATATTGAACCCTTCCTTTTTCTTAGGGGATATTCGGACCCAAACGTCAGTGACAAGTCCCTTATCTTTTTCTTTTTTCTTCTCCATTTTCTACACCACTTCTGGTAACAATATTTATGCTAGGGTTTTCATTGCATTTTTCCGCTCTCATCATTTGAACATTCTACATAGTTATTTACAATTTCTTTTCCTGCATTTTTTCAAACAGCACAGGGAAATCTTCAATAACATGATCAAACTATCTACAGTACATGCAAGATTGCTTTGTTGGGTTCAGGCAGTCACACACATAATAACCAGCTTCTCCACAGTTATAAAAAATGAGTTGTACCCTTCCATGGCCAGCCCATTCACCTCTTCCTTGTCCTCTTCCTAGAAATCCACCACACCGAGTCGACGATGCAGGCGAATCCAGTCCTCTTCCATCAACCTAAAATCTATACAAGGCAAAATGCTCAATCATCAGATCGAAGTTGCGACATTTCTTGTCATGATGTCCCACGGATCGACAGAATGTGTAGTAAGGTTGTTGTAGATCTGGAGTATCTTTACCAAGCCTAGGGTAGAAGTCAGTCGTATGCAGTCCATTTACTTGGAAAATCGTGCACCATAATTTGGGAACCTCACTAGGCCCTACCCTGTTCTTAATCAGACTTGGTCCTCCAACCACCATGTAGTTATTATATACAAGACATTGATCCTTGTGATGTCCCTAAGCTTTACAGCATGTGCACCATACTCCTGTGCACACATCCTTTTCCTTCTCATTTCACAAAGTTTTTATTTCTAAGTGTAGTACAACTAACAGGCTTTGGCTTTTCTAAGCCCCAACCTGTGTGTCTGGTACAGGTGAGGCTTCTAGCTTCATCGCAATTTCCACATCTTCAGCCTATGTCGCAATATTTTGTTGGTTTAAATACTGGTGCAGATGCGACATCAACATAGAAATTTACCATTCTTTCTATTGTGTGTCATCAATATTAAATCCTCCATCTCTGATGGTGCGATTCAATTGTTGATCTTCCTCCCATATAGATTCATTCACTTCTTGGTGAAACTCCTTTAATTCAGTCACGCATTGAGAGTAGGATTTTGGATTTTTGAAATGTTGCTTCAATGCAGTCTTAAGCTCGTCAACCTTCGCAGTAGGGTTGGTTGCCATATACCTCATGTACCAATCTAGCACACGTTCTTGAAATGCAGTAGCCAGTTGCACTTTCTTAACATTATCATTATTGATCTGTTGTGTTTTCCACACAACATCTGCAACGAACCAAAATTGGTCAACATCTTCATTTCCAACACCCTTGAAATTCTGCAGCTTGATGGAAGTAGCAATATCGACTTCTGGTGGTGGAGGTGGAGGTGGGGAGGATGAATTGTTAGAGTGAGATGAATTTGGGAGTGGAGTGGATGGGATCTAAATTAAGGCCAACAACCCAAAAATAATTTGATCTTGCAATCCTTATTCTTCTGAGTGCATAGATTCAACAGAGATACTTATTTCAGACTCCTCGCCGCTGTCAGATTTACCTTTCAGAAGGCTATAAAAAAACCTTCTTCTAGATCTACTCTGTAAGTTTTTTTGTTGCACGTAGTCAGGCCTCTTCGGGACACTCACTCAATGTGGCTGCACAAATTACCCTTTTCACATAAAATAATTTTAATCCATAGTTTCAATGAGCACAGAAACTTACATCTAGGTCCCTTGAAAAATCTCCTTTTAGCTTCAGAATATAATACAAAAGTATCAATAGCAAATTTAATCACAAACCCACTCAATACTTTATCAATCCAATAATCTACTGTGTGGTTAATTGTAATGCTAGATTTCTCCAACTGTTGAACCGGCTCAGGAGTCCACTTAGCGATCATGTCCTCCTTTGCATGGGTCTGAAATTCACTTAGCCAAGATAACCACTCATGTAACTCAGTTGCAAATGAAGAAAATAAAATTCTATGGACCTCCGTATAGATACACCTTTTCTCCCAATCGTCAGCTGATAATTTAGGGTTCCGGTTTTCTTGGATTGCAAATTTGCACACCTTCTTATCAATCCAGTCTTGCAATTTGTTCTTCATCGGATGCCACAACATCAAATCTCCCTCAAACAAATCTCAGTCCTAGAAACAGAACAATTTTTTGGCTTGAGGGGTCCTGACCAACTAAAACCCTACAACTATTGGCCCTTTCGACAATGATCTTCTTGCGCAGACCAAAGTCTCACCCGAAGTAGTATGGGGGGGGGGGTGTTGGAACCAATTTTCTGCACCCTGAGGGAGCTTTTGATGTGGATCTTTACCCTAGTTAATAGATCTAATGCCTACAATCTTGCACAACTTCAAAGAAACCATATCTAAACGCAGACAACCCTTACTTCAAGACAGAAGCACACAAAATAAATCACTATACTTTATTTCTATGTTAGCATAATAAGGAGAAATGTACATACACAAACATGTAGATCTAGTCAACATAGATATTTCTAACAACTACTTAACCCAGATAAATGCACATTACTCTTAACAGATCTATAACTCAAAAAAACTATCAGATAATATAATAGACAGATCTAAACAATCACAGAAATCATCACAAATATCATAGTTCACCAAAAATATCCTCTTTATTGATAGATATTCAATTTAATACAGTTATTTTTCCTTTGCACACAACAGCAGGGTCCTTGCACACAAATCGGGACTTAGGTCTCTGCGCACGTATCCAGCAGGAGCCTTTCTACCCAAATTAAAAATTCAAGATCAAACATAGAAATATATATATATATATATATATATATATCCTCACTTGAATCTTACATATTTATACTTTCAAACACGCACATAAGACTCATGGTTTCTCTTTTTACCCGTTACAATGATTAAGGGACTTTGACCCACCTCAAAGCCCCTTGCCTTTTTCTCGTAGCACATTTTAAAAAAACTTATCCAAAAATTAACCCAAAAATGATTTACCCTAGGGGATCCTACAGTATGGGGGGTTGCTAGAACCAGGTTTCTGCACCCTGAGGGATATTTTGATGTGGATATTTACCCTTGTTAAATAATCTAATTCCTACAGTCCTGCACAACTTCACAGAAACCAGATCTAAACGTAGACAACCCTTAACTCAAGATAGCATCATGCAAAATAGATCACTATACTTTATTATGATCTTAGCATAATAATCATAAATGTACGTGCACAAATATGTAGATCTAGTCAACACAGAGATTTCTAACAGCTACTTAACCCAGATAAATGTGCATTACTCATAACATATCTATAGGTCGAAACAGATGGCAGATAATATTATAGACATATCTAAATAATCACAGAAATTGTATAAAGATCAGAGTTCACCCAAAATATATTCTTTATTATTATATCTTCAATTCAATACAATTCTTCTACCTGCGCACATAGTAACAGGGTCCTTGCACAGAGCTCACGACATAGGTCTCCGCACACACATCTAGCTGAAGCCTTTCTATGAAGACTAACAATTCAGATCAACAATTCATATCCAAAGATCAAACATAGATATATATATATATATATATATCCTCACTCGACTCTTACATATTTATACTTTCAAACATGCACATACCATGGTCTCAAACCATGGTTTGAGACTCATGGTTCCTCTTTTTACCCGTTACAATGATTAAAGGACTTTGACCCACCTCAAAGCCCCTTGCCTCTTGCGCGCAACACATTCTAACGAAACTTATCCAAAAATTAACCCAAAAATGCTCTACCTTAAGGGACCCTACTCCAACAGGAACTCCTTTGGTCAACAAATCCACCACCTTCATGAAAATTTTTCAATCCTCATTTAAAGCTTCAAGAATGTCCAGAAACTTATCCAAATCCAAAATTTTCTTCTTCAATACTCCTCCTGCGGTCCAAGCCCATATTTCCTCACCTCATTGGTATTCAATTGAGACCCCTTTCACCCAAATACCTAGGGGGGCCTTTAGCATCTAACCCCTTAAAGCAAATAATTTGGGAAAACCTCCTTATGAAATTTGAATCAAATCTCTCTAGCTGGACCTTCCAAGCTCTCAACATTGTTGGGCAGCTTACCCTACACAAATTTTTCCTACAATCCATCCCAACCTAACTCCTTTCAGTCATGGAAGCTTAAAAAAATCATCAAAATGATCAGAAATATTTAGCCTACCTTTCTTTGGGGTTGTGCCAAATGAGAAAAATAATTGGCTCTGGTTTTCGGGGATAAACTCTACCAACCAAAATAAAAATTTGGCCTCAGAATTAAAAACCCTGATACCTTAAGCTAGACTATTAGCTATAAAAATTGGTGAAGGTGGCTCAAATTATAGAATTCCTAATGGAGTCAAATGTGGAATAAAAAATATGCCCCCTAAATTCTTGAATTGAAACTCATTCAAATGGATGGAAGCATCATAGGATCTCATATTTGTAATCTTCCCTAGCATAAAAAACAATTTTTGCAAGGTAACTGTTTTGGGGAAATTCGTAATGGTAGCACTGCACTTTTCTGGGAAGAACCTTGGAATCAGTGGCCACACCTCTTAGCCAATGAACACCTTCAACGAGAAAAATAGAACCTCATATTGCAAGGTTAGGGCCTAGGTTTCTCATTATTGGAATTTACACCCCTTCAAATCTCCTTAGTGAGTGTGGCAAAACTTCTCTCCGTTACACGTAATTTTGTCGTACTTATGCAAATGACCATAACTATACATCTCTCATTATCTGATAAACCCTTTTCAACAATCCCCTATAAATCTGGAAGAAAATCCATTCTGGGAAATATAAGAATCTTATATTACATTGCTAAAAAACCCTAATTTCAGACATCATCACACCTTTCCCATTGTAAAAGTGCAATGTCACATCTATGACTATTACAAACCTGAGATTATCAACGCGCTTTGTTTTATTGAAAAGTGTGATGACATTTTTACACGGGTAAAATATATAGAGTAAATTATAGAAGCCTTGTTGAATAACCTTATCCAAAAAGATTCATATTGAATCCCTACCAACTTAGAACTCATCCCTGACTTGATGGATCCCATCCCCCCTTTATGTGGATCTCATCCCATGATAAATGGATCTACAACCTCCTCTCTTTTCCGATTTATCAAATAAGACAAAGGAGAAATAGTTGGATTTTGAGGTTCCTAATTAATGTTGTTATGTTGTCAAAGTGAATGCTTATAATTGCAAATGGAGGATTGGAGATTGTTGGAAGGAGTTCTAACATCAATTCCTAGTGGGTTTTAACTTTTTCTTCTCATTTTTAATACAAGTACATTTTCTTTCTCACGTGATATATTGAATTTTTACGCGTATGTATCATAGCTCCTTGATCTTTTGTTTAGTAATAACTTGAACTTTTGATGTCTTATATTCTTTGATCTTGTGCATGCTTATGTTATTGTAGATACTAGATTTAGGGATTGAAAGTGGAGTGGAATTTCAAGCAAAAAATTAATTTGAAGACTTATTTCATTAACCGGGTAAGTGCATCTCTAATTATTCAAGTATTTCTAGAGAATTTTTAGTTTATATTTTTCTATTTTTTCTAGATTTAATCATTGAGTCTAGGGAGATCGCTCTTGTACACAAGAGTGATTATTCCGATAACACCCTAAATGGCCTAAATCATTCTGTCAGCTAGAATAAATTCACTTCTCTAATGAATTGGCCAAAATAAAATATGAAAATCAGGAGGGAGATGATATTTTGAGATGGGGGTACCACACCTCGGGTAACTTTATCATTCATGAAGCATGAAAACTTATCACCCAAATCCAATGCACTAAATACTTCAACATCTGGTCCAAACATTGGAAATTCAAGCACTGGAAAAAGGTAACATTATTTGTATGGCTCCTCTTATGGAAAAAACATCGACTTGGGACAAACTACAAAAGTGGTGGTTTTAGGGTCCCTATATTGGTCAACTTTTCCATTCCAACCCTAAGGAAACTAATCATATCCTTGATAGTTGTGCCTTTTCCTACGAAATTTGGAACCATATTACTGCAACCTTTCACCCAACATACATAGTAGTAGCCAAGATCACTTCTTCTCTTGAAAACTATAGAAATTCCCCCTTTTAAAATCTAAGCATAAATAGATCTTGGTAGGTCATTCCTAGTTTCCTCCCGTGGGAAAAATGGAAGGAGAAAAATTGTTAACTATTCTCAAGCATAGCATCTTCACCTAGTTTTTTATGGAAATTCATCCCTAGTAAGGTAAAAGAAACTATATGTGTCATCCCTTGGTCCATGCAGTACTGTAAGTACAATGAATAGGAAAAACCAATTCTTACAACATTGGGTTTACATCCAAATGCCTCCCCATCATTTTTCAATAACTATAATCCCTCTCCCTCTAATTCAATGATCTAGTCCCTGCCTCCTTATGATTTCATAAAGCTCAATTTTAATGGGGCATCAGAGGGAAACCCTAGTTAAGGAATATATGGATGAGTCTTCAATAATCCTTCGGGTCAAATTCTCCACATCTACGCATGTGCCATTATCCATAAATCTAACAATGTATCAAATATATGGGCCCTAAATTTTAATTTTAATTTTTAATAGGTACCATAATCTCATCATCGAAGGTAACTCCCAACTGATAATTTCCATCCTTAGGAAAATCTAGTGTCGCACCAATCTCTATAAAGCCTCTCAAAGTTGGAGATTGGTAGCCATAATAGTAAAACTATCCTCACTCTTTCCTTTCATTCCTTCTCTTATGCTTACTCACATTAAATAAGAGGGAAATACAATATTTGATAAGATTGTCGATTTTGGACTCAATATGGGGACAATGCAGCTTGACCTAACCTGGGATCAGAATATCCCACCACTACTTTGAACCACCTTTCACAAAATTACATTATAGTACCTCCCATCTACAATGGGTTATAATGAGTGGAGTGCCAATAATATGTCAAGGATTGATAAAGCAAGATAGATCCACCCATTGGCAGATGGCTAAGAACAATAGTTCTTCCCTAAAGGCTGAGTTTCCCAAGGCCTAGAATACAGTTAAATTATCCTCATATCTCGAAAATATGGTATTCAAATCCAAAAAAGGTTTTCTTGGATAAATACCCATAAATTATGTAGTATTGACTAAATTTCAAACTTTATTCTGCCTCAGAATGTCCTGAATGGAAATATCCTACCACAGATTAAAAAATTGAACAATTTGCAAAACTTGGATCTCAATTACAATAAGCTCATAATGCCATTTCTAGTTAAATTTTAAGGCCTCAAAAGCCTTTCCCTTATTTACATTAGTGAAAATAAACTACAATTGCATCTTACTCCATATATTGGGTGCTTGACATTGTCGCAGAACCTAGATTTGAGCGTCAACAACCTTTCAGGAAGCATTCCTCTAGTGCTTGGAAATTTGCAAAAATTATCTCCTTTAGCTTTGAACATAAACTAAAAAAATGAACGCTTCTTGATGTCTAAAAGCCTTAGATAAATATTCAACACCTAATGGTTGATCCCATTCTCTTGAATTCTGTTATACCATAATTTTTGGGATCACTATCTAGACCATCTGAGCTAATCCTTTCTTCTGCAGGGAATGAGGAATATGTTAGGGTCCTATAAGTATAGGATTCATAATTTGGAATTGACTTATGATAGTCTTGTAAATATGTACATACTTTTCTTTTTGCAAGTTGTTTTTCATATTTTGTAAAAAATTAAAAAATCCAAAAAAGGGTAAAAGTCCTAAGAGAAAAATCAAAGGACTTTGAAAAAATAATATACCCCAAAGAAAAAGGAAATAAAACATGAAAGTGTGCAAGTCCAAATGCCACTACTTTTGACTTTTAGATGATTATGGCAGAGTGTTAATAAATTCCATAATCTATGATGAGTTGAATTGTTCAATCTTGACTTGTCATGTTTCAATTTACATGTTGTAGATAGTGAATAAAGATTAGTCAGACTGTTTAATCTTGACTAATTAGTAGATAGGTAGAGAATAATGAGAAGATCATCAGTTTAAACTGAGCCCTTGGATGAAATAAGGTAGATTTAGATAGTTTTTATTGCTTTCAAAAGAATAAAATGTTTCAAGGTTGCTAGCTCAAATGCACCTGCAAAAAGGAAGAAAAAATGTTAGTTTAAAGTTGGGTAGGTAGAAAAAGGTGGGAAAATCATTGTAATATTTGTTACCAGGCAAAAATCACTAATTTCCCCTCCCCTATAGTTATTCTGCATTCTAAAATTCTAGTCAAAGAGGCTCAGAGCATTTCTCGGACTTCTGTTGGGACCGGACCCAAGGCCCAATGACTGTTAAGTTAAAAGTGTTGAATTCCTATATTAATCCCTAATTATCATCATTTACCCTACATTCATCCATTACACTTCAATTTCAAAAGTAAAGACCTTTTTACTTAATGAAAAATAAAATCCCCTTTTGATTAGTCTCCTTCATTCATAACAACATAAAAAATCCTCCAAAAATATTATATTCTAGGTCAAAGTGGTCAAATTATAAATGATAAAGCTTTGATTTTATATTATCACTTTACTTAGTCATATAATTATATTTTGGTGTTTTTCATTTTCCTTGGTCATATTAACTTCTAATTTATCTATTAAATCCCTATAAACAAACCTTCTCCTATTATTATGACCCCTTTTATCTAAGAAAACCCACTATTATAAGCTTTTTTGCCAAAGTTAATTATCCACATGTTTAAATTAAAAAAACCCAATTATATCCCCTTTGGCATAAAACTAATATTATGTAAATAATCCCGCCCCATATGGTTATTGGACCCCTCCATGGTCTAAAACTATATAATAAAAATGTAAATATGATTTTCGGGCAAATCTTATGTCTTTGGAAACTAAAATCACCCCCAAGCCTTTGCAATAGACTTGTCAATTTACCCCGCCTCACGTGCATTTTTGCCATATATATAAACCCTTTATATATATATATCACCACCCATTTTACCCTTTGGAACCATATACCCTCATATATAGTTAACCTTTTATATATTAAAACCTTGATTATAAAGTGTTTTTTTGCAAAGGTGTTATTATATTTCAATGCGCCATCGCATAAGACGCCCGGGCCCCACCATAACTTTCCACCGCAGCTTTAAAAATGATCTCAATTGTTCGCTCCCACCTCTCGAATCTAACGGTGGACGATGCACTTCGCGCCTACAAAACAAACGATGATCCCAAGCCAAAAGCTGCATGAAATTGGATGTTTTAAAAAAACCACTCTTATGACGTGTCGCGTTCTTATTGCGTTGCGTTCATTTTACCAAAAACTGCTTACAGCCCAAATCCAACGCGAAAAAAACTTCTAGTTTTTTGCATTTAAAAATCTAAAACCACTCTTGCTAGTGATTTGACTCACAGTTATTGTGTTTTTAAAGATTTATGGTAAAGTTTAAAACCTTTGTTATAATTTTTATTAACGTTATCTATATTCTGAATATTAAAGTCGCGCCCAACTGGTTATGCACATCCCAACTATTAAAAAAGCTCCACTAAGCCCTTTTAAGCTTCCCGAGCCTGATTTTAAACCTCTGTGTGTCGATTTTATGCCTGAAAGTTCTGATTTTACAGCCGAAAACCCTCTTTGACGAGCATTAACACCTTCTCGGCTCTAGCAACTCAAAATAAGCTCAAGTTCAACCATGGAAGCATTTCAAAGCCCGTCCAACTGTCGAAATTCCTGTAGTTAAGGTATTATTCAACTATTCAAGCCTGCAAATCCAATATTTAAGTCCTTAGGACTAAGATAAATTTGAATTAAGAGAAATTATTCATATAAATTTTCCCTAAAATGCTCAAAATCAGGGCAAACTCTCGCAAAATTTCCCCAGAAACTGCTATTGTCTTAAAAGCCATTTTAAGTCGAATCCTCAGTTTTTAATTCCTATAAATCACTTCCACGGCTTGAAAAAATATTTAAACCTACAGATTATCTAAAAAATCTCTTTTGCAACCCTATTTATTCAGAAAACCTGTGTTTTCTGTCTTGAACCTATTGAACAGATCCCATAATCCTAATTGCACCAGAATTGCTCAAATTCCCTCTGTTTAAGAAAAATTAACTATTGAAAACTATGTAATCTTGCTTTAGTTATTTCAAAATGACAAAGAAACAAATCACACCCAAAGCTGGGGGTCCCAAAGCTTCTAAACCTGTAGGATCCAAACCTCCTAAGTTTGAAGCAGCAAAAGCCCCAAAATCCACCCCTGCACTCACTGCAAAAACTATTGTGTCTGTCAATCCCCCTCAACCACCAGTATCTAATGAAGAAATCATCCCCTTGGTTGATGTGGATTATAAAATTGTGGACCCTGTGGTAGAATTCAACCTATTAGAAGTTCACAATTGGTGTTATGTAAAGTCCCTAGATAAAGATGACATGCCTATCTGGGAGACAAATTTACCCAAATATGTAATCCCAGTAACACATCCTAGTCAAGACTTGGTAAGAATGTGCCAAAAGTACTATGTTCCAGACCAAAGAGAAATTGTGAATGCTGATAGGGAGATTCTTTTTTCTATCACTACAGAGTCCATAAATGAAATTTTGTAACTACAGTTTGGCCCTAGGGCAGTCCCCCTATCCATTGAAGCATTAACTTAGTTATATTTGGGATTGAATTTCCCTAAGAGATTTATGATTTTTCATAATTTTATGCCAGCTCATGTGGACATTCCAAAGCTGAATCCTCCCTATTCCACTTCCAAGTTTCCTGAGGGTTCAAGTCATGTAATTTCAATGTTATCTTTCATACTAGGTTACTTCACTATTGAATTCAATAATGATTCCATCCTTGGTTTTTTATCCACTTTGTCTCCTGGTCAACCTCTTGCTATGATTTTTGACTATGCCAGGTTTATAGCTGATTCCATCCATTATCAGTTGACCAAGTTTCCCACTGAAGGGTATTCAGATATTCTTCATATTTATTTCATTTGTTCTTATTCTCACAAGTTGATCACTTTCAAACAGAATTACAGAAAATGAATGTAGAGGGCCAGCCTCTATCAGTTGTCTTTTGGACATCACTATTGAGAAAGGAAGGAAGTGAATACAGCTACACAAATTTTATAGATTTTTTCATTGGGTCAGCTATGAATTTGCTACATAAATCAGAACAGCCTAGAGTAATTGAAGAGATGAAGATGATATTACAGCTATCAAAACAATGCAAAATGGGAGATTGGTACTTGTATGAGAAACACACTGAATTGAGAATCTTTGGAACCAATATGCTTCCATACAATTTGCCTAAGTTTTTTACTATCAGAGTCTTTGCTTTAGAGTATTTGAGACAGGTTTTGAATGTTAATGCCATCAATTTCTTGGCCTCGAAGAAGAAAACTCAATTCAAACTAAAAAATAAAATTGGACCTTTTATAATGAATAATAGGGATGCTGAAAAAGAGATAGCTAGAAGATTTTCAGAATATAAATTCCAGGAAAACTTCTATTGGAATTATGACCCTCAAGGTTTTCTCAACAATATTAGACTCAAGTGTAAACTACCTCCTTGTATACATGAGCCAAATCCTGATATTGAGAAATTTGCAAATCAGATAGAATGGGTAGAAAATACATTGATGGATACAGTCATCAATGCAGAGCCAACACAAAAGATGGATACCACACTTACTATGGTAACTTCAAAACAACCAGAATCTTCAAACAAAATAAACAGAGATGAAGGAGCCTACATAGTAGAAACCACCACAGAGACTAAATTCAAGTTAATCTACAATAAGAGGCTAAAATTCAGTTCCCTAGGGAAATAAAAAGTCATTGATGTTGAGGATACAAATGAGCCTGAGATAAACAATGATGAGGCCACTTAAATAATAAAATCAACTCTTGCAGACATAAAAACAGATCAAACAGCAGGTGAACAGGATGCTCAAATGATTGAAAGGCAGAAAAACATGGAGGCATCTTCCGCACACACAGCAGAGGAAAAAGACCTAGACATCAAAGAAAGATATAAGAAAATTAAACAAAAAAATAAAGAGATCAAGAGTGAGATTTATTCTCAATTCTTGAAACAGAAGCCAGAGAATCAGAACAGACTACTTAGTGCCTTTGTTTATACAACAAACAAGATGATCATGTCTTTCCTACAACCAACTACTTCAGCTCCAAAAACAATGGTTGACTACAAAAAGGTGGAGTTTGAAGTAGATACAGAAAATGTGCATGATCTAGATCAAATAGAATTCCATGGACATAGCTCTGATATGCTATATTCAACAGTGGTAACAAAGGCTATGAGTGCCACTAAATTGCATAATACTATTATCAACATGCAAGACCAAATGAAATTGGACAAAGGCTCTCTGTATGCAAAAGATCTAAGGATCAAGGCCTTAGAAGATTTGATTTTACAAATAGGAGTTGACCCATAAAATTTGCAAGCTGTTGAAGTATTGATCAAGAAGAAAAATGATGATATTGCTACTTTAAGGAAACAATTAAAACTTCCTCAAAGTGAGCACCCACAGAGTAAGGAGATACTTCAAGAACAGAAAGAAAAAGAGGATATGATGCAGTTGATCATAAAGCTAAATGCCCAAATCAAAGATATGGAAAGTCAAATGGATATACTTATAAAAGAAAAAGAAACTGTGAAGGAAATTGATACTTCCACCATTCCTACAGTCATACCTATTATTACTGCTGGTGTTCCTTCTACACTGGGAGAAAAGTTAGCACAAAAAGCGCCACTGCCAACTGCAGTGTCAGTGCAATCAGCTACCACCTCCAATACAGAATCTTCAACATCATAGGTACAACATACAGATAATGCAATGCAGATAGTCAAAATAATGGAGGAAATGTCTCTAAAAAACAATGAAATTAACAGTTTGAAGAAAATGATTCAGAATATGGAAGTCTCCAATAAAACAGCATTAATCAATCCCAACAATTATGAGCAAAGGGCCTAGAGACTTGAAGAGCAAATCAAAAGCCTTCAAAAGGAATTACGTTTCACTGCACAAATATCTTATATAAGAAATTACCTATGGACCAATATAATTGAGGCTATACATCTTCAGTGGACATCAATACAAATCATATATGAGTAGAGAGACCTACTTCAAGCAGCTCAAGTTGAAATCCAAAAAACAAAGGAAGAATTGGCAGACAAATTAGCACAAGATTTGAAGCTTATCACTTTCGTGAATGGTAAAAATAGAGCAGAATTAGAAGAATTGCAGATACAGGATAGGATAGAGACCATTCTACAAATCAAGAAATTTCTGACAAAAATTAATCTGATGAATAGTTTAGAGGAGAAGTGTGATGCCATGAATATTTCAATCACTAAGTTTTTAGAAAAATATACCATGTTGAGACAAGCTGGTATTCCAGATATTCATGTCTTCAATGAGAAGTTGATGAACCAAAAAAATATGACAAGAAGATAAGGGATTATGCTAAAGAACGGGTCAACAATCCACTGCCATAGGGCTCTCCCAAAGGAAAGGTCATTCTCCAATATATTGAAGACTTGTTTTTCCTTCAAAATGAAATAAAGCATCTGTTTGTCTTCAAACCAAATTTTGCTACGTATACAGATGCTGATGAGAACTACAAGAAGCTGAGAAATATGAAGATACCAGGTGCTGAACAGTGGCAGGTGTTTACAGATTTGTTGTAGTAGCAAATAAGAAAAAAATTGAAAGAAAGTGCAGGAGAAACAGTCAATCTGAGAAGGAAACAATAAAATAGTTATTTAATTTTGATTTTTTACTGCTAAGAAGTCTCTTTTTACAAAAGTTAAAGGTTAAAATATCAGTTAAAAGAGTATCAGGGTGAAAGAACAAAGTCAATGTGTATCAAAGAGAAAAGCTACAGCCAGCTGATTTTGACTGTTGTAATTTCCCTTTTTACAACAGTGAAATGATAAATGAACAGCGTAAAAGAACATCAGGGATGAAGCTCAGTGTTAGAGAGTATAAGTGGAAAGATTATTAGTTAAGTCATCTTCCAAAAAGATATTTTTCAATATGCCAGCAAGCATGGACAGCTATTCAACAAACAATTTTTGTTAGATAAGTTAGTTCTATATTTTCTAGATAAGAGGACAGCTTGCTAAAGTTGTTAAGCAGCTGTCCCTCTTAATGTGTAAAGATATTTATATTTCCTAGAGTTATTCCTAGATCTTTATAGGATATTTGTAATAAACATTTGTATAAATACTTCAGTTTGTGAAGTGTTTATGCTGGAATAAAATTGCTAAGAATATTATAGACATTTTACTGGTACGTTGGAGGCTCACGTGTATTGATTTCAAAGCAGCAGCCTAGACAATAGCCAATTGGACTCCATAATTCAGAATTCATGCAATAATTTGAAGAGTAAAGTACTTTCTTACTGTCATTGTTTCCATTTCTGAGTTACATAAAATTTCATATATGTTGTTCAATCTTAATGATTAATTAGGAGTATTACTTCAGGACTAGTTTAAAAACTCTCTGTCTTAACTACTTAATCATTTAAATGTTTTCTGTTGATTTCCAGATTTAGGAATTCTTAATTGCTCCTAGTCCCGTTTGACCCCTACCTCCTTCCCCTTTTTCTAGATCAAAGGATCCTTCATTTCCCTTTATCCTGAAGCAAGCCATTTCATCAAAACAATTTATCCAAATCTCTGAGGGTTATCTACCTTGCCCTGAATACATTAGCATCATTTTGGCCTTGCCTTCTAGTTCTGTTTGCTATAATTTGACTCCATAGCCCAATGGACTAGTAGATACCTCTTTAATTTGTCTTTAAGTAATCTTATTTTCCACCAAACATTTCAAAACCAAAACCAAGTGTTCAATCATAGCTAGCCTAAAATATTAATCTAAAACAAAGTTAAATCATAAAGAGAGAGCCCTCTCTTAAATTTATGAAGGCTAGATCCTAGATTTCCAAAGTAGGTTTGTGGTTACCCCTAGTCTTCTTTGACTAAAAACTTAAATCCCACAACTTAAGAAATTACTAGGGTGATAACATACTGGTGACCATACTGGGGAACTTAACCAATCTCCAGTCTTGAATTTAGTCTTTAAGGAAGATCTTTAATCTATCTTTCCTACTTTAATATTATTTTTTAAGGTTGTGGGTATTAAAAAATAGTCATTCTGGCTTCTAGGAAAATATACTACACCAGGTCAAATCTGGATCCTAACCCTACAGATATAGTAGACAACCCAGAACATATTGGAAAAAAGAATAAAAAACAGCTTGTCAATTTAGAGACTAAAATACCATTGAGAAAAGTTGATTCTTTACCTAAAGAGTTAGTAAGCTTAACTGATATATATTTTGATTTCAAGTTTGAACAATCATTGTTTAAAAATAAATCTGAAAATGATTTAAAAGATACTGTAATAGATCATGTTTTCACTTTATTTTTTAATACAAAACAGAATATTATTTCAGCTAAAATAAAATCAGATAAATCTGAATCTCAAAGTCAAGTAGAAATGATTAATGTTACACAGATTAAAGACATTGATGAAGCTATTAAATTAGCCCATTTATTATCTAACATTAAGCCTCTAGTTTCTCAATTACACACAACAATAATTATAGCAGCAGATTCAACTCTGTATGTTGTCACCTCATTTTTAGATACCACTGCAAGTTCATCCACCGAAAATACTAGTCCTAAGTTTCCTTTTAAGCCTAGGATATTATTCCCCTCATTCACTCAGTCCACTGCATCCACTAGTTTTATAAGCACTACATCTTTATTTCCAAGTAGTTCCATATATATACCAGCCCCTTTTCCAAGTTCTTCAAGTACAACTTTCAACACAGTAGCTACTATATCTAGCACTTCTCCTATCATCACTATTATACCTCCCAGTTCAGCAAAACTTCAAGCCATGGCTGCTAGGTATGCTCCCCTTGTCTTACCCCAAAACCCCCATGATATGCCTCAGGATTACCAAAAAAATATACCATTATTTGATGGTCTTTCCCAATACACTGCTCAACAACATGTTACAAAAATGAAAGATTACTTTGAAATATATGAAATTGATGAGTCAGATGTTCAGATGAGGTTATTTGCACAAAGTTTGACAGGTGAAGTAAAAAAATGGTTTAAAAAATTAGCTATTGGTAGTATAGCTAATTTAGCTGCATTTCATAGAACATTTATAAATAAATGGGAAAAGAAAAAGAACCCCCTGCAAATTTTGTCTGAGTTTGATACTTTTAAAAGATCTCCTAATGAGTCTATACAAGATTACTGCACTAGGTATAACAGTGTCTATAATTCAATTCCTGTAGATCTTAAAGCCACAGCATACTTTGTTCTGCTCAAATTCCTTGATGGATTTGATATAGATATGGCATATCAATTGAGAGAAAGAGATGCTAAAACATTAGAACAAATGCAATTAGATGTTGTTAGTTTAGAAATTAACATTTTAGCTAGAAAGGCCAGACTTAGGAACGACAGGAGAGTCACAATCAAAGAGGAAACATCAAATTCTAATGCTATATTTGATTTATTTGCTAAAACTTTAGAAAGGGTGGTTGATATATTAGACAATATAGAGAGAAAACCACAATGGGATAACCAACCACAAATCAGAAATCCCAACTTTAGAAAAAATAATAACCCTGGAAAAGCTAAGGAAGCTGCTCCAGACCCAAATATTAGGCCCCCATTTCAAGAGAACTATGCTGAGAGTTCTCATAATAATGATGAAGATGAGGATAACATCAATATAGTAATGCAGATAGATGAAGAAAACACTATTTTCCTCACTCAGGAGGATCAAGAACTCTTTGAGCTTCAACAACTCAAAGTAGAATCTGGTGAATCCTTCGACTATAAACAAGGTTATGATTTCTCAATAAATGAAATTCACAGCCAGTATAACCTGAGAAGCAAGAAAAAAATTGAGCCTTCTACTAAAAAAAACCCTCAAAATCAAACTAAAATAATGTAGAAGCACCAAAAACAAAGATTTTGCAAATTATCCCAAGAGAAAACAAGCAAAATTCCAATCCTCCCAGTCCCAAAAAATTACCAAGTCCAAAAATTGTTGACATCACTGAAGAAGTGACCCAATCCTCCAATAATTCTCAAAATGCCAACACTACCAAAGCCCCTAATTCAGTAAAATCGGCAATTCCTGATCCTAAGAAGAATCCTGCTGATTCTAATTCAGCAAATCCCAAAACTGTTAATACCAAAGCTTCTGCTGAAAGTTAAAAATCTGAAAAAAATTCTGTTGCCCCTGAATCTATCCCTGAAAAGAGAACTAAAGATAGCAAAAGTCAAGAACACAGACAGAAAACAAAAGGACAACTCAAGATAAAAGTACATCTACTGAAATTCATGAAAACCCCACTCACATAACTGTCTCAAAATATAAACTAATTCAAAATAGTAAGTCTCAACCAGCTTTTAATATTCAAACTGAAATAGAAAAAGTTAAAGATACCAATTCCTTTAATAGAATTGGTAAAGAATGACTTGTATAAACCAACAACTACTGAAACTTTGAATATGAATGATGGTGAAGATGCCATTAATCTAAATGATGATCAAACTAAATTAATTTTTGGCCCTGATGTAAATGGTAAGAATTCAGATGGATTATTTCCTCCCTTCTATATCAGTCTTACTATTCACGATCAGATTTTACGCAATGCAATGTTAGATTCAGGAGCTTCCCACAATTTAATGCCAAAAGCTATCATGGAAACTCTGAATTTAAAAATAACAAGGCCTTATAAAGATTTGTTTTCTTTTGATTCAAGCAAGGTTAAGTGCATAGGATTAATAAAAGACTTATGTCTGAATTTGGTTCAGTATCCCGGTAAAAGTATGGTTATGGATATTGTAGTAGCTGACATCCCACCAAAATATGGTATGCTTCTTTCTCGCTCATGGGGAGCTAAGTTGCAGGGATCTCTACAATTAGACATGAGCTATGCCACCATATCAGTGTTTGGACAACCTAAGAAACTTTAATGAAATACATGGTTAGCAGTGCTGAGAGATCAATAAATTACCCAATTTACTCAACACCGACTGATCTTGATTCTTTCATTTTATGTAACTCTGGTAATAATGAAATCCAAATTGAATTAATTGACATAAAGCCTAAACCAAACAATGATAATATTTTTCATGAAGCCCTTTGGCACTTAGACTTTGATGGCTCAGTGAACAAGTTTGGAGTAGGAGCTGGAGTGTGGATCATAAATATTGAGACCAGTCATTCGGAAGGACATGCCTTCAGACTCAATTTCAAATGCACCAACAATATGGCAGAGTATGAAACACTTATCCTAAACTTAGGAGGTAAGAGAATTTTAATCATGGGAGATTCAGAATTAGTCATTAAACAAATAAATGCTAAATATTTTGTTCAAAATCCTAGATTAGATAGATATAGAGATGCAGCAACTGATTTGGTTGATGATTTACTAGAATGTAAGTTTGCTACTATTCCTAGAAATCAAAAATTGCAAGCACATTGCCTAGCAATTTTGCTAGCACATGTAATTTACCTTTTCAACCAATGCATAGATATACTGATGAAGTCAAATATAGACCCATTGTCCCAGACAATGTCAAATACTGGCAGATTTTCTATGAAGATGAATAGATTTACCATTTTTTGAATAATGAGGATGAATTTCAAAATTGTAAGATAGACACAGATGGTAATTTAGATTCAGAATGTAATATAGATTCATATGTTAATTGTGAAATAAATAACATAGACGCACATAAACTTACCAAACCCACTATATTTACTCAATCTGACATAGATAACTTAGAGAAGGTAGATATAGAGGAAATAATTGAATATGAAATTGAGATGTTAGATTTAAAAGATAATTTTTTACCTAAGGGTTTAACTCCTTTGGAGGACTTGTTTGATTCCAATGATGTGCCCAAAAAGCCTAAAATGGAACCAGTCAAGTCTGAAATTGAAGAATGTAACATTGGGACAAAAACCAAGCCAAAAATGATCAAATTGTCAAAATCTTTACCCCCTAAAAAAAAAAAAAAATACATTGAAATTTTAAAGGAATATCAAGATGTGTTTGCATGGAGTTACGAAGATTTAAAATCATATGACACAAACATAATTCAACATAAGATTCCTATAAAAGATGATCAGAAACAATTTAAACCAAAATTGAGGACGATTAATCCTGTCTTATTACGTTTGATTGAAAAAGAAATTAAACTCGTGTATGATGCCCAAATCATTGCACCAATCAGATATTCTGATTGGGTTTCTAAATTAGTACCTACAAGAAAGAAAACTGGTGAAATCAGATTATGTGTAGATTTCAGGAATCTTAATAAAGTGTCTTTGAAGGATAATTACCCTTTACCCAAAATGGACCATATTTTACAAAGGGTAGTGGGTTCTTCCAGGATTTATTTATTGGATGGTTTCATAGGATATAACCAGATAATTTTTCAAAAAAAATACCAAGCTAAAACTGCTTTTACCACTCCATGGGGAACTTTCATGTATGTGAAAATGCCTTTTGGCTTGATGAATGCTGGGGCTACCTTTCAGAGGGCTATGGACATAGCCTTTGCTAAGGAAATACATGAACTCTTGGTTATATATTTAGATGATATTATCCTTTTTTCTAAGACAATTAATGAACATTTGGATCATCTGAGACAAGTTTTCATTAAGTGTAGAAAATTTGGTATATCATTAAATTCTAAGAAAAATCTTTTTGGACTAGAGGAAGGAAAATTACTTGGACACATAATTTCAAAGGAGGGTATTAGGATAGATCCTGCAAGAATAGAAGCCATACTGAACATTCACCCACCTAGGAACATCAAAAAGTTACAGGCATTTTTAGGTAAAATTAACTTTTTAAGAAGATTTATTTCTAACTTAGCAGAAATCATCAAAGAACTGAATAACATGTTAAAAAGGGACTCTATTTTAAAATGGAAATTTGAAGCAAAACAATCATTTGAATCCATTAAACATGCTTTAACAAAAACTCCAGTCCTAATCAGTCTAGACTTCAGGAAATATTTTATAATCTTTTCATTTGCCTCAGAACATACCATAGCTGCAATTCTACTGTAGAAAAATGACCAGGGTTTTGAACATCCTATAGCATTTTTTAGTAAAACCCTTAGAGATGCACCTTTGAGATATAACATAATGGAAAAATAAGCTTTAGCCTTGGTTAAAGCCATAAAAGATTACAGATTTTACAATTTTTACTCCCACATTATTGCCTATTTACCTAATTCTGTAGTCAAAGATATTCTTACACAGGATGGGCCAGATGGAAGAAGAGGAAAGTGGATTGCCACTATCCTTGAATATGATATAGATATTAAACCAACTAAGCTCATAAAAAGACAAGGTTTATCCAGATTGATGGCTGAATCTAATTTTAATTCTTTAGATATAAATTTTATTGCCTAGGTTGATGACCAGGAAGAGATGGCGACTCCATCGATCATTGAAGCCTTTCTAGACTCACCATGGTACTCAGATACTATCTTTGTACTTACAAATTTACAAGCTCCTCCTGGATTAACTAGAACTAAAGCTAGATTTGTTAAACTTAAAGCAATGAGATATTGTATTCTAGATAATGTGATTTTTTGGAAAGAACATAGCGGGATTTTACTTAACTGTTTACTAAAATCAGACACTGACAAAATTCTTGAGGAATTTCATGGAGGTGACTGTGGGAGACACTTATATTGGAAAATTACAGCAGATAAGATCCTTAGAGCTAGTTTCTACTGGCCTACATTATTTTCTGATGTGAAAAAATTCTTTGTCACAAATGTCAGATTTTTGAAAGAAAAAGGAAATTGTTACCTTTACCCCTGAAACCTATTTCTACTGACATTCCATTTCAACAATGGGGTTTAGACTTCATTGGATAAATTCACCCTCCATCCTCTGGCCAGAATAAGTGGATTTTGACTACCACAGATTACTTTACCAAGTGGATTGAAGCCATTCCAACCAGACAAGCCACTGACTCAGTCATTATCTCCTTCATAGAAAATAACCTTTTATCTAGATTTGGATGCCCACAGAAAATCATTACTAATAATGCATTTGCATTTAAATATAAGAAAATGATTGCCTTTTTCCATAAGTACCATATTACCCTAGGCCACTCTACTGCTTATTACCCTCAAGGTAATGACCTAGCTGAATCATCTAATAAAAGCCTTGTGAATATTATAAAAAAACTACTTGAAGAAAATAAGAAAACTTGGAATAAAAAGTTAGCCTATGCCTTATGGGAAAATAGACTTACTACCAAGAAGTCAATTGGAACATCTCCTTACCAGATTGTATATGGGATGGATGCATTTTTCCCATCATCTTTAGGTGTTCCAGTAATGAAAATTATCCAAGAATCACAAGTAGAACTCAATGATATACAAAGAAGGATAAATCAGACTATTCATCTGCAACAGACAAGGGAAGAAGTATATGAAAAATCTCAAGTTATTCAGGAAAATATCAAGAAAATATTTGATAAAAGAACTGAAGAAGATGACTTTTCCATTGAAGATAAAGTGTTAAAATGGAATTCCAAGAGAGAAGAAAAAGGCAAGCATGGAAAGTTTGACTTTCTATGGATAGGGCCTTATGAAATTTATGGATATAGGGGTAACAATGCATTTTTCATTAGAAATTTGGATGGAACAGACATTCCAGAAGGACCAGTGAATGGTAGAATGCTCAAACACTACTATTCTTCTGAGTTAACTAATAGTTAGTCCTAGTTTCCTTTTACATCATTGTAAATATCCATTGCAGTTTGTAGATTGGATTGGATGTTTTCTTCCCAAAGTTGAAGCCCGGAGTAAAGGCCCTAAGCTTTGAAGAGAAAAATTTCCTAAGTATGGGTTTTTGCAGAAAACATAAGATAGTTACAAGATCATCCTAGTCAAAATGGAAGGCTACTAGTCTGAGAGTTCTTGACACTTCACCAGGAAATGCCATCCCCATGTGAAGTCGTTGTTAGGGTCCTATAAGTATAGGATTCATAATTTGGAATTGACTTATGATAGTCTTGTAAATATGTACATACTTTTCTTTTTGCAAGTTTTTTTTCCATATTTTGTAAAAAAAAAAAAATCAAAAGATCAAAAAGAGGGTAAAAGTCCTAAAAGAAAAATCAAAGGACTTAGAAAAAAAAATACACCCCAAAGAAAAAAGAAATAAAACATGAAATTTTGCAAGTCCAAATGGCACTACTTTTGAATTTCAGAAGATTATGGCAAAGTGTCAATAAATTCCATAATCCATGATGAGTTGAACTGTTCAATCTTGACTTGTCATGTTTCAATTTACATGTTGTAGATAGTGAATAAAGATTAGTCAAACTATTTAATCCTGACTAATTAGTAGATAGGTAGAGAATAATGAGGAGATCATTAGTTTAAACTGAGCCCTTAGATGAAATAAGGTAGATTTAGATAGTTTTTATTGCTTTCAAAAGAATAAAATGTTTCAAGGTTGCTAGCTCAAATGCACCTACAAAAAGGAAGAAAAAATGTTAGTTTAAAGTTGGGTAAGTAGAAAAAGGTGGTAAAATCATTGTAATATTTGTTGCCAGGCAAAATTCACTAATTTCCCCTCCCCTATAGTTATTTTGCATTCTAAACTTCTAGTCAAAGAGGCTAAGAGCATTTCTCTGAATTCTGTTGGGCCCAGACCCAAGGCTCAATGACTGTTAGGTTAAAAGTGTTGAATTCCTATATTAATCCCTAATTATCATCATTTGCCATACATTCATCCATTACACTTCAATTTCAAAAGTAAAGACCTTTTTACTTAATGAAAAATAAAATCCCCTTCTGATTAATCTCTTTCATTCATAACAAAATAAAAAACCCTCCAAAAATATTATATTATAGGTCAAAGTGGTCAAATTATAAATGATAAAGCTTTGCTTTTATATTATCACTTTACTTAGTCATATAATTACATTTTGGTGTTTTTCATTGTCCTTGGTCATATTAACTTCTAATTTATTTATTAAATCCCTATAAACAAACCTTATCCTATTATTATAACCCCTTTTATCTAATTATCCCCGAAAACCCACTATTATAAGCTTTTTTTCCAAAGTTAATTATCCACATGTTTAAATAAAAAACCCCAATTATATCCCCTTTGGCATAAAACTAAAATTATGTAAATAATCCCGCTCCATATGGTTATTGGACCCCTCCATGGTCTAAATCTATATAATAAAAATGTAAATATGATTTTCGGGCAAATCTTATGTCATTGGAAACTAAACTCACCCCCCAAGCCTTTGCAATAGACCTACCAATTTACCCCACCTCACGCGCATTTTTACCATATATATAAACCCTTTATATATATATATATATATATATATATATATATATATATATATATATATATATATATCACTGCCCATTTTACCCTTTAGAACCAAATACCCTCATATATAGTTAACTTTTTATATATTAAAAACTTGATTATAAAGTGTTTTTTTACAAAGGTTTTATTATATTTCAATGCGCCATCGCATAAGACGCCCAAGCCCCACCATAACTTTCCACCGCAACTTTAAAAATGATCTTGACCGTTTGCTCCCACCTCTCGAATATAACGGTGGATGATGCACTTCGCGCCCGCAAAACAAACGATGATCCCAAGCCAAAAGCTGCGCGAAATTGGATGTTTTCAAAAAACCACTCTTATGATGTGTCGCATTCTTATTGTGTCGCGTTCATTTTACCAAAAACTGCTTACAGCCCAAATCCAACGCGAAAAAAACTTTTGGTTTTTCGCATTCAAAAATCTAAAACCACTCTCGCTGGTGATTTGACTCATAGTTATTATGTTTTTAAAGATTTATGGTAAAGGTTAAAACCTTTGTTATAAGTTTTACTAACCTTATCTATATTTTGAATATTAAAGTCACGCCCGATTGGTTATGCACATCCTGACTGTTAAAAAAGCTCTGCTAAGCCCTTTTAAGCTTCCCGAGCCTGATTTTAAACCTTTGTGTGTCAATTTTGTGCCTGAAAGATCCGAGTTCGCAGCTAAAAACTCTCCTTGAAGACCATTAACACCTTCTCAGCTCCAGCAACTCAAAATAAGCTCAAGTTTAACCATGAAAGCATTTCAAAGCTCGTCTAACTGTCGAAATACCTGCAGTTAAGGTATTCTTTGACTATTCAAGCCTGCAAATCCAAAATTGAAGTCCTTAGGACTAAGATAAATCTGAATTAACAGAAATTATTCATACAAATTTTCCCTAAAACGCTCAAAATCACGGCAAACTCTCGCAAAATTTCCCCAGAAACTGCTATTGTCTCAAAAGCCTTTTTTAGCCGAAACCTCAGTTTTTAATTCCTATAAATCACTTCCATGGCTTGAAAAAATATTTCAACCTACAGATTGTCTAAAAAATCTCTTTTGCAGCCCTA
Organism: Pinus albicaulis; assembly: GCA_034641835.2. Taxonomy (NCBI): domain Eukaryota; kingdom Viridiplantae; phylum Streptophyta; class Pinopsida; order Pinales; family Pinaceae; genus Pinus; species Pinus albicaulis. Next base: position 504,739,763 of record CM076570.1, on the reverse strand, counting down.
TGTATTCAGAAAACCTGTGTTTTCTGTCAGGAACCTATTAAACAGATCCCAGAATCCTAATTGCACAAGAATTGCTCAAATTCCCTCTGTTTAAGAAAAATTAACTATTGCAAACTGTGTAATCTTGCTTTAGTTATTTCAAAATTAAAAAGAAACAAATCACACCCAAAGTTGGGGGTCCCAAAGCTTCTAAACCTGTGAGAGCCAAACCTCCTAAGTCTGAAGCAGCAAAAGCCCCAAAATCCACCCCTGCACTCACTGCAAAAACTATTGTGTCTGTCAATCCCCTTCAGCCACCAATATCTACTGAAGAAATCATCCCCTTGGTTGATGTGGATTATAAAATTGTGGACCCTGTGGTAGAATTCAACCTATTAGAAGTTCACAATTGGTGTTATGAAAAGTTACTAGATAAAGATGACATGCCTATCTAGGAAACAAATTTACCCAAATATGTAATCCCAGTAACACATCCTGGTCAAGACTTGGTAAGAATGTGCCAAAAGTACTATGTTCCAGACCAAAGAGCAATTGTGAATGTTGATAGGGAGATTCTTTTTTCTATCATTGCAGAGTCCATAAATGAAATGTTGCAACTACAGTTTGACCCTAGGGCAGTCCCCCTATCCATTAAAGCATTAACTCAGTTATATTTGGGATTGGATTTGCCTAAGAGATTTATGATTTTCCAGAATTTTATGCCATCTCATGTGGACATTCCAAAGTTGAATCCTCCCTATTCCACTTCCAATTTTCCTGAGGGTTTAAGACATGTAATTTCGATGTTATCTTTCATACTATGTTACTTCACTAATGAGTCCATCATTGGTTTTTAATCCACTTTGTCTCCTGGTCAACCTCCTGCTATGATTTTTTACTATGCCAGGTTTATAGCTGATTCCATCGATTATTAGTTGACCAAGTTGCCCACTGAAGGGGTATTCAGATATTCTTCATATTTATTTCATTTGTTCTTATTCTCACAAGTTGATCACTTTCAAATAGCATTACAGAAAATGAATGTAGAGGGCCAACCTCTATCAGTTGTATTTTGGACATCACTATTGAGAAAGGAAGGAAGTGAATATAGCCACATAGATTTTACAGATTTGTTCATTAGGCCAGCTATGAATTTGCTACAGAAATCAAAACAGCCTAGAGTAAGTGAAGAGATGAAGAGGATATTACAACTCTCAGAACAATGCAAAATGGGAGATTGGTACTTGTATGAGAAACACACTAAATTGAGAATCTTTGGAACCAATCTGCTTCCATACAAATTTCCTAAGTTTTTGACTATCAAAGTCTTTGCTTTAGATTATTTAAGACAGGTTTTGAATGTTGATGCCATCAATTTCTTGGCCTCTAAGAAGAAAACTCAATTCAAACTAAAAAATCAAATTGGCCCTTTTATAGTGAATAATAGGGATGCTGAAAAAGAGATAGGTAGAAGATTGTCAGAATATAAATTCTAGGAAAGCTTCTATTGAAATTATGACCCTCAAGGTTTTCTCAACAATATTAGACTCAAGTGCAAACTACCTCCTTTTATACATGAGCCAAAGCCTGATATTGAGAAATTTGCAAATCAGATAGAATGGGTAGAAAATAAATTGATGGATATAGTAATCAATGCAGAGCCAACACAAAAGATGGATACCACACTTGCTATGGTAACTTAAAAACAGCCAGAATATTCAAACAAAAGAAACAAAGATGAAGGTTCCTACACAACAGAAACCACCACAGAGACTAAATTCATTAATCTACAATAAGAAGCTCAAATTCAGTTCCATAGGGAAAGAAAAATTCATTGATGTTGAGGATACAAATGAGCCTAAGATAAATGATGATCAGGCCACTGAAATAATAAAATCAACTCTTGCAGACAAACAAATAGATCAAACAGCAGGTGAATAGGATGCTCAAATGATTGAAAGGCAGAAAAACATGGAGGCCTCTTTCTCACACATAGTGGAGGAAAAAGTCCTAGACATCAAAGAAAAATATAAGAAAATTAAACAAAAAAATGAAGAGATCAAGAGTGAGATTTATTCTCACTTCTTGAAACTGAAGCAAGGGAATCAGAATAGACTACTTAGTGCCTTTGATTATACAACAAATAAGATGATCATGTCTTTCCTACAACCAACTACTTCAGCTCCAAAAACAGTGGCTGACTACAAAAAGGTGGAGTTTGAAGTAGATACAGAAAATGTGCATGAACTAGATCAAATAGAATTCCACAGACATAGCTCTGAGATGCTATATTCAATGGTGGTAACAAAGGCTATGAATGCCACTAAATTGCAGAATACTATTATCAAAATCCAAGACCAAATGAAATTGGACAAAGGCTCTCTGTATGCAAAAGATCTAAGGATCAAGGCCTTAGAAGATTTGATTTTACAAATAGGAGTTGACCCATAAAATGTGCAAGCTGCTAAAGTATTGATCAAGAAGAAAAATTATGGTATTTATGCTTTAAGGAAACAATTAAAACTTCCTCAAAGTGAGCACCCACATGGTAAGCAGATACTTCAAGAATAGAAAGAAAAAGAAGATCTGATGTAGTTGCTCATAAAGCTAACTGCCCAAATAAAAGAAATGGAAATTCAAATGGATATACTTATAAAAGAAAAATAAGCTGTGAAGGAAACCGATACTTACACCATTCCAATATTCATACCTATTATTACTGTTGTTGTTCCTTTTACACTGGGAGAAAAGTTAGCACCAAAAGCGCCACTGGAAAATGCAGTGTCAGTGCAATCAGCTACTACCTCCAATACAGAATCTTCAACATCATAGGTACAACATACAGATAATGCAGGGTAGATAGTCAGAGCAATGGAGGAAATGTCTCTGAAAAACAATGAAATTAACAGTTTGAAGAAAATGATTCAAAATATGGAAGTCTCCAATAAAACAACATTAATTAATGCCAACAATTATGAGAAAAAGGCCAAGAGTCTTGAAGAGCCAATCAAAAGCCTTCAAAATGACTTAAGTTTCAGTGAACAAATTTCTTATATAATAAATTACCTATGGACCAATATAATTGAGGCTATACATCTTCAGTGGCCATCAATACCGATCATATATGAGCAAAGATACCTACTTCAAGCAGCTCAAGTTGAAATCCAAAAAACAAAGGAAGAATTGGCAGACAAACCAGCACAAGCTTATCACTTTCTTGAATGATAAAAACATAGCAGAATTAGAATAATTGTAGATATAGGATAGGACAGAGACCATTCTACAAATCAAGAAAGTTCTAACAAAAAGAAATCTGATGAATAGTTTAGAGGAGAAGTGTGATACCATGAATATTTCAATCACTAAGTTTTTAGCAAAATATAACATGTTGAGACAAGATGTTATTCCAGATATTCATGTCTTCAATGAGAATTTGATGAACCAAAAATAATATGACAAGAAGATAAGGGATTATGCTAAAGAAAAAGTCAACAAGCCACTGCCACATGGCTCTCCCACAGGAAAGGTCATTCTCCAATATATTGAAGACTTGTTTTTCCTTCAAAATTAAATCAAGCATTTGTTTGTCCTCAATCCAAATTTTGCTAAGTATACAGATGCTGATGAGAACTACAAGAAGCTGAGAAAAATGAAGATACCAGGTGCTGAACAGTGGCAGGTGTTTACAGATTTGTTGTAGCAGCAAAGAAGCAAAACAGTGAAAGAAAGAGCAGGAGAAACAGTCAATCCAAGAAGGAAACAATAAAATAGTTATTTGATTTTGATTTTTTATTGCTGAGAAGTCTCTTTTTACAGCAGTTAAAGGTTAAAATATCAGTTAAAAGAGTATCAGGGTGAAAGAACAGAGTCAAAGTGTATCAGAGAGAAAAGCTACAGCTAGCTGATTTTGACTGCTGTAATTTCCCTTTTTACAGCAGTGAAATGATAAATGAACAACGTAAAATAACATCGGGGATGAAGCTCGGTGTTAAAGAGTATAAGTGGAAAGAGTATCAGTTAAGTCATCTTCCAAAAAGATATTTTTCAATATGCCAGCATGCATGGACAGTTATTCAACAAATAGTTTTTATTAGATAAGTAAGTTCTATATTTTCTAGATAAGAGGACAACTTGCTAAAGTTGTTAAGCAGCTATCCCTCTTAATGTGTAAAGATATTTTATATTTCCTAGAGTTATTCCTAGATATTTCTAGGATATTATTAATAAGCATTTGTATAAATACTTCAGTTTGTGAAGGGTTTATGGTGGAATAAAATTGCTGAGAATATTATAGACATTTTGCTGGTACGTTGGAGGCTCACATGTGTTGATTTCAAAGCAGCAGTCTGGACAATAGCCAATTGGACTTCATAATTCAGGATCCATGTAATAATTTTAAGAGTAAAGTTCTTTCTTACTGTCATTGTTTCCTTTTATGAGTTACATACAATTTCATATATGTTGTTCAATCTTAATGATTAATTAGGAGTATTACTTCAAGACTAGTGTAAAAACTCCCTGTCTTAACTACTTAATCATTTAAATGTTTTCTGTTGATTTCTGGATTTAGGAATTCTTAATTGCTCCTAGTCCTGTTTGACCCCTGCCTCCTTCCCCTTTTTCCGGATCAAAGGATCCTCCATTGCCCTTTATCCCGAAGTAAGCCATTTCATCAAAACAATCTATCCAAATCTCTGAGGGTTATCTACCTTTCCCTGAATACATTAGCATCATTTTGGCCTTGCCTTCTAGTTCTTCTTGCTAGACTTTGACTCCATAGCCCAATTGACTAGTAAATCCCTCTTTAATTTGTCTTTAATTAATCTTATTTTCCATCAAACATTTCAAAACCAAAACCAAGTGTTCAATCATAGCTAGTTGAAAATATTAATCCAAAACAAAGTTTAATCATAAAGAGAGAGCCCTCTCTGAAATTTAGGAAGGCTAGATCCTAGATTTCCAAAGTAGGTTTGTGGTTACCCCTAGTCTTCTTTGACTAAAAACTTAAATCCCACAACTTAGGAAATTACTAGGGTGATAACAAAATACACACCCAAATATGTGTTCAATATCAACAATTTAAGTACCTTGGAACTAAAAAAAATAAGTCCCAATCCCTTCCTTGTGTTTTGGGTGTAATTAAGCATTTGTTTCATATGAATTCAAATGCCAATATTTTGAGTGAAAAGGGACCTTTCTCTGTTGATTTTGTGAAAAGTATTGGGAACAATTTGGACATGAGGGGAAACCAATATTGGTGCACCAACAAAATATTATCTTAGGATTATATTATTGTTTATCCTAGTACTTTTTCTGGGAAGAGCGTGGTAGTACTATAATCCAAGAAGACGAACCCAAGCACGTGATGGCTGGAAAATCTAAGGGACGATACTTCTTATCAACCAGGTCATCTACACAAATTCCATCATGATGTTTCCTCTCAATTTTACTTAGGTTTCAGTTGTCTATGCTTTATATGTTTATGTTGTCTATGTTATTGGTGTCTTTTGGGTTTCTATGTTGTCTATGCAGTCTTACTCAAGTCTCAGTTTTCCATGTTTCCTATGTCTAAACAATTGTTTATGCCCTCTATGTTTCCTACTAGGTTTATTTGTTTTCACTATGTTGTACTTGAGATTCTTTACCTTCATAGTCATCTAAGATGTAGGAATATTATTTTAGACATCCTTGGAATTCCTTTAGAGAGTAATATAAGGTTTCATTTCTTCATGGAATTCTCTAGATAGAAATAAATGTAACGTTTTTTGTACCATATTAATAGAGAATTAGAGTAACTTACAAAAAAAAAACACTTCTACTTACACAAGTAGGAACACTCACTATTTCAGATAATTACAGATAATTTGCTTTGAACTACTTTTATAACAACATAAAACTATTTAATTTTTTTTCCAAAACTTTAAATAATTTTATCTAGCTAATGTTAACTCTTTCATTAATATTGTAGATTTTAACCCTGTAGAGAAATTATCTACAAACGAATTCTTAAAAAACAGAAAATAAACAATAGCGAGAGAATAAAACATAAAACAAAAATACACATAGATTTTCCCCTAGATCCCAAACCGAGACTGCCAGATTTAGTTTTCATTATATTCCTTTTAGTATTACAACACATATATATACATTCTAAAGCATTCATAAACCCCAATCCATTAACCCTAGATTAGAACATAATCATAGTTCCCTTATCAAGATCTACAAAATACCAAGAGCAAAAAACCATCATGCCCCAAAACTATGTACAAACCCATGCACAAAACCATAGGTGAGTACGCCCACCTAATATAGGGTCTACCCAACATATAACACACACCCACATTCCCCCACTTGTTTATTTCCACAATGGGCCACAGGAGAGCTTATTCATTGGTCGAGACGTGAAACACCCATGGTTTCCATACACCAAGAGAACTTTTCAGTGCTCACATACTTCGTCAATGCATCTGCAACATTCTTCAAAGTGTCCACCTCTACCAGCAACACCTGTTTATCCTCAACCATATCTCTCACAAAGTGATACTGAACAACAATGTGCTTTGTATTTGAATGATAAGCAAGGTTATTAACCAAGAAAATTGTGCTTTGTTTATCACAGTCTATCCTTATATCTCACTGCACCAACCCCATACTTGAACACAATCTCTGCAACCAAACTGCTTCATTTCTTGCATGAGTGGATGCCATGTATTTTTCCTCTATAATGAAAGAGCCACTATAGATAGTCTTTTACTCATCCAACTAACTGCGCTAAACACATACCTACTTGTAGATCTTCTTTGGTCTAGATCTCTAACCCAGTCTACATCCACAAAACCACATGTGTCCGAAGCTCTGTCCAATATTGGTCTTCCCTGGTAGCATAAACCATAATCGCTAGTGCCACGCAAATATCTGAAAACCTACTTCACTGGTGTCCAATGTTCCTTCTCTGGTTTTGACATAAACCTGCTCAATACTCCCACTACATGTGTAATGTATGGTCTAGTACATACCATTGCATACATCAGGCTACCCACTGCACTTGAATATGGAACATGGGACATATCCTCCTCTTGTTATTGTGTCCTGGGACACTATTCAACAGATAGATTTACACCTACAGGAATAGGAACCTTCACCGGTTTACTATTCTACATATTGAACCTCTGCAATATTGTCGCGACATACTTCCTATGGTTTAACAAAAGCTTCCTTTTTTCCTGGTCTCTCTTAATTTCCATGCACAAAATATAATTTACAGCACCAAGATCCTTCATGTCGAACTTGGAGAACAATTGGGTCTTCAAATCCTGGATAATTTCTTTGTCATTTCCAACCAACAACATGTCATCCACATACAAGATCAAATAAATAACATGGTCACCAATTAATTTAAAATACACACAGTGTCATAACTCTACCACTTGAGTTCTAACTGAGTCCTCCATGCATTATCTCCAATAAACCCTTGGGAATTGTGTAATTCCCTCACTCCACTGATGTGCCACATCTGCGCATTGAAACAAAGTGCTCCAAGAGAATAAGTTGTTGTTTAGTGTCTGATTATTATTAGGAGCTAACAATAATCGACATGCATCTATTTTTAGATCAGCGATCTATAAACAGACTTTTCCCAATATTCTAAAAATATAATTTCATCTATTTTTCCAACTTGATCAACCATCCACAAATAGCATCCTGCAACTTCTGAAATATGATCGCCATGTCTAAAAATACACATAGTCTAAAAATAGACTTGCGCCAAAAATAGCCTGCGGGCCCACTTAGTGAAGGCGACTCTTTTCACTAAGCTCATCATCTTGTTGAATCTCAACACTCCCTCTCAACAAGATAGGGATTATCCTTCACCCCGACCCTACCTCTATGGTATTCGAATTTGCTCCTGGTGAGAACCTTCGTCAGAATATCTGCATCCTGATACTCCGTAGGAATGTACTGAAACAACATGATCTTCCGGTGCACACAATCTCTGGTATGATGATACCGGATATCAATATGTTTAGATCTATCATGAAACACAGGATTAGTCGAGAGTTTAATGCAACTCTGATTATCACAATGTATCATTGTGGGATCTAAATGTGAACCCAACAAACCAACCAGAATCTTCCTCATCCAGATAGCCTCACATGCAACTTGAATTGTTGCCATGTATTCCACTTCCGCTGAATTGAGTGCCACGGATCTTTGTTTTCTGTTGTACCAAGAAACTGGCATAGATCCGATACTAAAAATCCCTCCTGATGTTCTCTTTCTATCTGTTGGGCTTCCTGCACAATCTGCATCCATGAAGCCATGCAACTTCAACTCATCCGTCTGTCTGTACCACAAACCATACTCAGATGTGCCCCTGAGATATCTCAGGACATGCTTGCCTGCCTTCCAAAAGAGCTTGGTAGGCTTAACCATCGCTTGTGAAAGCTAGTTCACCGCATAGCATATGTTCGATCTTGTATTAACTAAATACATGAGCAAACCCACCAACTGTCGATAAACAGTGGCATCCATTACCTTTGTCGATGTAGCATCCTCTTTCTTCTAATTTCCTGGAAGAGGAGTGTCAATAGGCTTGCAGCCTTGCATGTGAAACTTCTCCAGTATCTCCTAGGCATACTTGCCTTGAGACACAAATAGTTCACCTTCCCGCTGCCATATTTCCAATCCAAGGAAATAATGAAGGAGGCCCAAATCCTTCATCTCAAACTCCTTTGCAAGATCTGCCTTGCATGAGTGTATCAACTATTCATCACCTATTAGTATTAAATCATCAACATAAAGTACAATGATTAAAATCGTACCCTCCACCACAATCTTGTTGGGAATGTGTTATATTATTTCCATGACTAGCCCCACGTGTTGTACATTGTGTTGGGCGCAGCAGGGGGGTCACAAGGGGGGAGGCAGCCCCCACTGTTGGGGTCCGGGGCAGTGCCCTGGCGAATTTTTTTTTGGTGTGCAGACCCACTCATAGGCGAACCCACCCATGTTTTGTGCATGATTTTGCACATGGTTTTGGGGTACGATGGTTTTCAGCCCCTGGTATTTTGTAGATCTGGTCAAGGGAACTACGGTTATGTTCTAATCCAGGGTTAATGTATTGGGGTTTATGTATGCTTTGGCATGTATATATATATGTGTTGTAACACTAAAAGGAATATAAGAAAAATCAAGCTGGTCATCTTGATTTGGGATCCAGGGGAAGATCTCTGTGTTTATCTGTTTTATGTTTTATGCTCTCGCTATTGTTTATTTTCTGTTATAAGATTCGTGTGTAGATAATTTTTGTTCAGGGTTAAAACCTACATTTGGTATCAGAGTTGTTTCGGCTTCAAGGGGACGCCTTTTCTGCTGAGGGTTTTTTGCTCGGGCCTGAGGTAGACCCTATTCAGTGGGAGATCTGCAGGATCGATTCTTGCGGTGAAAGAAGATGGCGAGCGGCAGAAATATAGAGATCGAGAAATTTAATGGTAAATGATTTGATTTGTGGAAGCTAAAGATGGAGGATCTTCTGGTGGATAAAGATCAGTGGATCATGGTAGATCCAGGTACTAAACCAATGACAATGTCAGATGAAGACTGGAAGAAACTGGATCAAAAGGCTAAGAGCACAATACGGTTGTGTGTCTCAGATTCCGTATTGTTGAATGTATCTGGGGAAGCTACAGCAAAGAATTTGTGGGAAAAACTTGGGACTTTGTACCAATCTAAGTCTCTGGTGAATAAGCTATTCCTGCGGAAAAAGCTGTATAACCTAAGGATGAAGGATGGAGACTCGGTGACAGAGCATCTAAACGCCTTCAATACTGTGGTAAGTCAGTTGTCATCTGTTCATTTTAAAATCTCAGATGAAGATAAGTGCATCAGTTTGATGTGTTCTCTACCAGACTCGTGGGATAGTCTGGTTATTGCAATAGGTAGCAATACAACTACCTTGAATTTTGATGACATTGTCTCATCCTTGCTATCGGAGGAAATGAGACGGAGAAATATGGAGGGCCAGAATGGAGATGCCTTATCTGTACGAGGAAGGTCCCAAAACATAAACAAGAATAAGGTTTCAAGTGGGAGATCCAAATCTAGATGGATATCTAAATCTCCTGGAAATTTTGTAAAGGTATGCTGGAAATGCGAAAAGGAAGGGCACTACAAAAAGGACTACAGATCTAAAGCTCCTGAGAAAGGAAAGAGATCTGATGATGCTCCTTCTGTAGAGGCAAAAACCATCTCGGATGAAGGTGGGGATGTGTATTTTCTTCTTCTTCAAATACACATGTAGATCATGAGTCATGGTTGATTGACTCAGGTGCATCCTTTCAGTTCACTCCCCATAGGTAGTGGTTTTGCGAGTATGAGAAATATGATGGTGATGTCTTCCTAGGGGATGATAAGAAGGCCAAAATCATCGGACGTGGAAAGGTCAAGTTGAAGCTACAAGGTGGAAGGATTAGAACACTTCCTGGTGTTCTGCATATTCCTGCATTACCCAGAAATTTGATTTCTGTAAGAAAGATGGATGATGCAAGTGTAAAAACAGTGTTCGAGAAAGATTCCTGCAAGATGGTTCGGGGAGCACTAGTATTAATGCGGGGAGTTCGGACTGGAACTCTGTACAAGCTACAAGGTATCACTGTTATTGATGGGTGTAACAGTTATGTGGTTCCTGAAAGTGGAGCGGAAAGCCTAGCTGTCTCTAGAGAAAAGACCATGCTATGGCATCAAAGGCTTGGACATATTGGAGAGAAGGCCCTTCGGATACTACATAGAAATGGTATGGTAGAAGGTATGTCTAATTTCTCTCTAGATTTCAATTTCTGTGAACATTTTGTATATGGGAAGCAGAATCGGGTGAGTTTTCCTTCTGGTGCTAAGAGGGCGAACAAGATATTAGAACTTGTGCACAGTGATGTGTTTGGACCTGTGTCAGTTCCATCACTGGGAAAGTCTGTGTACTATGTTTCATTCATAGATGACTTCTCAAGGAATAAATGGATATATTTCTTGAGGAAGAAATCTGAAGTATTTGACAAATTTAAAGAATTTAAGGCTCTGGTGGAAAACCAGACAGAGAAGAAGATAAAGGCACTGAGGACAGATAATGGTGGGGAGTTCTGCAAGAAGGAATTTGAAGAGTTTTGTAAGAAGTGTGGCATAGCACGGCAGAAGACTACTCCATACACACCTCAGCAAAACGGAGTTGCAGAAAGAATGAACAGAACACTGATGGAAAAGGCAAGAAGCATGCTCAGTGGTACCGGGTTAGGACAAGAATTCTGGGCAGAGGCAGTGGAGACTGCATGTTACTTAGTTAATAGATCACCTTCATCGGCGTTGGAGGATAAGACTCCACATGAGGTATGGACTGGTAAGAAACCCTCTCTTTCACATCTAAGGGTATTTGGATGTGATGCATATGTACATGTTCCAAAGGAGAAAAGGACCAAGTTGGATAATAAATCTGAAAGGTTCATCTTTATTGGGTATAAGGATGGTTTAAAGGGTTACAAGCTTTGGAACCCAGAAACAAGGAAGGTTGTGTACAGCCGAGATGTGGTGTTTAGAGAAGTGAAAGATGTTGTTAAACATGAAGTCCTACCAAAGGAACCTAAGAAGATAGAGTTTGAGCTAAAGGAGGATGAATCAGACTCTACAACAGAAGAAGACTCAGAAGATGAAGAGCCACAAACTCCAGCTTTGAGAAGATCAGTTCGGGAAAGAAGGCAACCAGAAAGGTATAGTCCATCTGCTTTCTGTTCAGGTTTTGCCTTAACTATAACTGATGATGAACCCAGAACTGTCAGGGAGGCAGTAGATTCAGAGGATGGAAAACTCTGGAAGGAGGCCATGGTTGATGAAATGGCATCCTTTCACAAAAACAATGCATGGGATCTGGTGGAGTTGCCGGCTGGAAGGAAGCCCATTGGGAGCAAATGGGTGTTTAAGAAGAAGATGAATGTAGAAGGCAAGGTGGAGAAATACAAAGCTCGGTTGGTAGCGAAAGGTTATTCCCAGGTGCCGGGAATTGATTTTGGTGATATTTTTTCTCCTGTTTCCAAAGTTACTTCTATTAGATTACTTTTATCTGTTGCTGCTGCATTTGATTTTGAGATAGAACAGATGGATGTGAAGACAACATTTCTTCACGGGGATTTAGAAGAGGAGATCTACATGAAGCAACCTGAAGGCTTTATGGTGAAGGGTAAGAAAGAACTAGTATGCAGGTTGAAGAAGTCTCTGTATGGGTTAAAACAGTCACCAAGGATGTGGTATCGGAAATTTGATACCTATATACGGGGACTTGGCTTCACCAGAAGCAAGGAGGATCACTGTGTTTATTTTAAATTAATTGGTGACCGTGTTATTTATTTGGTCTTATATGTGGATGATATGTTGTTTATTGGAAATGACAAAGAAATTATCCAAGATTTGAAGACCCAACTGTTCTCCAAATTCGACATGAAGGATCTTGGTGCTGCAAACTATATTTTGGGCATGGAAATTAAGAGAGATCAAGCAAAGAGGAAGCTCTGGTTAAACCAGAGGAAGTATGTCGAGACTATATTGCAGAGGTTCAATATGCAGGATAGTAAACCGGTGAATGTTCCTATTCCTGTAGGTGTAAAGCTATCTACTGAACAGTGTCCCAAGACACAAGAAGAAGAGGAGTATATGTCCCGTGTTCCATATGCAAGTGCAGTGGGTAGCCTGATGTATGCAATGGTCTGTACTAGACCAGAAATTGCACATGCAATGGGAGTATTGAGCAGGTTTATGTCAAACCCAGGGAAGGAGCATTGGACAGTAGTGAAGCGGGTTTTCAGATATTTACGTGGCACTAGTGATTATGGCTTGTGCTACCAGGGAAGACCAGGATTGGAAATAATGTTTGACATTCATGGTTTTGTTGATGCAAACTGGGCTGGAGATCTGGACCAAAGAAGATCTACAAGTGGGTACGTGTTTAGCCTATTTGGAGGAGCAGTCAGTTGGATGAGTAAAAGACAGTCTGTAGTGGCTCTTTCAACTACAGAGGCAGAATACATAGCAGCCACTCATGCAAGCAAGGAAGCAGTTTGGTTGCAGAGATTGTGTTCAAGTATGGGGTTGGTACAACAAGCTATAAGGATAGACTGTGATAGCCAAAGTGTAATTTTCTTGGCTAAGAACCCTGCTTACCATTCAAAGACAAAGCACATTGATGTTCAATATCACTTTGTTAGAGATATGGTTGAGGCTAAAAGGGTGTTGCTGGTAAAGGTGGACACTTTGAATAATGTTGCAGATGCATTGAAGAAGTCTGTGAGCACTCAGAAGTTCTCTTGGTGTAGAGAAACAATGGGTGTTGAAGAATTGGCCCAATGACTAAGCTCTCCTGTGGCCTCCTATGGAAAGAAAACAACAAGAGGGAGAATGTTGGGTATGTGCTATATTCTTTCCACGACTAGCCCCACGTGTTTTACATTGTGCCAGGCGCAGCAGGGGGGTCACAAGGGGGGAGGCAGCCCCCACTATTGGGGTCTGGGGCAGTGCGCCAGCGAAATTTTTTTTGGTGTGTGGACCCACTCATAGGCGGACCCACCCATGTTTTGTGCATGAGTTTGCACTGTTGGGTCTGGAGCCTGATTATCTTGTTTACTTTGTATCATAGCATTGGACCCCTATAACTTCAAAGGGGCGGCAACGCCACCCATAATTAATCGCTACCGTGGGGGGTCCAGTGGGGGGTCCAGGGGGGGTCCTGAAGCTAAAAACAGATGTAAAATTGCCTTGTAAAAGTATAGTAATTTCTAGTCAATCTGGGCTGTTCATTAGGAAAATGATCTGACGGTAGAAGTTATGTTTAGATTAGGATTTTTTGCCCTAGAAGGCAACCCCCTTGTATACATGAGGGTATTGTATTGCGGATGTGTATTATGTGTGTATTCTCGGAGCGAGAAACAGAGAGGGAGACTGTGAGAGAGAACAGAGGATTTTACAGCGGATCTGTTGTAGGTTTTGTCTCTTCAATTTTTGCTGGATAATAGAAAGGAAGGACTGGCTGTTCGGGGTGGACGTAGCCCAAACTGGGTGAACCACGTATATCTGTGTCTCTCTGGTTTTATGGGTTTTGTGTGCTTATATTTTTCGCATATTTTATGTGTTGCATTGCTCTGTAATATTTAATTTTCTAACAACTGGTATTAGAGCCGAAGGTATATTTGGTTGATAAAATCGTAGGAAAGAAGGGTTCCTGGTTTGAGTGGGAGTAATGGAAGATGATGGTAAGTTTAGGGTCAAGAAATTTAATGGCCAAAACTTCCCGCTGTGGAAGATACAGATGGAAGATTATCTGTATCATAAAGATCTGTACCTACCATTGAGCGGAAAAACAAAGAAGCCAGCGGCCATGACAGACGCGGAATGGAACATTCTCGATAGAAAGGCACTTGGAACAGTACGGTTGTGCCTTGCGGTGTCAGTCACCTTCAATACTTCAAAGGAAACAACAATAGAGGGTTTGATGCAGACGTTGGTGAAACTATATGAAAAACCCTTGGCCTCAAACAAGGTATTTATTATGAAACAACTATTTAATATGAAGATGTCGAAAGGTGGATCTGTTGCAGAACAGTTAAATGAATTTAATATAGTTACCAGTCAGTTAAGTTCTGTAGGGGTAAACTTTGATGATGAAGTTAGAGCTATGTTATTCTTGTGCTCATTACCAGAAAGCTGGAATGGTTTAGTTATGGCCATTAGTAACTCTGTCTCTGGATCTAGTACTTTAAAGTTTGATGATGTTGTTGGTGCTATCCTTAGCGAGGAAATGCGACGGAAAAGCTCTGGTGAGACATCAGGTAATGCTTTGACTGCAGAGTCTAGGGGAAGAAGAATGGAAAGAGGAAAGAGCTCGAGATATTGCAGTAAATCAAGGAAAGGCAGATCCAAGTCCAGATCAGGGATAGTGTGCTGGAATTACGGAAAGAAAGGACACCTAAAGAAAGACTGTAGATCTCGGAAGGGAAAAGAAGGAGACACACAGCAAGAAAACAATCATGAAGCAAATGTGACAGGTGATGTGTTACAAGATGCTTTGATTCTTTCTTTCGAAAATGTTACTGATTCTTGGGTTGTGGATTCAGGGGCTTCATTCCATGCCACACCTGATAAGAAATATTTTCATGACTATGTTCAAGGAGATTTTGGACAAGTTCGTTTGGGTGATGATAAACCCTGTAAAATTGTTGGAATGGGTAAATTTCTTGTAAAACAACAGAATGGAAACCAATGGCTACTAAAGGAGGTAAGGCATGTTCCACATCTGAAGAAAAATATGATTTCAACAGGGCAGTTAGGCAGTGAAGGTTGTGTGACAACTTCCATAGATAAAACTTGGAAGGTCACCAAAGGAGCGCTGGTAATAGCAAAAGGTGAAAAGGTTGGTACATTGTATTTATGCAATGGTATTTCTAACTCTGTTAATGCTTTAACTTCCAAAGGAGTAGATGCAGCATTATGGCATCATAGGCTCGGACACATGAGTGAGAAGGGAATGAAGATTCTTCACTCAAGAAATTTGTTGCCAGGATTGAAGAATGTTGATTTGGATTTCTGTGAGAATTTCATTTATGGAAAACAAAAGAGAGTCAGATTTCTCAGAGTTGGGAAAGAAAAGAAGAGCGAAAAATTGGAGCTTGTGCATACAGATGTATGGGGACCTGCTCAGGTATCATCTCTCGGTGGCTCTCGCTATTATGTTACGTTTATTAATGATGCAACTAGAAAAACTTGGATTTATTGTATTCAAAATAAATCTGATGTATTTGATACTTTCAAGAAATGGAAAGCTTTGGTTGAGATTGAGACAGGAAAGAAGTTGAAGTGTCTCAGATCAGACAATGGAGGTGAATATTGCAGCAAATATTTTGATAGGTACTATTCAAAGCATGGAATTCGTAGAGAAAAGACAGTTCCAAGAACACCACAAGAAAATGGTGTGTTAGAAAGGATGAACAGAATAATCATGGAGCGTGCAAGGTGCATAAGATTGCATGCAGGATTGCCTTTACAATTTTGGGTAGATGCTGTAGATACTACTGTTTATCTAATAAACAGAGGGCCTTCAAGTTCCTTGGATGGTGGTATTCCAGAGGAAGCATGGACAGGTAAAAAGGTAAACTACTCTTTTTTAAAGCCTTTTGGTTGTGAGGCCTTTGTTCATATTAATAAAGAAAACAGAACAAAGCTTGAGGCAAAATCAAAGAAATGTACCTTTATTGGATATGGTGCTAATGATTTTGGTTATCGCTTATATGATTATGAAAATCACAAAATCATTAGGAGCAGAGATGTAATCTTCAATGAAAATTTCTTGTATAAGAATCAGTTGCAGGAAAAGAAACATAAAAAAGAAAGCAAGGAATACATGGTTCTTGATGAGATAACTGAAAAAGTAAAGGTGCCTGAAAATAATAATAATCAACATTCACAGCAGCAGCAACCACCACAACAGCAACAGGCACCTCAAACACCTGAAAGTGGTGTTAGAAGATCTACCAGGATAAGTAGACCCCTTGAACGATACTCTCCTTCATTATATTATTTATTGTTGACTGATTCTGGTGAACCTGAATGTTATGAAGAAGCAATGCAGGTTGAAAGTAGGAAGAAGTGGGAGCTAGCCAAGGAAGAAGAGATGGACTCCTTAATGCATAACCAGACTTGGGACTTAGTCAAGTTTCCTGCAGGTAAAACTACATTGCAGAATAAATGGGTTTACAGGCTGAAGGAAGAAGATGGAGGAAAACAGAGGTACAAAGCTAGACTTGTGGTGAAGGGGTTTGCACAGAAGAAAGGTATTGATTTTGATGAAATATTTTCTCCCGTTGTTAAGATGAATTCAATCAGAACTATCTTAAGTCTTGTAGCAGTGGAAGATTTACATCTTGAACAGTTAGATGTAAAGACAACATTTCTCCATGGAGATTTGGAGGAAGAGATATACATGCAGCAACCAGAAGGATATGAAGTAAAAGGGAAAGAAAAATTGGTGTGCAGGTTAAAGAAGAGCTTGTATGGCTTAAAACAGGCTCCAAGGCAGTGGTATCTAAAATTTGACAAGTTTATGTCTGAACAAGGTTATACTAGATGTCACTCTGATCATTGTGTTTATTTAAAAAGGCAAAATGATGGCAGCTATATTATATTGTTATTGTATGTAGATGACATGCTTGTTGCAGGATCTAACATGCAGGAAATAAATGTGCTCAAAAGAAAATTGGGAAATTCATTTGCAATGAAGGATTTTGGAGCTGCAAAACAAATCCTTGGTATGAGGATAACTAGAGATAGGAAAAATTGCAAATTAACACTGTCTCAGAATGAGTACATAGAGAAGGTGTTGAAAAGATTTAATATGCAGAATGCAAAACCAGTTAGTACACCTTTTGCTAGCCATTTAAAACTTAGTAAGGAGATGTGCCCAAAGACCCAAGAAGACATGGATTATATGTCTAAAGTTCCATATGCATCAGCAGTTGGAAGCTTAATGTATGCAATGGTCTGCACAAGGCCTGATATTGCACATGCAGTGGGAGTTGTAAGCAGGTACATGAATAATCTAGGAAAAGAACATTGGATGGCAATAAAATGGATTCTCAGATATTTGAGAGGTACCACAAATCAAGCATTATGCTTTGGTGGTTCAAACATTGCTCTACAGGGATATGTTGATGCAGATATAGTAGGTGATAGAGATAACAGGAGGAGCACTACAGGATATGCATTTACTGTAGGTGGAACAACTGTCAGTTGGGTTTCAAAAATCCAAAGTGTTGTTGCACTTTCAACAACAGAAGCAGAGTATGTTGCTGCTACAGAGGCTAGTAAAGAAATCATTTGGTTACAAAGGTTTATGGATGAATTGGGTAAGAAGCTTGATATGGGCACGTTATAAAGTGATAGCCAAAGTGCCATTCATCTTGCAAAGAACTCAGCATTTCATTCCAGGACTAAACACATACATCTCAAGTACCATTTCATACGGTCAGTATTGGAAGATGGAGAGTTGAAGCTGAAAAAGATACACACTAGCCAGAATCCTGCAGATATGCTAACAAAAGTTGTAACCAGGGAGAAACTGAGAACATGCTCAGTTTCAATTGGTCTTCAAGGATGACGATGAAGATGAGAAATAGCCAGGTCCAAAGAGGAGTCATTTTCCAGCAAATGAAGCAGCGGTGGAGTTGCTACAATCAGTCTCCAAGTGGGAGATTGTTGGGTGTGGAGCCTGATTATCTTGTTTACTTTGTATCACAGCATTGGACCCCTGTACCTTAAAAGGGGCGGCAACGCCACCCGTAATTGATCGCTACTGTGGGTGGTCTGGGTGGGCGGCAGCGCTTTTCGGAGCCCCCTCCTGGCGGGGGTTTTCGGTGGTAGCGCCCCCGAAGCTAAAAACAGATGTAAAATTTCCTTCTAAAGTATAGTAATTTCTAGTCAATCTGGGCCGTTCATTAGGCAAATGATCTGACGATAGAAGTTATGTTTATATTAGGGTTTTTTGCCCTAGAAGGCAACCCCCTTGTATATATGAGGGTATTGTATTGCGGCTGTGTATTATGTGTGTATTCTCGGAGCGAGAAACAGAGAGGGAGACTGTGAGAGAGAACATAGGATTTTACAGCGGATCTACTGTAGGTTTTGTCTCTTCAATTTTTTCTGGATAATAGAAAGGAAGGACTGTCTGTTTGGGGTGGACATAGCCCAAACTGGGTGAACCACGTATATCTGTGTATCTCTGGTTTTATGTGTTTTGTGTGCTTGTATTTTCCACATATTTTATGTGTTGCATTGCTATGTAATATTTAATTTTCTAACACAATTTCCTATAGTCAATACACCTCCTGAGAGTACCATCCTTCTTCTTCA
>CM076570.1:504500983-504720754 GCA_034641835.2 Pinus albicaulis | reverse complement strand
TAGATCTGTTTGTTGCAGCGCTTTAACTACTAATTGCAGATCTGAAGATGTTTTGCAGCCATTATTGTTGTTAGGGCTATTAGTTATGCGTAGCTAAAGTGGTTCTTTTTCGTACACTTCGACGAAGAATTCATACTAACACTCATCAATAACAACATCAATACATTCAACAATATTCCGAAGTATTTTATTGTAACATTTATATGCCCTAATCCTAGAGGAGTAACCAAGAAATATTCCTTCATCTGCTCTGGGTTCAAACTTGCCAAGTTTTTCATCATTATTTTTGATAAAGCATTTTCTTCCAAAAACTCTAAAATGCTTTACAGTGGGAGGATTACCATACCATAGTTCATATGGAGTTTTATCACTATTTACACGAACATGTGCCTTGTTAAGAATATTTACCGATGTATGTGCTGCTTCTCCCCAAAATGTGTCAGGTGTTCCGGAATCATCAAGCATAGCTCTAGCCATTTGTTGAACTGTTCTATTCATTCTTTCTGCTACTCCATTTTGTTGTGGAGTACCTGCTACCGAAAACTGTCGTTTTATACCCTGTTTTTCACAAAATTCAAGGAATTCATCTGATGTATATTATCCTCCTCGATCATATCTAAGACACTTGATTTTTAGATCTAATTCATTTTCAACTAGTGCTTTGAAGATCTTAAATTTCTCAAATGCTTCATCTTTGTGTTTAAGCAACCCAATCCAACACATTCTAGAGAAATCATCAATAAATAAGATATAGTATTGTTCACCACGTGGTGACTTTTTCTTCATAGGTCCACATATGTCAGTATGAATGAGTTCAAGAGGCTTACTTGATGATCCTTCCTTGGCATTAAATTTCACTCTGGTTTGCTTACCGAATTGGAAATATTTGCATATGATACTTTCAGGTAGAGTAATATTGGGAAGATCACGAACAGCTTTAAGTCTGCTTGATTTGTTGATTTGAGAGAAGCTCAGATGCCCCAACCTTCTATGCCATAGCCATTTTTCTGAATATTTACTCAAGTAACATTGTTCTTTGCAGTTCTTCAATACATACAGATTGCTTGGACTTTTGTTTCCTTTTATAATTGTTTTACGTGTATCAAGATCACGTACCACACATTCTTTTGAACTAAAGACAACTTCAGTTCCTTGATCACACATTTGACTTACACTTAACAAGTTATGCTTCAATCCATCTACATACATGACATTATTAGCTTTCACCTTTTCTTTTAGAAAAACAGACCCTTTTCCCTTAATAACAGCAGGAGTATCATTTCCAAATGTAACATTCTTCTCTTTTTCTAGAGCACTATATGCAAGAAGTTTGTTTTTGTCACCTGTCATGTGTTTAGAGCATCCACTGTCAATGTACCATTGATTTTCTTCACCTTCTGCAAATAAAGCTATGCCACAATTTTCAACTTGTAATTCCTTCTTTTTCCACACTTTGGAGCTTGAAGGAAATTTCTCTTTTGGTTGGATTTTGCTCCTGCATTCAGATTCTTCATGGCCAAAGTTATTGCAATAAGCACATTCAACTTCATTTTGAAGAGGAGAAAAGTTGTTATAGGTATTCTTCTTTGTTCCAATATCCCTCCTTTTCTTTCTTGCTTCTCTTGTCATAATGGTTTTGTATGCAACACATTGAACAGCTTTATGACCAAAATTGTGACATGAGAAACATTATCCATTGAAGAAGAATTTTCTGCGATAATGAAATCTTCTACTTGAATTTACCTGTTGGTTGGTGTTTCTTTGAAAGGTATTCTTGTTAGTGTTCTTTGAATTGAGATGATCATGCTTTACCTGTGAAGATTCTTTATTCCCTTGCTGAGTGGCAGAATGTTGTATACTGGTTGTAGCTGCTTTTAGATAGTTTGGTGCTGAAGTCTAAGAAGATTCTCTGATATATCCAAGACCTGTATTTATAAAAGGAGAATGTTGTACCTTGATAATCTCATATAAGGTTTCAGATCCTTTAGCAAATCTAAGATTCAAAGTCTTCACTTTCTCAATTTCTTTTCTTAGACTTACTATTTCACATTCTAATTTGTCATTGTGTTTCTCTTTTTCTTCAAGCTGATTTTTTAGAGTTTCTATGGATATTTTACTTTCTTCTAAGCATATTTTACTTTCTTCTAAGCATATTTTGAGTTGATTGAATTCATCAAGAAAATAATTGTCCTCTAAAGCATCCATAAAAGTATCTTTTTATTCTCTAGATTCCTTTTCAAATTCCATGAGAAGTCTAAGATCTTGTTCACATTCTTCCTCACTGTCAGATAACCCATCACTGTCTTCATGAGTATAGTAACTTTTTCTAGTGCTAAACCGGTTTCTATTCCTTCTTGCTACTTCCTTTCCTTTTTCATGTGTTTCTTTGTGAGGACACTTAGCAGCATACTGACCAACTCTTCCACAAGAAAAACATTTGAAAGGAAGCTTACCTCTAAACCATCTTGTACCAAGTTGGAGTTTCTTTACAAAATTTACCTCATCTTCTTCTGAGATACACCCTGATCCTTCTGTTTCTTGTACTTCTTTCCCTTTTGTAGAAGCTCTAAAGACGGATTATTTGACTTCAGATGGTCCTCCTCTTCTCATTTCATATGCAGTTAGTATGCCATGAAGTTGCACCACAGTAAGATTTTGAAGATCCTGTTTTTCTTCAAGAGCAGCAACTTTTGACTCAAATTTTGTCGTTAGTGATCTTAAAACTTTCTCAACCAAAGTAGATTTGGTTATTGTTTCTCCTAGATTTCTCATACGATTTACAATATCATCAAGACGTAAAAATAAATTGGCAATGCTCTCCTCATTATGCATTTTTAGATTCTCATATTGAATTCTGAGAGTTTGGAGTTTAGCACTTTTTACCTTTGCATCACCTTCATAACTTAGAATGATTTTGTCCCATATGGCCTTTGTTGTATTTAGCTGCATGACTTTGACAAATTTTGATTTAGTTAGACTTCCAAATAGAGCATTGACTTCTTTTGCATTTGTTTCGTAATTCTTTCTTTCCATTGGATCTTTTAATACTGCGACTGAATATTGATATCCTCCTTCAACAATAGCCCATACTTTTGCACCCAGAGACTGGAGATAAGATCTCATCCTTGTTTTCTAGAATATTAAATTGTTTTCGTTGAAGAGAGGAGGCCTGATAGATGATGTTCCATCTTGATTTCTCATCTTGATTGATCTTCCTTCTAGCGGCTCAGCTTTTTCAGAAGGACCTGCTCTGATTCCAATTGTTGGGAAAAATACTGAGAGGGGGGGTGAATCAGTATTTAGAGCTGACTGAAAACTTTTCACTTTTTGTTTCTCTTAAACCCATACGTTACTTTACTGAACCCAACTCACATATAAATGTGGATATCTTTAAGAAAACTTGCATATGTCCAGAGATCTTATTAT
The DNA here is from genome assembly GCA_034641835.2 of Pinus albicaulis. NCBI lineage: Eukaryota > Viridiplantae > Streptophyta > Pinopsida > Pinales > Pinaceae > Pinus > Pinus albicaulis. Next base: position 504,717,328 of record CM076570.1, on the reverse strand, counting down.
ACGTTTAATTCTTTACTTAGATCATTGCAACATTCATTCATTAGATGTTTAGTAAGCAATAAGCATGTGCAGTAATAACAGAATAAACCATCACACATAAGCAACACACATGAACACCAGTATTTAAGGTGGAAACCCAATTTGGGAGAAAACCACCGTTGTTGTCGTCTCTATCTTCAATATTTATTATAAAGAAAACTTCTTACAATTTTGTACTGGCGCAGACTCATACCAGCACGCAAACACCCACCTGCAGAAAGGCTACAACCTTCTCTCGTTCTCCAGCCACTACTGGAAGGGAGCTCCAACCCCCTAATTTTAGCACCAGCTTCTACTGACAGGATACTTCCACTTTCATACAGAAGGCTTCAACCCTTAGATCCACCAGATTTCTTCAATTTCTTCATCAAGATTTCCATCAGGTCTTCATCATTTCTTTTTGTCGATCATCATATAGATTCATCATTTCTAGATCATATCCATAGGTGCATCATATATCCAGATATCTCTTAAAGATATTTATATATTAACAACCCTTCCACATGCACACCTTGTACTATAATCCTCCTCTCCTTATATAGTTTTTTCCTTTATTAAAACCATGAGTCAAAACCACCAAACCGCTGATGGTATTCCTGGACGGGATCAATTAGATAATCCAGCGGGGTCTACCCAAACCCCAAACAACTTCTCATAATCAAATTTCTTTAGTAATGACCTTCATATGTCGACCCCCAGGTTTATTCGATCCACCAACTTTGGAATAACATACAAAATGGTGGCCCAATCGCTTTTCATCATAATTTATATTTAATTTAAACAACCTTGGTTAAACTCGCAAACCTCAATACATGTGTATGGGCCCCAATCGGTCGTCTCCATTCGACGTGGAAGACAGCTGTGACCAACTCAGCGTCTTGCGTCACTGCGGGGTCTTTCAAGGTACGGATGAAAATTTTTGGCTTGTGCCCCCGCACTTGTTGTCCCTGCAGTCAACTCGATCAACTGCAGAGGTACTTGTCTCGATATTCGGTGCGCTAGTTGTGTCCACGGGTATGGGCCCCAACGTTAACGTTCATCTCCAATCGATGGTTTTTATCACGTCGCGCCGCCTCATTTGATCGGACGAATATCGCTCGGCGAAGACGCGCGAACAATAATGCGCGATGGCCGCCGTACTTTGGTTAACCTTCGCGCATCTTCCTCATACGACCACCATCTGATGGTTTCCCTCCAGATCGACGGTGCTCAATAATATCGCTGGGCATCTTGGGTCGAACAATAACGCGCGATGGCCACCGTACTTTGGTTAACCTTTGTGCATCTTCCTCATACGACCACCATCCGATGGCTTCCCTCCAGATGGATGGTGCTCAACAATATCATTAGGCATCCTGGGTCGAACAATAACGCGCGATGGCGCACAGTGACAAGTGGTTTTGTGGAGTCGTACAGGGACGTGTGTCGCCCGTTCTACGGAATCGCTCCCCCCTCCTCAAATACCGCTCACCGTGCAAAGGTGGTGCAATAAAAACCAGAAACTGTGTTTACTGTTCATCCTTCGTGGTTCCGCCCCTTCGCTCAAGGTTCTGTCAAACCTTTGGTTCATCAATGTTTCAATACGACTCCTCCACATACTATAATGCGTTGTTTCATCAGGTTATACATTCCCCATTTTTCACTGTATCGTTGCCTTAGCAACCCGATATCTTATACAGATTCACGAATCTACTCCTTCCAAAGAGCTTATGATATTTTCAGACCATGAGTAATGCTTTCACAATTCAAACAGCCTACACATGCATAATCCCACTGTCAGTAACACAGGGACTCAAATATCCTTCCTATTGAATTCAATCAAGAATATACATATAATTCTCAGAGAGTTTAAAATAAATCCCTCATCATGATATACAAATGTAACTATTTACAAGAACTTCACTGATTCTTCTCAATTTTCCAGATTTTCTATTCTTCTGTCTCTGGACAACTCTGCTTCAATTCACTGCTTGTCTCTGCTCCTTGACTGATAATGATCTCTGTAAATGCACTCTTCCTTTGTTCTTCTCTGCTACTTTTCTTTTCTCTTTTCCTAGTTACTGTTTCAGATGCTCCTTCTTTGCCACTTCCTTTTCCATCAATGACAATATTTCCAACACCGGGATGAGGGAGAATTATGGCATAGGAGATTGGGCCATATTCACCATGGCGCTTTGAAGATTTTGCAGCAGATTTGTACTGGAATTCCGAAGGATACTCTTGCACAGTCAGAACAGTGCAAGGGATGTACTATGGGTAAGTTTGTGAAGACCACCTTTCATGAGAAGGAGAACCGTGCTTCGGTGATCCTAGAGAGAATTCACACAGACGTGTGTGGACCTTTCGCGATTGCTTCAACAACAAAATACAGTTATTATGTTATATTTTTTTATGACTATTCTCGTAGATGTTGTATTTTCTTCATGCAGAAGAAGAGTGAAACGTTCTCAAAGTTCTGTGAGTTCAAGGGATTGGTGGAGAAGGGGTTGGGGAAGCAAGTGAAAGCTCTACGGAGTGATAATGGTGGTGAATACATCTTGGGAAAATTCAAAGACTTATGTAGCAAAGAAGGAATTCTAAGAGAACTCATAGCGCCTCATAACCCACAGCAGAATGGGGTCGTAGAGAGGGAGAACAGAACAATCGTGGGTTTTGCACAAGCTATGCTTGAGAGGGATCTAGACTTGCATGCAGTGAAGGAACTTCTTGTTCTGAAAGATGAGCCTCCGGATGTGGATCAGCCACAAGAGGAGATTCATGGAGTGGAGGAGTCCACTCATGTAGAACCAAACATAAGACAAAGAAGAAAGCGTACCACAGAAGCTGAGAGACTGAAGCTTGATGCAGCACAGAATGTAGGAGTCCCTACATCACAGCGCAGACAGAGAAAACCACCTGACCGATTTACTGGATACATGGCTCTTATGAGCAAGTGTATCGTGACAGAGCCATCTTCAATTGAATAAGCAGTGCAGGAGCCCACATGGGTAGATGCCATGGTGGATGAGTATGACTCCATTGTCAAAAACAGTGCTTGGGAGATTATTCCAAGGCCGGTGGGAAAATAAATTGTAGGATCAAGATGGATCTACAAGGTAAAGCAAGCTGCCGATGGGAGTGTCAAGAAGTATAAGGCAAGATTTGTTGCCCGAGGCTTCTCATAGATCGAGGGGATTGACTATGAAGAAACATTTGCACCTGTTGCACCGTATTCTTCCATACGGACCATCCTTTCTCTCTCAGCACAGATGGGTTGGCACATTCATCAGATGGATGTGAAGACTACGTTCCTTAATGGATCACTGAGGAAGAGGTGTACATTGAGCAGCCTGAAGGATTTGAGATCTTCAGCAGTGATTCGCATGTGTGCAAGCTCAAAAGAGCTTTGTATGGGCTTAAACAAGCACCCTGTGCTTGGTACACTCAGATCAACAGCTATTTCACTGGAATTGGCTTCACCAAGGGTGAGGCAGATGCAAACCTGTACCAGATTGCGGTGGAGGGTAAGATTTTAATCATTGTACTTTATGTTGATGATTTAATACTAACAGGTGATGAGCATTTGATACACTCATGCAAGGTAGATCTTGCAAAGGAGTTTGAGATGAAGGACTTGGGCCTCCTTCATTATTTCCTTGGATTGGAAATATGGTTTTTCCAAGTTAGCTGACGCTGTCTCAAAGGAATCCTCAAGTATATGAAATCTGGAGAAACTATGCAAGGCTACAAGCCTATCAACACTCCTCTTCGATGGAGTGGAAGAAAGGATGCTACATCAAACAGAGTGATGGATGCCCTTTGTTTATCAAATGGTTAATTGGGATTTACGCTCCTTATTCTAGTCAATGGTTTGGACATATGCTATGCGGTGAACCAGCTTTCACAAGCGATGGTTAAGCCTACCAAGCTCTTTTGGAAGGCAGGCAAGCATGTTTTGAGATATCTCAGGGGAACATATGAGTATGGTTTATGGTACAGATAGACGGATGAGGTGAAGATGCATGGCTTCATGGATGCAGATTGGGCAGGAAGCTGAACAGACAGACAGAGCACATCAGGACGGATTTTCAGTATCGTATCTACAATAGTTTCTTGGTACAACAGTAAACAAATATCTGTGGCACTCAGTTTAGCGGAAGTGGAATACATGGCAACAAGTGAAGCTGCATGTGAGGCTATCTAGATGAGGAAGATTCTAGTTGGTTTGTTCTGTTCACATTTAGATCCCACAGTGATACATTCTGATAATCAAAGTTTCATTAAACTCTCGGTTAATCCTATGTTTCATGATAGATCTAAACATATTGATATCCGGTATCATCATGTCAGATATTGTGTGCAGCGGAAGATCATGTTTCTTCAGTGCATTCCTATGGAGGATCAGGATGCAGATATTTTGATGAAGGCGCTCACCAGGAGAAAATTCGAATACCATAGAGGCAGGATCAGGGTGAAAGATAATCTCTATCTTGTTGAGAGGGAGTTTTGAGATTCAACAAGATGATGAGCTTAGTGAAAAGAGTCGCCTTCACTAAGTGGGCCCGCAGGATATTTTTGGTGCAAGTCTATTTTTAGACATGATGATCATATTTTAGAAGTTGCAGGATGCTATTTTTGGATGGTTGGTCAAGTTGGAAAAATAGATGAAATTCTATTTTTAGAATATTGGGTGAAGTCTATTTATAGATCGTTGATCTAAAAATAGATGCATGTCAATTATTATTAGCTCTTAATAATAATCAGACACTAAACAACCACTTATTCTCTTGGAGCACTTCAGTTCAGTGCACAAATATGGCACATCAGTGGACTGAGGGAATTACACAATTACCAAGGGTTTACTAGAGCTAATGCATGGAGGACTCAGTTAGAACTCAAGTGGCATAGTTATGACACAGTTGGAAGAAGTAGTTATGGAGTTGTATTTAGTTTAACTCAGTTAGACTCAGTTGAGGTAGTTGTATCTAGTCTAACTGAACGATACACTAGTGAGAGTGGAGTGAATTAATTAGTTAATTAATTCACAAATAATAATTCATTAATCAACTGAACAATACAACAGTTAACTACAGTGCATGGCAGTTTCAATGGAGACCCAGTGGAGAGGTAGGTGAAAGGGAAAGATAGACTAGCTGTTGTGACTATAGTGATGCATTGATTACATCACACACACATTGGAGTTTCCAATGAGGATTGCGCAGTAGATCAAAGAGTAATTTGAATTCATTCAGAGCTATTCTTTAGCAGATATTGCGCAATGGAGGCAGGCTAGTAGGAGGCAAAGATCGGTGCATGGATTTGCAAGATTGGTTCTGATTAGTGTATGACGATTGTATTGTACTGAGATCTTGATAAGCTTTGTATGAGGATTTTCATATGACTCCATGATACATAATATATAGTTGGGGGTTTTCAGCTTTAGGCTTTCCCGGTTAAAACCTGTGTTATGTGTGATGGATTATTTTTGTTTATGCTTCACATGTGTGTGCAATTAATTTTTCTGCAAAAGATTAACAAGTGGAATTGATTCAATATTTTGCATAAAGTTAAATAGTGTGAGATCAGGTGAATCAAGGACATATGTATGATTAGTGCATATAATTTCTACATGAATCTGGTGAATGCAAAACCAAGAATATTAGAGGCTCAAGCTATGAAAAATGTATCCATAGTAACTCAGGGAGGAAAGAGAGCAGAGGAGGATACACATAATATAGACCCGATAAAGCTTATCAAGCCAGCATATCCAAAACCCATTTTCAGACTAGATAAATAGAAGAAATATTTTAAGGAGGCAATGGAAACATTTTCTCAAATCGGGGGGGAGAAAAGGCATTGAGCTTCCATAGCCGACCGTAGAAAAATAAAAGCAGACCCATACAAGTACAATGATTGAGGAATGGTTCCGACTATTTTTGAAAATTGTAACTAATGCACCAATGTTGGAACAACTAAAGAAAAATATAGATATGGTGGTGCAGGAAAATGCAGAACCAAAAGATTCAAGAGATTCAACCCAGAAATACATTAGAAGGATAAAAAGAAATAAGAGAAGAACAGGAAAGGAATTCCACGTGAATACTCAAGTCGCGGGATTTCAAATCAAAGACACCATGCTCGACCTAGGATCAGATGTCAAAATTCTACCAAGAAATATGTGGGAAGCACTGGGGAGGCCAAAGTTGACATAGTCACTAATACAGCTCCGCATGGAAAATCAATACTGCATTATGCCCAATAGGAAGGCTGGAAGAGGTCGAGGTTGATGTTGCGGGAGTGAAAAAATACACAAATTTTGAGGTGATAGATATCATGGGGGATAAGGATCCCTATCCTACATTTTTGGGCATAGATTGGGCTTTTGAGAACTATGCAGTGATCGAATTGAAAAAGGAACTGATGATATTTGAAGACGGGAAAGTCACTCAGCCACTTGACCCATATCAGGTACCCCGATATACAGAAACTGTTGACAACAGAGAGGATGCTCAACTTCTCGATCATATTTACCAGATGATATCAGGGAAGCAAGAAGACTAAATCAATCCAACGGCGGGAGGGACCGTAAGCTGGAGAAGTGTTCAGAGTTCAGACTTGGGCTCAGAAATAGCTTGGGATGATTGGAAGAAAGGAGGATATGAGACTAATATAATAATATGTGCTAACATCTGAGGAGTCAACTGGATTAGAGCTGAGGTAAGAGTATATCCGACTCTATCAGATATTAATGTTGTATATACATTTATTGAAAAATTAGAAGAAAAATTACCAATATAACATAGAGTCCCTCTTATGGATGTAGCCCTACAATCCACGTCAGAGATATGGCGGAGCAGCCATCAAAACTCACTCCCAAGATGGGAAGATGTTGCAATGGCACTAAGAGAGAGATTCAAAGAATATGCAGGACCACAATTAATTGAGAAGTACCAAGGGGATTCTGACCCCATGAAGCATTTAGAAAATTGTGAGTACAAATGGAAGAAATCAGGGTATCCATAATATATGTGGATACACAATTTTATACATTCACTAGACACAATTCCACAGGACTGGTACTTAATCAAAGAAAAGAAGAGAGGAACTAACACCTAGAAGTAGTTGCAGAAAATTTTACGCAATGTTTTTATTTTGAAGGAGAAAGAAAATTGGTTACACAAGCACTAAAAGCCATCAAAAGAGTACTATTTTTACCAGAAATTCAAGAAGACAAAGAGCAACCTCTCTCGGAGCAGATTATCAAACAATCAGTAGCATGCAAATGAATGGAAAGTGAGATGGATGACGATGATCTAGAGAATCTCCGACACTTATACTTTGAAGAGAAAGAAGGGGAGTGAGATATACAAGAAGAACCCACAACAGAGAGACTACATCTTCTACCCTTGAGGACCAAGAAGCTGAACACTAGAACGTCAGAGAAACCCAAAATAGCGTCCATGGGCAACTACTAGGATACAGAAATGACCAAGGAGATATTTGACCTTTTTTAGGAATATGAAGACTTATTCCCATTCTCAGTAGCAAAGCTAAAGGGGATAAAAGGGGACATGGGGGAAATGCGCATAATCTTGAAGCCCGATGCAAGACCAGTGAAGCGTAGACCTTACCATCTAAATCCAAGAGTAAAGGAGAAATTCAAGGTAGAAATAGATAAAATATTGAAAGCGTGACTGATTTTTCCAGTAAAAGAAGTAGAGTGGGTCAGTCCCATTTTCACACAAAGAAAAAAGGATAAATTCGAGATTAGATTATGTGTTGATTATAGAAGCCTCAACAACGCATGCATACATGATCCATTTCCCACTCTGTTTAGTGATGAGATGCTCGACAATGCGGTAGGAAATGAAGCCTATTCATTCATAGATGGTTTCTCAGGGTATCATCAAGTGAGAATAGCCAAATAAGACAAGAATAAGACCATTTTTACAAGCAAATGGGGATCTTTCGCATACCATGTCATGCCCTTTGGACTGAAGAATACGCCAACGGTGTTTTCATGAATAGTTATAGCAGAATTTCAGGAATATATCCACAAGTTCCTTGAGGTTTACATGGATGATTGGACAGTTTACAACCTACTGAAAAATCATGAAACCTTGCTGAGAATAATGTTCGACAGATGCAGGAAACTCAAAATTGTTGGGTGTGCAGCCTGATTATCTTGTTTACTTTGTATCACAACATTGGACCCCTATACCTTAAAAGGGGCGACAACGCCACCCGTAATTAATCGCTGTCGTGGGGAGTCCAAGGGGGGCGGCAGCGCTTTTCAGAGCCCCCCCCTGGCAATGGTTTTCGGGGGCAGCACCCCCGAAGCTAAAAACAGATGTAAAATTTCCTTGTAAAAGTATAGTAATTTCTAGTCAATCTGGGCCGTTCATTAGGCAAATGATCTGACGGTAGAAGTTATGTTTAGATTAGGGTTTTTTTTTCCCTAGAAGGAAACCCCCTTGTATATATGAGGGTATTGTATTGCGGCTGTGCATTATGTGTGTAGTCTCAGAGCGAGAAACAGAGAGGGATACTGTGAGAGAGAACATAGGATATTACAGCGGATCTGCTGTAGGTTTTGTCTCTTCATTTTTGCTGGATAATAGAAAGGAAGGACTGTTGTTCAGGGTGGAAGTATCCCAAACTGGGTGAACCACGTATATCTGTGTCTCTCTAGCTTTATGTGTTTTTTGTGCTTTTATTTTCCGCATATTTTATGTGTTGCATTGCTCCATAATATTTAATTTTCTAACAACTGGTATCAGAGCCGAAGGTATATTTGGCTGATAAACTCGCAGGAAAGAAGGGTTCCTGGTTCGAGTGGGAGAGATGGCGGACGATGGCAAGTTTAGGGTCGAGAAATTTAACGGCCAAAACTTCCCGTTGTGGAAGATGCAGATGGAATATTATCTGTATCAGAAAGATCTGTACCTACCATTGAGCGGAAAAACAAAGAAGCTGGCGGCCATGACAGATGCGAAATGGAACATTCTCGATAGAAAGGCACTCGGAACAGTATGGTTGTGTCTTGTAGCGTCAGTTGCCTTCAATATTTCGAAGGAAACAACAACAGAAGGTTTGATGCAGACGTTGGCGAAACTATATGAAAAACCCTCGGCCTCAAACAAGGTATTTCTTATGAAACGAATATTTAATATGAATATGTCGGAAGGTGGATCTGTTGCAGACCATTTAAATGAATTTAATATAGTTACCAGTCAGTTAAGTTCTGTAGGGGTAAACTTTGATGATGAAGTTAGAGCTATGTTATTCTTGTGCTCATTACCAGAACGCTGGAATGGTTTAGTTATGGCCATTAGTAACTCTGTCTCTGGATCTAGTACTTTAAAGTTTGTTGATGTTGTTGGTGCTATCCTTAGCGAGGAAATGCGACAGAAAATCTTCTGTGAGACATCAGGTAATTCTTTGAGTGCAAAGTCTAGGGGAAGAAGAATGGAAAGAGGAAAGAGCTCAGGATATCACAGTAAATCAAGGAAATGCAGATCCAAGTCCAGATCGGGGATAGTGTGCTAGAATTGCGGAAAGAAAGGACACCTAAAGAAAGACTGTAGATCTCGGAAGGGAAAATAAGGAGACACACAACAAGCAAACAATCATGAAGAAAATGTGACAGGTGATGTGTTACAATATGCTTTGATTCTTTCTTTCGAAAATGTTACTGATACTTGGGTTGTAGATTCAGGGGCTTCATTCCATGCCACACCTGATAAGAAATATTTTCATGACTATGTTCAAGGAGATTTTGGACAAGTTTTTTTGGGTGATGATAAACCCTGTAAAATTGTTGGAATGGGTAAAGTTCTTGTAAAACAACAGAATGAAAACCAATGGCTACTAAAGGAGGTAAGGCATGTTCCAGATCTGAAGAAAAATCTGATTTCAACAGGGCAGTTAGGCAGTGAAGGTTGTGTGACAACTTTCACAGATAAAACTTGGAAGGTCACCAAAGGAGCCTTGGTAATAGCAAAAGGTGAAAAGGTTGGTACATTGTATTTATGCAATGGTATTTCTAACTCTGTTAATGCTTTAACTTCCAAAGGAGCAGATGCAAGATTATGGCATCATAGGCTCGGACACATGAGTGAGAAGGGAATGAAGATTCTTCACTCAAGAAATTTGTTGCCAGGTTTGAAGAATGTTGATTTGGATTTCTATGAGAATTGCATTTATGGAAAACAGAAGAGAGTCAGATTTCTTAGAGTTGGGAAAGAAAATAAGAGCGAAAAATTGGAGCTTGTGCATACAGATGTATGGGGACCTGCTCAGGTATCATCTCTCGGTGGCTCTTGTTATTATGTTACTTTTATTGATGATGCAACTAGAAAAACATGGATTTATTGTATTCAGAATAAATCTGATGTATTTTATACTTTCAAGAAATGGAAAGCTTTGGTTGATATTGAGATAGGAAAGAAGTTGAAGTGTCTCAGATCAGAAAATGGAGGTGAATATTGTAGCAAAGAGTTTGATAGGTATTGTTCAGAGCATGGAATTCGTAGAGAGAAGACAGTTCCAAGAACACCACAAGAAAATGGTGTGTCAGAAAGGATGAACAGAACAATCATGGAGCGTGCAAGGTGCATGAGATTGCATGCAGGATTGCCTTTACAATTTTGGGCAAATGCTGTAGATACTGCTATTTATCTAATAAACAGAGGGCCTTGAAGTTCCTTGGATGGTGGTATTCCAGAGGAAGCATGGACAGGTAAAAAGGTAAACTACTCTCTTTTAAAGCCTTTTGGTTGTGAGGCCTTTGTCCATATTAATAAAGAAAATAGAACAAAGCTTGAGGCAAAATCAAAGAAATGTACCTTTATTGGATATGGTGCTAATGATTTTGGTTATCGCTTATATGACTATGAAAATCACAAAATCATTAGGAGCAGAGATGTAATATTCAATGAAAAGGTCTTGTATAAGAATCAGTTGCAGGAAAAGAAACAAGAAAAAGAAAGCAAGGAATACACGGTTCTTGATGAGATAACTGAAAAAGTAAAGGTGCCTGAAAATAATAATAATCAACAACCATAGCAGCAGCAACCACCACAACAGCAACAGGCACCTCAAACACCTGAAAGTGGTGTTAGAAGATCTGCCAGGATAAGTAGACCCCTTGAACGATACTCTCCTTCATTATATTATTTATGGTTGACTGATTCTGGTGAACCTGAATGTTATGAAGAAGCAATGCAGGTTGAAAGCAGGAAGAAGTGGGAGCTAGCCATGGAAGAAGAGATGGACTCCTTAATGCATAACCGGACTTGGGACTTAGTCAGGTTGCCTGCAGGTAAAACTACATTGCAGAATAAATGGGTTTACAGGCTGAAGGAAGAAGATGGAGGAAAACAGAGGTACAAAGCTAGACTTGTGGTGAAGGGGTTTGCACAGAAGAAAGGTATTGATTTTGATGAAATATTTTCTCCTGTTGTTAAGATGAATTCAATCATAACTATCTTAAGTCTTGTAGCAGCAGAAGATTTACATCTTGAACAGTTAGATGTAAAGACAACATTTCTCCATGGAGATTTGGAGGAAGAGATATACATGCAACAACCAAAAGGATATGAGGTCAAAGGGAAAGAAAAATTGGTGTGCAGGTTAAAGAAGAGCTTGTATGGCTTAAAACAGGCTCCAAGGCAGTGGTATCTAAAATTTGACAAGTTTATGTCTGAACAAGGTTATACTAGATGTCACTCTAATCATTGTGTTTATCTAAAAAGGCAAAATGATGGCAGCTATATTATATTGTTATTGTATGTAGATGACATGCTTGTTGCGAGATCTAACATGCAGGAAATAAATGTGCTCAAAAGAAAATTGGCAAATTCCTTTGCAATGAAGGATTTGGGAGCTGCAAAACAAATCCTTGGTATGAGGATAACTAGAGACAGGAAAAATTGCAAATTAACACTGTCTCAGAATGAGTACATAGAAAAGGTGTTAAAAAGATTTAATATGCAGAATGCAAAACCAGTTAGTACACCTTTTGCTAGCCCTTTCAAACTTAGTAAGGAGATGTGCCCCAAGACCCACGAAGAAATGGAATATATGTCTAAAGTTCCATATGCATCTGTAGTTGGAAGCTTAATGTATGCAATGGTTTGCACAAGGCCTGATATTGAACATGCAGTGGGAGTTGTAAGCAAGTACATGAATAATCCAGGAAAAGAACATTGGATGGCAGTAAAATGGATTCTCAGATATTTGAGAGGTACCACAAATCAAGCATTATGCTTTGGTGGTTCAAACATTGCTCTACAGTGATATGTTGATGCAGATATGGCAGGTGACAGAGATAACAGGAGGAGCACTACAGGATATGTATTTACTGTAGGTGGAACAACTGTTAGTTGGGTTTCAAAAATCCAAAGTGTTGTTTCACTTTCAACAACAGAAGCCGAGTATGTTGATGCTACAGAGGCTAGTAAAGAAATGATTTGGTTACAAAGGTTTATGGATGAATTGGGTAAGAAGCATGATATGGGCACACTATACAGTGATATCCAAAGTGCTATTCATCTTTCAAAGAACTTAGCATTTCATTCCAAGACTAAACACATACATCTCAAGTACCATTTCATACGGTCAGTATTGGAAGATGGAGAGTTGAAGCTGGAAAAGATACACACTAGCCAGAATCCTGCAGATATGATAACAAAAGTTGTAACCAGGGAGAAACTGAGAACATGCTCAGTTTCAATTGGTCTTCAAGTATGACGATGAATATGAGAAACAGCCAGGTCCAAAGAGGAGTCATTGTTCAGCAAATGAAGCAGCGATGGAGTTGCTACAATCAGTCTCCAAGTGGGATATTTTTGGGTGTGGAGCCTGATTATCTTGTTTACTTTGTATCATAGCATTGGACCCCTATACCTTCAAAGGGGCGGCAACGCCACCCGTAATTAATCACTGTCGTGGGGGGTCCAGGGCTTTTCGGAGCCCCCCCCCCTTGCGGGGGTTTTCAGGGGCAGCGCCCCCGAAGCTAAAAACAGATGTAAAATTGCCTTGTAAAAGTATAGTAATTTCTAGTCAATCTGGGCCATTCATTAGGAAAATTATCTAACGATAGAAGTTATGTTTAGATTAGGGTTTTTTGCCCTATAAGGAAACCCCCTTGTATATATTAGGGTATTGTATTGTGGCTGTGTATTATGTGTGTATTCTCGGAGCGAGAAACAGAGAGGGAGACTGTGAGAGGGAACAGAGGATATTACAGCGGATCTGCTGTAGGTTTTGTCTCTTCATTTTTGCTGGATAATAGAAAGGAAGGACTGGTTGTTCGGGGTAGTTGTAGCCCAAACTAGGTGAACCACGTATATCTGTGTCTCTCTGGTTTTATGTGTTTTGTGTGCTTGTATTTTCTGCATATTTTATGTGTTGCATTGCTCTGTAATATTTAATTTTCTAACATGCACATGGTTTTCGGCCCCTAGTATTTTGTAGATCCGGTCAAGGGAACTACGGTTATGTTCTAATCCAGGGTTAATGGATTGGGTTTTATGTATGCTTCGACATGTATATATATGTGTTGTAACCCTAAAAGGAATATAATGAAAAATCAAGCTGGTCGTCCCGATTTGGGATCCAGGGGAAAATCTCTGTGTTTATCTGTTTTATGTTTTATGCTCTCGCTATTGTTTATTTTCTGTTATAAGATTCGTGTGTAGATAATTTCTGTTCAGGGTTAAAACCTACAAATCTAGTACAGGTTTTCATCTTCCTCACTCGTGGTGAAGCCAAGTCCAGTGAAATAGTTTTTGATCTGAGTGTACTATGCACAAAGTGCTTGTTTCAGCCCATACAGTGCTCTTTTGAGCTTGCACACATGCGACTAGCTGCTGAAGATCTCAAATCCTTCAAGCTGCTCAATGCACACCTTTTCCTCAATGATCCTATTAAGGAATTCATTCTTCACATCCATCTAATGAATGTGCCAACCCATCTGCGCTGAGAGAGTAAGGATGGTCTATATGGAAGAATATTATGCGACAGGTGCAAAGGTTTCTTCATAGTCAATCCCCTCAATCTGTGAGAAGACCTGGGCAAAAAATCTTGCCTTATACTTCTCGACACTCCCATCAGCAGCTTGCTTTACCTTGTAGATCCATCTTAATCCTACAACTGATTTTCCCACCGACCTTGGAACAATCTCCCAAGCACTGTTTCTGACAATGAAGTCATACTCCTCCACCATGGCATCTACCCATGTGGGCTCCTGAATTGCTTCTTCAAAATAAGATGGCTCTGTCACGATACACTTGCACATAAGAGCCATGTATCTAGTAAATTGGTCAGGTGATTGTCTCTGTCTACACTGTGATGTAGGGATTCCTACATTCTGCGCCACATCAAGCTTCAGTCTCTCGGCTTCTATGGTATGCTTTCTGCCTTGTTTGATGTTTGGTTCTGCATGAGTGGAATCCTCCACTCCATGAATCTCCTCCTGTGGTTGATCCACATTCAGAGGCTCATCTTTGGGAACAAGAAGTTCCTCCTCCGCAAGCAAGTGTAGCTCCCTCTCAAGCAACAACTTCATGGCTTTCACCTCATTGAATTTTATATCCCGTCACACAACAATCATCCAACTGTTTGGAAAATACACACGATAATTATGGGGTGTTTCTTTGTACCCCACAAATATCCCAAATTCTGCAGTTGGCTCCAACTTCTTCCTGGCGTCCTTTGTCACATGAATGTAAACAGGTGAGCCAAAAATCTTCAAATGAGAAATATCAGGCTTCTTACCAGTAAAATATTCTTTAGGTGTACTCATGCCAAGTACTCTATGAGGACAACGGTTTTGCACATAAACCGCAGTGTTGCATGCTTCCGCCCACAAGTGCATCGGTAGGCCCTGGTCATGCAGCATCGCTCGTGCAACACCCATGATCGTTCTGTTCTTCCTCTCCGCGACCCCATTCTGTTGTGGGTTATGAGGCGTTATGAGTTCTCTTCGAATTCCTTCTTTGCTACAGAAGTCTTTGAATTCGCCCGAGATGTATTCACCACCATTATCGCTCCGTAGAGCTTTCACTTGCTTCCCCGACTCCTTCTCCACCAATGCCTTGAACTCACAAAAATTTTAGAACGTTTCACTCTTCTTCTACATGAAGAAGATCCAGCATCTACGAGAATAGTCATCAACAAATATAACATAGTACCTATGTTTTGTTGTTGAAGCAACCCAGAAAGGTCCACACACGTCTGTGTGAATTCTCTCCAGGATCACCAAAGCACGGTTCTCCTTCTCATGAAAGGTCGTCCTCACAAAATTACCCATAGTACATCCCTTGCACTAATCTGACTGCGCACGATTACCCTTGGGAAGTCCAGTAGAAATCTACTGCAAAATATTCAAGGCGCCATGGTGAAGATGGCTCAATCTCCTATGCCATAATTCGCCCTCATCCCAGCTCACCACTTCTTTTGCTTTTCCCACCATTGCAGCGCAACCATCTACCTATAGCTTGTATAGATTCTTAATTTGAACCCCTATCTTCTTGGTTTAACCCATTGTTTTATGTTGAAGGAAGGCTTTTCCCTCACTGAAAACAACATCATAACCTCTATCTTCCAGTATTGCGACCGAGACCAAGTTCTTCTTCAGACCTGGAACATGCATAAAATTCTTCAACAAGAATGGATTACCAGACTCCCTCTCAAAGGTAATGGTCCCAATGCCATTCGCACTGTACCAACCATCGTCGCCCATCTCTATATGCATTTGGATGTCCTTCTCCTCCAAGTCACTAAACAACTCTTTGTCTCCTATCATATGGAAAGACACACCACTATCAAGATCCCACACCGATCCCATACAGCTTGAAACCAAGCATGCGATCAAGGATAAATCAAGTTCAAATTTCGAGGCCAGGGCCTCTCCAGCTACAGATCCAGCAGCCTTCTTGTTCTTCTTCTTCTGTGGACAGTTAGTGGTGAATATGTCCATGTTCATGACAGTGGAAACACTTCACTTTGGACAAATCCCGCTTCTTGCCTTTAGCATCGGATTTTGAAGGATGTTTCTTCCCCTTCCCTTTCCTTGCTTTGGCAGCCAAAGTGAAATTCTCTTCATCTTCATTCTTAGATGAGGATCCATCCCCGGTGTCCCACCTTATGTCCTCCTGCACAAGATCCAACCAAAGTCGCTCCCATCCCAGCAGTTTCTCCCGTCCATTAACAGAGTCTTCATAGCTATGCCAACTCTTCGAAAGCCCAAGGAGGGCCAAGCTCCCCAAGTCTTCATCATCAACAGTAACCCCCACACTTCCCAGTTCATCCTTGTAGTGGACAAACTTTGTGAGGTATTTTGGAATACTGTCACCTGTCTCCATTTTTATTTTTCTGATCTTGTCTTTAAGTGCCAACTTCCTCTGGTCACTTCTGCTTTGGAACAAATCTGTCAAATCCTGCCACATTAAGAATAGATTGGCTTTCCCATGAAGGCTGGACACAATATGGTCCTCCACACCTTCCAACAGAATCCTTCTCGTCTTTGCTGTCTTCTTTTTCCATGCGTCAAGTAATGCAGCATCGCTAGATCCTGGCTTAGGAACATCACTATCGATGAACTCCTTCAGTCCATTATCCTCTAGCACTACCTCCATCCTATCCTTCTATGCTATGTAATTCAAACTCCCATCAAGGGCATACTCAAATTGCAACCCATTGAAAGCCATGTCAATGTATACTCAACTTCTGCACCAAGAATATTCTGTAGCAAATTCGAATTGTCCACCAGCACAAACTCACTTTACAATTGCAATCTTCAATCAACAATGCTCTGATACCATGTAGAAATTATATGCACTAATCATGCATATGTCCTAGATTCACCTGATCTCACACTATTTAAATTTATGCAAGATACTAAATCATTCCACTGTTAATCTTTTGCAGAAAATTAATTGCACACACATGTAAAGCATAAATAAAAATAATCGCACATAACACAGTTGTTTTTAACCGAGAAATCCTGAACCTAAAATCCCGAACTATATATTATGTATCATGGAATCATATGACAATCCTCATAAAAATATTATCATGCTCTCAGTATAGTACAATCGTCATATGCTAATCAGAAACAATCTTGAAAATCCATGCACCGATCACTGCCTCCTACTAGCCTGCGTCCACTGCGCAATCCTTGCTGAAGAATAGCTCTGAATGAATTCAAATTACTCTTTCATTGACTATGCAATCCTCATTGTTAACTCCAATGTGTGTTTTATGCAATCAATGCATCACTATAGTCACAACAGTTAGTCTATCTTGCCCTTCCACCTGGTCTCTCCACTGGGTCTCCACTGAAACTGCCATTCACTGTAGTCAACTACTGTATTTTTTAGTTGATTAATGAGTTATTATTTGTGAATTAATTAACTAATTAATTCACTCCACTCTCACTAGTGTATCATTCAGTTAGACTAGATACAACTAGCTCAACTGAGTCTAACTGAGTTAAACTGAATACAACTCCACAACTACTTCTTCCAACTGTGTCATAACTCTGCCACTTGAGTTCTAACTAAGTCCTCCATGCATTAGCTCCAGTAAACCCTTGGGAATTGCGTAATTCCCTCAGTCCACTGATGTGCCACATCTGTGCATTGAAACAAAGTGCTCCAAGAGAATAAGTTTTTGTTTAGTGTCTGATTATTATTAAGAGCTAATAATAATTGACATGCATCTATTTTTAGATCAACGATCTATAAATAGACTTCGCCCAATATTCTAAAAATAGAATTTCATCTATTTTTCCAACTTGATCAACCATCCACAAATAGCATCCTGCAACTTCTGAAATATGATCGCCATGTCTAAAAATAGACATAGTCTAAAAATAGACTTGCGCCAAAAATAGCCTGCGGACCCACTTAGTGAAGGCGACTCTTTTCACTAAGCTCATCATCTTGTTGAATCTCAACAGCAGAAACATATAAAAGTAATCTAATAGAAGTAACCTTGGCAACAGGAGAAAAAATATCACCAAAATCAATTCTCGGTACTTGGGAATAACCTTATGCTACCAATCGAGATATGTATTTCTCCAACTTTCCTCCTACATTCATCCTCTTTTTAAACACCCATTTTCTCCAAATGGCCTTCCTTCCAGCCGGAAACTCCACCATATTCCATGCCTCATTTTTGTGCAAGAATGCCATTTCATCAACCATGGCCTCCTTCCAGAGTTTTCCATCCTCTAAATCCACTACCTCCCTAATAGTTTTGGGATCATCATCGGTGATAGTTAAAGAAAAAATTTACTATACCTTTCTGGCTACCTTCTTTCTCGAACAAATATTCTCACAACTAGAGTTTATGGCTCCTCCTCTTATGAATCTTCTTCTATTGTAGAGTATGATTCTTCCTCCTAGATTCCTTTGGTAGGAATTTATGTTTAACAACATCTTTCACCTCTCTAAACACCACATTTTAGCTATACACAACCTTCCTTATTTCTGGGTTCCAAATCTTGTAACATTTTAAACCATCCTTATACCCAATAAATATGCACCTTTCAGATTTATTATCCAACTTGGTATTTTTCTCCTTTGGAAAATGTACATATGCATCACATCCAAATACACTCAGATGTCAAAGAGAGGGTTTTTTACCATTCCATACCTCATCTGGATTCTTATCCTCCAACATTGATGAAGGTGATATGTTAACCAAGTAACATGAAATATCCACTACCTCTACCCATAATTCATGTCCTAACTAGGTACCACTGAGCATGCTTCTTGCCTTTACCATGAGCATTCTATTCATTCTTTCTACAACATTTTTTTTTTGAGATTTGTATGGTGTAGTATTCTATTGTGTTATACCACACTTCTTACAGGAATCTTCTAATTCCTTCTTGCGAAACTCTCCACTATTATATGTCCTTAGCACCTTTATATTCTTCTCTGTCTAGTTTTCCACCAGAGACTTAAATTCTTTAAATTTTTCAAAGACTTCAGATTTCTTCCTCAAGAAATATATTAGATCATTTCATAAACCAAGATTAAAGTAGCAACACTAACTGACGAGAATGATTCTGCAATTTATGGGTTCTGGGAGGCAGATTGGGCTCCTGAATTATGCACTTTGAAGTTGATCCAGGAGGATCTAGAAATCCCAAGGAGCATTATGAAGATATACTCATGTCAATCCTAGGTTGAGGATGTCTTTATTTTTAATTAAATATGCTTATATATTTGTAAAATATAAATTGAAAATTTTGAGAGGATTTTCCTCAATAATTAAAAAAATCAATTTCTAATTTCATATAGAAGTTGATAAATTATTCTCATCCCTAAGGTTTTCAGGATAAGGCCCTTGAAAGTAGAGATTGAGATATTTCCTCATAGAAATATCATGAGAAAATTTTAAGGGATATGAGAATTATTTCCTCTTTAACATCAGAGATAAGGAGATATTTCCTCCTTAGTTTTGAGCTCATAAGAGCTATATATAATGCCATTATATGTACAGGAAAGGCAAGGAGAAAGAGATTAAGGAGAGATTTTGAGTGCTTGGAAAAGTCATTTTCAAGTAGATATTGGATAGCTCATGAGTCTTTCATAGTATGGATGTATAGTTGAGAGTTCTCGGCTGGACACCTTGATGTAAAAGACAATGTAAATTTATCTCTATTCAGAAAGACAATAGATCGATTCGTCCTGTTGGAGACGAATCCGGAGAGGTGTTGGGTGCTAAAAGGTGCCTTTTAAAACTCCTATTTATCCCACATTAATTATCAACCCGGGCAAGTCCTCTTATTTCAAGAGTGTACATAATATGTGCACGCTATAATCCCAGAGAGTAATGTTTCTTAAAATGTAGTATAGATCTTTCAAATACAAGAATAAACGGATGCTTTTAATAAATCCCACTTGCAACTAAAGGAAACTCAATGCTCTAAAACTAAATCATTCATTCATAAAAGTAACAACAATTATCAGTCAAGAATACAATAGAAATAACTCATTCCTCTTTTAACTGAGGTAAACTAATCAAGCATAAATAAGATCCTCAATCTGAGAGCTTTGACAGCAATAGTCAATGTTCTTTATAGTTGTTGATCTCACACACAACACACTAAATAACCAATTGGAAATGGCAATGAATTAAATCAATAATGCTACTGCAACTAATGGAAATGAGACAATTATGCTAACTATAAGAATGCTAAAAGGAAAAACTAAATGATTGCAGAAAGTAAATGAGTAGCAATTCTATATAATAGAAATACACAGAAACCCTTATGTGACTGCAATGAAAAGAAAAACTAAGTTATTGAAATGAAAATTGAAGCTCTGTAATTAGAATGAGCAACACAAAAATATACTTGCAGAAATAAATGATCTTGTTATGAGGGAAAAGAACACCAACGCAATTCAATTGCGGAAAGTAATCATTAAACAAACCACACTTGTAGAAGTTAGAAATAAGGAAAACCACACTGTATGGTGCAGGAATGGAAATTAGATCCATCAGGAGCTGGGCCCTTAGCCGCCGGTGAATACCGCCAGATTACTTCAGGAGATGCGAAGCAACTGCAACTTTTTTTATATATTTATTATTGCATAATGGTTACAACAAGTTCGTGCTCTGCTTCAACAACGAAAGTCGATGATTAAAGTTACAATTTCAATATGAATTCTCCCATTCCTCCTATCCTATCCTATCTATCTCTAATCTAATAATCAATCTAATTCTCTCTCTAATCATCCATCATGAATCCCCATAATAACCCCCCTTCTCTGATCTCTGTTCTGATTTAAATACACATAGAGAAAAGAGAAGTTACAACCGATATGATTAAAAATGATTCCTATTACAAAATTGGATTTCTCACAACCAATTGATCAGTAAGATCATATCTGAAATATCCTTCCATCAATTATTTAATAGGAACAGGTCAAATTTGGTATTGCAACTGGAAGAATTTGGAAAATGGCCACAACAGTGAATCTAGGAAAATCTTCCTCAGATAACCCTTTGTTTCTCTCAATACAGGCCGAATTTGAGCAAATTGTTCTTCATTGAATTTAATTCGGTTCGTTCTGGACAAAACCCATGTTTCAGATTTACCAGATTCTTCTCCATTTTCCCAATACGTCCAATGCAAAACTGTCACTTCTTATTCCAGCGAATTTCTGAGTTGGCATATTTAATGATGAGCTGGAGATCAACTCTGCAATCTGGAAAATATCATGGAGGCTAAAATGGTGAGTGATGTTACAACAAATTTATTAATAAACCATAATTGGTAAAATCAAGCATAATCATCAATTTATTAAAAATAAAGGAGAAGAAATAATATTTATCCATAAGAGCATAAATAATTATAAAATGGAATTATATGATAAATTATGATAAATGACATGATAAAGAAGAGTAGAAATGGATGAAATAGGTGTTAAAAAGTGGTAATAATAATAACATATTAGCGGCCCAACATACTCCCAAACTGAATATATTGCATCTCCTCATGCAACCCAAAACTGAATATATTGCATCTCCTCATGCAACCCAAAGACAAAACCCATGTGTTAACCAAACAAAAAAAATTGTTCATCCCAACTCATGAAATGGATGGAACAAATGAATTTTTCCTCAAATAATGAATATTCAATTTTAGCAATCTTGATGAAGGCGTAACAATTTTTACAGTTGACGTTCAACTATATGTATATGAAGTTGCAGAAAAATGTGATATAAGTAACAACAAACTTCATTAACCATTTTCTCAAAAATCAGATCATTTTGATACACAGATCATGAGATATAAACAAAATAAAAAAAATGGTTGTAGGTGATAGTGCATAATTTTTGAAAATTTATGAACTAATTTAGCGTGAAATTATCTGGGTTTGTGTATTTTAATGATACCTCTTCGTTATCCAGAAATCACAAGAATTCAGTTCATATTTTTAAATATATATGCAAATCCATTTCTGCACTTTATAAAAATGAAATTGTATGCCTTAAACGAGAAAGAAAGTAGAAAACATCCATCATGTGTAGCAATTCCTCCCCCAAACTGAAGAATTAGCATGTCCTCATGTAATGCTAGAAAACAAAGAGAGGTGGTTGCTACAATCTGTTGAAATCTATGCTTGGTGTAAAACAACATGGAATAAGGGAGGTGTTGAGAATGAATAAGAATATCAATGGATGATAAGGAATATTAGTGACATAGTCATAAGAAAGAAATGAAGGAAAACAACACTCCCCCAAACTGAAAGATGATATGTCTCTGGAAAATGGGAAGTGGTAAAGATGTGGAATGAATGATGATAAATAATGCTCAATGGATTTTCATGAAATTCTCCTAAATTCATAATAAATCAGAAAATTATGTTATTTTACCTCAAGTGTTACCTCCGAAAAAAATGTGGAATGACATTTAGGGACTGGTCTTTATTGAAGCTGATGTAGGCTGAGTGAATACTGAAAGTGATGCAAAAGGTGGAAGCCATGGAAGCACATCATGTCTGAAGAATTGTGCGCGTTCGCGAGTTGCACGAGCCTTTGCTGTTAGTTGCAATAGTGTGGTCGTGCTGCAAATAGAATTTCCCCCCCATACTTGTTGTTCTCCTGTAACCAAATCACTATTCTACATGCAATTTTCTTGAATCCACAGTGTTAATTTTGAAGAGCAACAGATAATATGTATGCCAAAATTTCAATCAGAAAAACTTTTGTAGAAATGCAGTATGAATATTGTGGCAAATCAACAAATTATGGCAGAATTCTGTAATTATATCGCGTGTTATATATAATGCATACATTCCCCCTTCCAATTAAAAAAGGGATTCCATGACCATAAAGCATAGAAAAAGTATTGTGCTGACAACAAGGCAAGGGAACGAACAATACAACAGTAAATGAAGCATAGTACACATATCAAATGATAGGACAACAAGAGGTATGGTTATATTGAGAGCAGAGTGTATAAAGATAGTGATAAATGAGAGATAAGATGCTTGGGTTGATGATAGGTAATGTGGTAAGTAAAAAGGACAACAATATGCAAGAAAAGATACCTTGCTGACAATATTCCATCTGAAAATGATATGATTGATTAAAAAACATTAACTCATGCGTAAAGGTTCATAGTAGGGAGAAATTAGGGAAATAATCTCTCTGTTAAAAATAAAAATAGGAAGAGGGTATTATAATAATTATTGATGTTGAAAATAGAACTTCAATACCATAAGCAGAGCCTCTACTACCAGCAGGCGTCCATAGCTTCGGTAGGGTTGATTTTTAACCCATATGAGCCAGGATCCTCAATTTATAGTTGGAGAATTCCATTGTTGTTCTACAAAAGAGATCAGTGTGCTGGCATGGTAACCAGATAACCACACTGCCATTCACTGGTAAGTAGCAAAAGTGATCAGGTCGGCTCATGATGAGACCTCCTATTCTAAGGATATTGTGGCTATACAATGGATCATAACCCTGGTGTGGTGGCCATAGTGGGAATGTTACTTCGCTACAACCTTATGAACATGGTAGGCTGGCTCTTTAATGAGACCCCCTATCCTCTATCTGTAGACAATAGTTTGTTGTTTTTACACCTTTTATGATAAATACATGGAGGCTCACTACTCCTTAAGAGTGGGGATGGTGGAAGAAGTTTGAACATGTCAATAGAAAGAAAATATACCCATAATCTTACTTATAATAGATAGAGAGAATTGTAGCCAGGAGAAGTGGAACCAGCATGGTAAATATGATCAATTAGTATCATATATAGCAGAAATCAATACAGTAAAGTAATATATAAATAACTGTGTCCCTTTTGTTTGTTTTTTTTTAAACCTATCATCAAGAAGTTGTCTTGTTAAATATCATAACGTCAAGGATATTCACCTACTTCAATAGACTCCATAATTTTTGTCTTCATAAAAGTATTGTACTTCATGCGATGCAAGGGAATCAATAAAATATGGTTGAGATGAATTAGGAATAATCGCACAAGAGGGAGGAAGGGTTGTTCTCGAAAATATTCCCAAAGTGTTGTTCCCTTGAAGGAATAGCAAAAACACTCAAAAAAGTGTTGTTCCTTAAAAGGAACAGCAAAAATACACCCAAAAAAAGTGTTGTTCCTTAAAAGGAATACCAAAAAAATACACCCAAAAAAATGGTTGTTCCTTAAAAGGAACAACAAAAAATACACCCAAAAAAAGTGTTGTTCCTTAAAAGGAACAACAAAAAAATACACCAAAAAAAGTGTTGTTCCTTAAAAGGAACAGCAAAAAATACACCCAGCAAAAAAATGCATGCAAAAAAGTGTTGTTCCTTAAAAGGAACAACAAAAAAATACACAAAAAAGTGTTGTTCCTTAAAAAGAACAGCAAAAAAATCAACACGCGAAACTGTTGCTCCTTAAATGGAATGGTTGTTGTTCCTTAAGAGGAACAGCATTTGTTCCTTAAATGGAACAGAAAAAATACAAACACGCGAAACTGTTGTTCCTTAAGAGGAACGGCTGATGTTCCTTAAGAGGAACGACAGATGTTCCTTAAGAGGAATAGCAAAAAGACAAACACACGAAACTTGGTGTTCCCTGAAGGGAACAGCAAGGGAAAAATAGAAAAAAACTAATGTATAGTATATTATCTAAGCAAATCCAATCAAATAAAAAGACAAATTTATGTACAGGTTTCAAGAAAAAGTAACTTTTTATAGAATTGGTGCTGCCAAAGAATCGCCTTCTGCAACTGAAACTTGCATGGTGGGGTCCTCATTGTTTAATCGCCAATGGAGCATAAGCTACAATTTGAAGGAAACAACACCTAAAACACAAAAACATAAGAGAAATTAGAAAAGAAACAACACTTTATTTAAAAATAGGATATAAATAAATTAAGTTACAACAGCTATGATGTTATTTCCTAAGGGAATATCAATCTGCCAATGGAAAAAGAAATGATCTCTTGGAAAAATGTTTTGGGAGCAGTGACATGAATTTTTGAATGGGAATCAATTCTTCATTTTTTCTATTATGAATCTGTTAGGTAATGAATTGAATGAAATTCCCTTGTTTCATTAAAATTTCTTTCAAGATTCGCTTGTCCATAAATTGACCTTCTTTATTCTCCTAAGACCTGCAAAAAAACGAGTGTCTGCCTGCAATAAAACATTAAATCATGGAGAAAGAGAGGTGATCGGGCTCCCCTAATCCAAGAATTATACAAAAAAACTAACAAGTAGTTACTCTGTCGAACAAATCCATAGAAAAATAAAACAAATTTTATTTGTCACATGCGGGAGAGCAATGGTCAACCATACTAACCAGCAGTGTTTTAATCACAACTTCTTTGTTTTTCATCCAATTTGAGTGATTCCAAAGCCATATGAGAGCTAATTCAAATGTATATCTCTAATAGAAATATGTTTTAAAAATTCAATTCTATGATATGTCAATTTTAATTAGAACGACCTGAAAAATTCAATGCTATGATATGTCAATTTTACTTAGAACGACCTGCATAATAGAGTCATTTTTTATTTTCCAGCTTAGACCAACAGTTGATATTTCAAGCATAAATTTTTCATTTGATGACAGATTAAGCTGATTCAAATTGGAAATTAAATTAGATTCATTTATTTATCTCCAATAGAAACAGGTTTTGAAGACAAGAAGAATTGATGGGTCAAATACGCTAGTGAACAGCCAAGAAAACAAAGTTTCAAGAGTGCCGATTTATGATAAGCATTCAGTATTTTGGTCATAAATTCCTCATACGATATCAAAATCAAGTGATTCAAATTGAGTTGTAAACTAGCTTCATAGAGGAATATACCATACAAACAAGCTTTAAAAATATAGCCTTTTGGGCCTCCAAAAACTTGTTGTCCCAACTCTGTTCCTGAGTTGCCTACTAGACGCCCTGTCAATGTTTTGGTTATACGTTTTTCATTTCAAATCCAAATGGAGTGATTAAAATTGAGTTGGAAATTATAAATCAAGGGCTACTTAGGATATAAATAGGTTTTAAAAATATTCACTTTTGGTCCCTCAAAACATGACTGTCCCAACTCTGTTTTCAAAAATTTCATCAAGCTCGCAAGCCAAAAAATATGATATTCAAGAAATTTTTCCATATTGGTGATAAAAATGAATATGAGTGTTTGTAGAATTTTTATTTTCAATATAATGCATCTACATACATAAATAAATTAAAATATTTATCACCGATGTTGATTTACACAACGTGTTGCAACAAAAACATTTTTTTTTTGGTACATAATAATAATAATGTATTTATTTATGTCCTTATTTATTTATTTTCTACACTAACCTACTCTTCTTTAAAAATTGAATATGCTTACGTATAAGAGTACTTCCAATGGAGCCATTTTTGAAGTAAGGCCTCTAGTATGTACATACCCAAATTTGAAAAATACATGTTAAATAGTAGGGTATGGGAAGGCAACTTCCCTTGAAAAGATGGTGCCAAAAATTGTTGAAGTATGGAGTGATGCTGCAAACAAATGGAGTAAAACCAATCTTCAATGTATCCCTTAATTTCTTGATTTATCATAGCCATCATATCATGAAATTCTTGAGTGTTTAAAATAGTTTGTTGATGCAAGCTAGAAGAAACCTCATTTTCTTTTATAACCTCTACAATTTTTGGATTTGAGACATTCTGAATCTCAGTATAAGTTTTCTCCAATGGTGCATGTGAGATATAATAGGTGGGAAGAGTAGGTAAATTTTGCAGTTCAAGACTGTAAGCATGTTGTACTGGTTTATTATGGTGAGGGTGTGGAATGAGTTGAACAGGAAATTGTGTAGGGAATGGAGCATTTTGATGATGTAGTTGATTGGGTTGAATGGATGATTTTGATGGGAAAGTAAGATGTTGTGGAAGAGCTGGAAGATGTGTTTGTGCTACAAGATGAGAGAGAGTAGTCATGAAATCATAAGACGAACCATGTCAAACTTGTAGACAAGATCGGTGGTGGTTATATTGAGATTGGCATGGCTACCCTAACATATAAATATTCCATAATGGATTATGAAAGTAAGAGAATGGAGAGGAAGTGTTTTGAACCATACCTATAGGCCATGATTTCCATGGTTTTGACCTTGTTGCAGCTTCCCCATCTATTTTATATGCTACTTCCATCCTAGATAAGGAAGAACAACTATCTATGGGATGCTCCTTTCGGTAATGAGGGAAAAACACTTCATCAAATTCTTGATTTTTCTGAACCTGCAAAATATTCAATTGTGAATTTAGAGAGCTAACGAAATCATATTTAAAATTTTCAAATAAAACATTGATTTCAGCTCTTATGTCTTTTGTTCTTGTAGTAAATTTGGAAAAGAAAGAAGAAAATTCTCTAGAATTATTACTAGCCTTGGAAATTCCTCTTGAATACCTTATGCACAATTCAAAAACATCATCATATGATAACTGAAAAACATCACCTTTTCCTATCAGATTTAAGAGTTCTAAAAATTCATCTTTGATTCCTTTAAGAATGAGTGTTTTCAAGATTTCTTTTTCCATATGCTTATGCTTTGATTTTTGAAGGTTATATTGAAATCGCTCTACATATTCCTCCAAGCTTTCATCTTCCCCTTGTATCATACCGAAAATATCTTCATTGGATTTGCAGTAGTCTTGGTACTTCTTCAAGAAGATGTTCTTCATGTCCTCCCATGTTTGGACAGTTCCCACCTAGGCTCATGAACCATCGGAGAGCTACTCCTTTTAGAGTAAGAGGAAACACTTTCAACCTTTGATCATTAGTACAATAATCATATCCTCTACAAAGTATTTCAAACTCAAATAAGAATGTATCGGGATCTTCATTTTTCAAACCATGAAAATTTGGTAGAGATGATGAGGGAATTATGTGCATTTGTGTCACTCCTCCTAGATCTTTGATATGGAATTCAAAAGTTGAAATGTGAGCCATTTCTTACCATAATAGAAGATGTTCTTCATGTGTTTCTTTGAGGATATTCCTTCAAATTTTCCTGTCAATTGGTTAGTGAAATGGGTGGCGCTTACATCACCACTCGAGTGGAATTACAAGATTTTTTCAAAAATTCTACCTCTAAAATTCCTATTTCAATTCCTACGCAATTCTGCTAAAAAGCGGGCAGAGGAGCAAGCACTTTACTTGTTGGTTATGTAGGTTCTTACCTTCCATTTTTAATACCCAATTCTTTCACAGCAGACAAACATCAAACATACATCACTCTCTGTGAAATAGAAACACTCTCTCCGGCAACGATGCCAAAATGTTGGGTGATAAAAGGTGCCTTTTAAAACTCCTATTTATCCCACATTAATTATCAACTCGGGCAAGTCCTCTTATTTCAAGAGTGTACACAATATGTGCACACTATAATCCCACAGAGTAATGTTTCTTAAAATATAGTATAGATCTTTCAAATACAAGAATAAACGGATGCTTTAAATAAATCCCACTTACAACTAAAGGAAACTCAATGCTCTAAAACTAAATCATTCATTCAGTAAAGTAACAGCAATTATCAGTCAAGGATATAGTAGCAAGAACTCATTCCTCTTTTAACTAATGTAAACTAATCAAGCATAAATAATATCCTCAATCTGAGAGATTTGACAGCAGTAGCCAATGTTCTTTACAGTTGTTGATCTCACACACAACACACTAAATAACAAATTGGAAATGGCAATGAATTAAATCAATAATGCTACTGCAACTGATGGAAATGAGACAATTATGCTAACTGTAAGAATGCTAAAAGGCAAAACTAAATGATTGTAGAAATTAAATGAGCAGCAACGTTATATAATAGAAATAGACAGCAACGCTTATGTGACTGCAATGAACAACAAAACTAAGTTACTGAAATGAACAGCGAAGCTCTGTAATTATAATGAGCAACACAACAATATACTTGCAGAAATCAGAAATAAGGCAAACCACACTGTATGGTACAGGAACGACAAGTAAATCCACCAGGAGCCGGGCCCTTAGCCGCTGGTGAATACCGTCGAATTACTTCAGGAGATGTGAATAAACTGCAACTATTTTTATATATTCATTATTGCATAATCGTTACAGCAAGTTCATGCTCTACTTCAACAGCGAGAGTCAATGATTGAAGTTAAAATTGCAATATTAATTCTCCCATTCCTCCTATCCTATCCTATCTATCTCTAATATAATAATCCATCCAATTCTCTCTCTAATCATCCATCATGAATCCCCATAATAACCCCCCTTCTCTAATCTCTGTTCTGATTTAAATACACATAGAGAAAAGAGAAGTTACAACCGATATAATTAAAAATGATTCCTATTACAAAATTGGATTGCTCACAACCAATTGATCAGCAAGATCATATCTGAAATATCCTTCCATCAATAATTTAACAGGAACAGGTCGAATTTTGTATTGCAATTGGAAGAATTTGGAAAATGGCCACAACAGCAAATCTGGGAAAATCGTCCTAAGAGAACCTTCCATTTCTCCCAATAAAGGAAAAAATTTGGCAAACTGTTCTTTAGTTAAGTTAATTCGGTTCGTTCTAGACAAAACCCATGTTTCGGATTTTCCATATTCTTCTCCATTTGCCCAATACATCCAATGAAAAATTGTCACTTCTTATTCTGGCGAATTTCTGAGTTAGCATATTTAATGATGAGTTGGAGATCAACTCTGCAATCTGGAAAATGTCTTGGAGGCTAAAATGGTGAGTGATGTTACAAAAAATTTATTAATAAACCATAATTGGTAAAATCATGCATAATCATCAATTTATTAAAAATAAATGAGAAGAAATAATATTTATCCATAAGAGCATAAATAATTATAAAATGGAATTATATGATAAATTATGATAAATGACATGATAAAGAAGAGTAGAAATGGATGAAATAGGTGTTAAAAAGTGATAATAATAATAACATATTAGCGGCCCAACAAGAGGTAGCCCAGTGGAGGGGGTGAACTCCGTTATCAACTCTTTCTTGTGAATGTTTTATTATGTTATTGAACATATTTTATTAAAGCATTCAATTAAATAATTTTTTTAATCATTTTTCTGTATACATGTTTTAAATTTTAATCTGAGTTAGAACTAAAATTTCAATTTTAGATCAAGTTTGGTATCAGAGCCCGTTCATTATCTGGTTTAGTGGGTACATCTTCTTTAGCTCAGACAAGCAGAAGAAGGAGAAGGTAAATTGTTTTGATTTAAAATGTCATCTTTTGATTCTTTTCTTCAACAAAATTGGGAAAATTTCTTAACCATGAAAGACATGGTAGAAGAAATGTACAAGGATTTTCAGTTGCGTAAGCAGATAAAATAATTGGAAGATAGTAATTCAGAACTTTGAGAGGAGAATCTCAAGCTGAAAATTTTGCTCGAAGCCAAAAAGGATAGAGATGTTTTGAAAGATCCATTGAAGGATTCTTTCTATCAACCATGCGAGAAACATAGTTCTCATGAAGCATCATCTTCTACTTCGTCATCGAAAAATAATCAAGAAGATAATCATGTGTCTGAGGAGGTACAAAGCATTTCATTTTCTATACCTTCTGATAATAATGTTAATGATGCATCGTTTGTAGATTTTGAAAATCATACCAAGGGGATTGGTATGAAATTTTTTATCAAGATGGGATATGAAAGAAGAGGCCTTAGGGTTAATGGTCAAGGTATCATTAATCCTATTGAGGTGAAGAGACAAACTCATAAGGCAGGATTGGGCTATACAGAAATTGGAGAGTGTAATATTCCCAATTAGCCCAAGCTAATGGGAATATACAATTTTGCTTCAATTTTCTGTTTCATGAATAAAATTGTAAAGGAGGATCAATAAAACTCCTAATCAGCAAAATAAATCAATTCCACATGTGAACATAGCTAAATCTGGGTTATTTACATAAGCACACTTAGGTTTGAAAGAGACTGGATCACTTGATCAAGTCAACCAGGACCAAATCAATAGCGTTGTCTAGATACAGTGAATCTCCTAGATGCACAGTGCAGTTTTAGTTGGAGGTTACACATGTGAATGGAGCTAAATCATTTAGATGGTTTAGGGTTTGAAAATACTTTCATCCTATAAAAGTAAGAGGAGGACAGCAGGAGAAGGTTGTTGATTGAGTATATTTCTGAATATATTTTTTGTTTAGACATATATCATTCTTTGTTGTTTAGCTAGGGATAGTGTTTTTTAGCACTAGGGTGTTCTTGTTCAGGAATCCCACCTCTTCCATTGAGTAGCTCTTGGAGGAGTCTTGCTGATATTGTCCACTAGCAAGTATTTGGCCAAGCTCATCTTCCAACTACAATGTAGATCCTGTTGAGGGTTTGGTTTTCCTTGTAAGTTGCAGCAAGTGGAGACTAGATCTACTCAGATCTAGGCCAATCTAGTGCCTCTTTTCGGTGGGAAATCCATCTATCCCCTTTATAAGAGAGTATTATATCTTTGGAGCTACATTTTTAGATCTTGGCATTAGGCCAAACCAGTGCTAGAGCCTACAACGCAGTTTCCCTTCCAGGACTGCGTTATTTGCAAGTGTACAGTTGCAGGGTGTTTTGACACACATTTGGAGGAGAGATCTCTGGTGTTGGGGTTCTTCCCTTCACCATGGTGATCCATGGATTATACTTCTGATCCATGTTCTATTCAAATCTGATTTTCTTATATTGTATTCATCTTCAGAAATTTCTGAATACTACTGCAGATCTGCAACTTTAGATCTCAGATCTACTCTTTGTGTCTCATGTTTTGCTCAAAACCCCAAGGGGAATTTGTAAATGAGCTCTTCTAGTGTATAGATCATATATGGATCTAATATTTTTTACACATATCTGCACTAGATATGGAGTGTAATATACAGTTGTTTCAGCTCTTAAAAATAACATTGTCGAGCTATTTTTCAGTCAATACATGTGTTGTAGCCCCTCTTTTTGAGGAATTTCTTCTATTATTGTCTTCTACATTCTGTCATGCATTGTATGGGCCTCAATATGGATCTTATTTATTTATGTATATATGAATGTTGAGCCTTATTATTGGTATCCTGTTGTTTCTCAGAGAAACTGCGTTATTTTCCTGCATTATTGTTGCATACTGCTGCAGCCCCATTCTTCGGTGTTTTCCAACCATACTAGGTGTGGGAGGTCTGTTTACCTCACCTATTTTGATTTTTTTTTTCTCTCCTCTTGGATTTAGATGCTATATCTCCAAATCTAAGGGATCTAAGAGCTGCAAACTCATTTCAGTGCACATACTTCTGAAAAATGCGTTATTTTAGCAGGTATTGTTGAATCTTCCCTTTTAGGGATATTACAGTGGTATCATAGAAATCATCTTGGCACAGCCTGTGATTTGATTTCTTGAAGAGCCAATATATCTTCAAAAGAAGATCAGACTCTCACTGATAGAGAGAAGAGGTACCTGAGAAGAAGACAGAAGAAATTTGATTACACTAATGATGATAAATACAAGGGAAAAGCCCCTGAATCTGGAAGTGATGAAGATGGGAAGGAGTTTGCAAAAACCCTTCTGAAAGCCATGCAAGATATTGCTAGAGAGATCAAAGAGATGATATTGTACAGGATCAAGGAATCTCCTAGGATATTTCATCCTGGAGAAAGCTCTGGCATGTCTCACCACTGGAATGATCAACCAGTGAACTAGCCACAAGCTCCACAATGCTCTAACATGCCTACTTTTTTGGGTGTGGAAAATGAAGGGCCTCATGAGCAAGCATCCCTTGAAGAATACTTTGAAGAATATGAGTCTCAAAATCAAAGATTCAAGGACCACTTGAGTTTTCAATGGTTTTTTCACCTCAAGGACAAAAGAAGACCAAGGCATCAGCATAGAGATGGTGGATTCACTCATAATCATGATCGACATTGCTCTATGGGCAGATTATTTTTACTCAAGCTTTATGGGTCATCCACTTGTTCTGCCAAAGCATGGACAGAAAAACTGGATATCTACTTTCAATTAAACAAATTCCCTAAGATGGAAGCTATCAAAATTGCAGCGCTGCACTTTGAAGGTGAAGCACACAATTGGTGGTTCCATGGGTTGTCTACATTGGGTCATGCCAATGTGATTGCCTATTCTGAGTTCATTAGAAGACTGGTGGAGAGGTTTGACAGAAAGAATCCAGAAGCACCTTTCATGAGCCTTGCAAATTTGAAGCAGACAGGTAATTAGGGGTCTTATATCTCTGAATTTTTGAGATTATCTATTATGGTTCCTGATTAATCTACAACAAGGAGGGTGTACATGTTCATCGATGGCCTAGATGAACCTCTGCATGGGTTGGTTAAATCTACCAATCCCACTACCTTGCATGATGCCATTGAGAGGGCTAGATAACTTCAATATTCCTTGCCAAAAGCAAAGGCAAACTTTCAGAACAAGCCCTCTTTTCTGTATAAAGGAAAGGAAGAAAAATTTGCTCCTTCACAGGAAAGCTCATACAAGAAGCCTCTTGATGATGAAGTCCGGAGAGATCTAAGAAAGAGGAAGCTCTGCTTCACTTGCCAAGAACCATGGGTACCTGGACATAGATGTGCTACTGTTAAAGCACATTATATAGAGGTATTCTCATATTTGGAAGAAGATAAGGATGATGAGCCAAGGAGGGGTCACAGTGCAGACAATGTTGAAGGAGATCCAACACCATCAGGAGATGGGAATGGAGAATTTGCTCCTATTGGAGGAACTCTTTCATCTTTGAGGGGAGTACCTAAGTACTTGACCTTAAGATTTCAAGGCTCAATCATGAATTAGAGGGTTTCTATATTGATTGACAGTGGGGCTACCCACAACTTCATTGATGCCCATCTTGTGCAAAGGAGGGCAATACCCACTGATACTTTTAAGGGATTCTCTATTTTGGTCCCAGGAGATAGAACAATGCAATGCATGCATTATGTCCCATCACTTTCGGTCACTATGGGATCCTACACCTTGGTGGATCACTTCTTTGTAGTTGACATACCAGACACGAATGTTATTTTGGGTGTTCAATGGTTGATTACATTGGGGAAAGTCACCACTGATTGTGAGGCTTTGCAAATGGAATGGGTGGAAAATAAGAGTGGTGCACCTCAAATGGTCAAAGGCATGCATACTTACCCATCACACAACACTTCCACATAAAAAACAGAGATGGATTTGCGCAGCGGAAGCAAGGACCTCACTGTCCCTTCTATTATGTTCATGAGATTTTTGCAAGGGACACTCTTATCTAGTGGAAAACCACCTAGGAGGCCACCTGATTTAGTTTTGGTGAGAGATCTATTTCTACTTGATGCTCCAAAATCAGATCTAGGATGGATGGGAGCATTAGAAGACACAGCTATAGCGTTGGAAGGCTTGGGCAAGCACAAGAAGGAGGGGGGTTTTCTTCTCTCATCATCATCACCCACCTTCATTTCTGTTCTGCGTTGTTGGAGGAGAAGAAGGGAAGGTATGTCTTTCCTACTTGTACCTTTGGCATAAGATATGTCAAGGAAGAGATCAGAAACATGGAAGGCATTCCTATTGATGCATCATCAGTGCTGTCATTGTTGGGGAGTGTAGATCTATATTGGAAATCCAAATTGTTGGTGGATTATTCCAAAGATCTTCACACTTGTATGATGCTTGATGACTAGCTGCATGAAGAGGGCTATCTAGTCCATGAGGGAGTCATCTATCATCATGATAGGATCTTCTTACCTAGAGCCTCCAAGCTCAAGGAGAGGATGCTACAAAGGGCCTACAAAGAGTTCTGTTTCAGCCCTACCTATTCTATGAAGATCTACAAACACTATCATGAGATGCTTTGAATGGGAAGGCTTTGGAGGAGAGCTACATCAGCATTTTCTAGAATGCAAGAGCTATGTGCAGTTGGGGCAGCCAAAGGACTCTATGCAAGAGTCATTTCAGCCATTTCTTCCTTCTCTTGAAAGGGGAGAAAAATCTATGCACAATTCCATGTGTAGGAGAGACATTGTTGGTGAAAAATCTGATCATGTAATGCAAGTTTCATTTTCTGATTTGACATATTCTTTCACCATGTTTATGTAGGCCATGACTCCAAAGAGGATTGTTGTATCATGTAAATCTCATGGAAAACATTGGGCCACTAAAATTTCTGAATTTGGCCACTCCCTTGTTGTGCAAAGGGATATTTTCTTTCATGATGGGTGCTTCCCAAAGGCACCAAACATATCTCACATTCTCAGCCATGATGAGATGACTTATGCAGCAAGTAAGTGGTGTGGAAACCACTTACCATACCTTGATCTGATGCAGGAAGGAGATGCACTGTGTTGGTACACTATGTGGGACTATGACCCACCTCCTCATGCTCAAATTTATGTTTGTATATATGTAATTATGCTTTCATACTTGGATGATATAGTTGTACTTTTTATGGGATTGTATGGAGGGAGGATGGGAAGTTTTTATGTACCACATGGGATGGAAACTCTCTATGTACCTCATGCTACATGTTTTAGAGAGATTATTGGTCCAACCATGTTTGTTTCTGTTGAGTTCTTGACTCCTTGTGGGATGGATTATGTACATCTCATGATGAATTTGGAGGAACAATTCATGGAGGCTTGGATTGGTGAACACTTAGCTTGTGAAGAAAGCTTGACCTTTGATGATGTCACCGATGGAGGAGGAGAAGTGTTGCAGCACTCACCCTATCAGTTGCTTGATGACAAGCAACATTTTGGAGGGGAGGATTGTAATGTTCCCAATTAGCCCAAGCTAATGGGAATATACAATTTTGCTTCAATTTTCTATTTCATGAATAAAATTGTAAAGTAGGATCAATAAAACTCCTAATCATAAAAACAAATCAATGCCACATGTGAACATAGCTAAATCTGGGCTATTTACATAAGCACACTTAGGTGTGAAAGAGACTAGATCACTTGACCAAGTCAACCAGGACCAAATCAACATCGATATCTAGATATAATGAATCTCCTAGATGCACAACACAGTTTTAGTTGGAGGCAAAACATGTGAATGGAGCTAAATCATTGAGATGGTTTAGGGTTTGACAAGACTTTCATCATATAACAGGAAGAGGAGGACAATAGGAGAAGGTTTTTGATTGAGTATATTTCTTAATATATTGTCTGTTTATACATATATCATTCTCTTTTGTTTAGCTGAGGATAATATTGTTTATCACTCGGGTGTTCCTATTCGGGAATCCCACCTCTTCCATTGAGTAGCTCTTGGAGGAGTCTTGTTGATCTTGTCCACTATCAGGCATTTGGCCAAGCTCATCTTCCAACTACAATGCAAATCCTGTTGAGGGTTTGGTTTTCCTTGTAAGTTGTAGCAAGTGGAGGCTAGATCTACTCAGATCTAGGCCAATCTAGTGCCTCTTTTCAGTGGGAAAGCCATCTATCCCCTTGATAAGAGAGTATTATATCTTTGGAGCTACGTTTTCAGATCTCGGCATCATGAAAAACTAGTGTTAGAGCCTACAATGCAGTTTCCCTTCCAGGACTACGTTATTTGCAAGTGTATAGTTGCAGGGTGTTTTGACACACATTTGGAGGAGAGATCTCTGGTGTTGGGGTTCTTCCATTCACTATGGTGATCCACGGATTATACTTTTGATCCATGTTCTGTTCAGATATGATCTTCTTCTATTTTAGTCATCTTTAGAAATTTATGAATATTACTGTAGATCTGCAACTTTAGATCTCAAATCTACTCTTTGTGTCTCATATTTTGCTCAAAACCCCAAGGGGAATTTGTAAAGGAGATCTTCTAGTGTACAGATCAGATATGGATCTAATATTTTGTACAAAGATCTTCTTTAGATCTATAGTGTAATATACAACTGTTGCAGCTCTTAAAAATAACGTTGTCAAGCTATTTTAGTCAATACATGTGTTGCAGCCCCTCTTTTTGAGGAATCTCTTATATTCTTGTCTTCTACATTCTATCATAAATTGTATGAGCCTCAATATGGATCTGATTTACTACTGTATATATGAATTTTGAGCCTTCTTATTGGTCTCCTATTGTTTCTCAGATAAACTGCGTTATTTTCCTACAGTATTGTTGCATATTGCTGCAGCCCCATTCTTGGGTGTTTTCCAGCCATACTAGGTGTGGGAGGTATGTTTACCTCACCTAGTTTGATTTTTTTTTCTCTCCTCTTGGATTTAGATGCTAGATCTCCAAATCTAAGGGATCCAAGAGCTGCAAACTCATTTCATTGCACATACTTCTGAAAAATGTGTTATTCTAGCAAGTATTGTTGAATCTTCCCTTTTGGGGATATTACAGAGAGAGTTCCAAATCTGCAGAGGCAGGAAAGTCGAATCATGGTGGTAATGGTGATGGAAAGAAGTCACCATGAAGAGATGAGATCTTCAAGAGAATAGCTAAATATTGTTCTCCTGATCAAGGTTTGAAATCATTTCTGCCAAGGAATCGACGAGTGCATTTTTTGGTTCATTGTGGAAGAAATGGGCACCGGAAGGAGAATTTTTGGGATCTATATCTAGAGCTTCGACACAAGCAGAATAAATAGTTCTCACACATATATCTTCTGAAGTTGCAGAAAGAACCTACAACAAAAGCACAAGCAAACCGTATTCTTCGTGATGAAACAAATCCAATCAAATAAAATCCATTCACCTGGTTGGGTAAGCAATGGATATCGTTTATTCTTAATTAAAAATAAAAAATAAAAAATTATTAGATTTTTTTCTGCATGAAAATTCTGTTGAAA
Organism: Pinus albicaulis; assembly: GCA_034641835.2. Lineage (NCBI taxonomy): Eukaryota > Viridiplantae > Streptophyta > Pinopsida > Pinales > Pinaceae > Pinus > Pinus albicaulis. The sequence goes on along the minus strand of CM076570.1, from coordinate 504,679,509 downwards.
CTATGATATTATTGAGATAAATGTTTCAAAGGAACAATATGAACTGTGATGATGAGATGGAACAAAGTCATTTTCAAATTCAATCATAAAATAGATTGCAGGTTGTAATTCGTGGTATCATTTTTTTTTATTTGTTGTTGAATCAATTGTGGTAGCGTAAAATAAAATAGTTGTTGAACCTACTGCGTGTGGAGGAGAGTGAGGAGTCTGTCTCTGGATATCCTAACATATTTTTTTGGGAACTTGGTTTGAATAGTCGAGCGTTTGTGAAGGAGCTGAGGATCAAAGCCATTATGGTTGTTGTATGGCCATGTTCTGTTGTTGTGTATCAGCAAAGAAAATTTGTGTTTTAGTATCATTATATACCACCTCTATGTAGAGGTACAACCGTGGTGCTGGTGAACCCATCGTGAGTTGGTGGTGTACGCTCGCTGGGTGGATTCTTCGGTGAATCCATCGTGAAGCGAGTTTGGCTTCAACCATTCGTTTGGCTTGACCGTCTGGAAATTTTTTTCAAGCAATCCGTCATTCAAGGATCTGAGTGGTGCTCGTCACAAGATTCGAGGTGATTGAGACCTGTGGAACCTCTGTAAGAGTTTTTAAAGCCACATGAAGGTTTTTAGTCGACTGGTGCGGGTCGTGTGAAGATCTCTGCGAATCAGGTTGAAGGATTTACATTGAGAGTAAACCTGCCATGTGAGCCACTCGTGGTGCGTAGAGGAATCCATGTGGATTGAAGCATGCTACAACTAAGCCCGATGTGTTGCATCACTTGCAGAAATCATGGTGGAGTGACCCGAGTTCGGATTGTGGGTGATCGTGCCTCGGTGTTGGTCAAGAAAACAAGCCTTCACCATATAGCCGTGTTGACCGTATGAACTCAAGTCAAATAAGAGATCTAGATTGAGATCAAGCATCGTTGGAGTTGTGAATGGTAAATATGAGATAAGGCAGAAACCGTAGTGAAAATACTCCATTTCCAGATGTGAATGCTATCCAGTTAACTGTCGGAGTGTATCCAGCAACAAGTAATGTTATATCCGAATTTGATGTCACACTAAATGACTCAATCGTGGATCTAACATATTGCCTTGTGAAACCATAATCTTATGATGATATATAAACTGCAATAAAGGCTACATCTTAAGGATTGAAATGGAAATAACGACATCCACCATGATAAGATCGCCTGTTAAGGCGGGATCATTTCCTGAAAATCATCATCTTTCTGTGGCAGTTGATGCAAAGATCCGATCGAAGAAAAACAACACTGAAGGCACAATCAGATTTCCTTTCCAAAGTTTTGGAAGCACTTTCTTTGGATCCATTGCCGAGTTTGGCCAAGGTTCCATGATTTCATCAATGGAATGAAGATTTTGTGGCATGATCAGCGGTACGTCCCGATGCAGAACTCCACAAATTTTGGAAGCCGATCCAAAAGGCAGGCCATGTCTACGAAGGAGAAGAATCTAATATGTGAAATATGCATCAATTGTTGAACTAATGGTAGAAGCTGGAGCATATGCAAAAAATAGCTATGGAAATAGTTATACAGTTGTTGGTGTCTTTGTTTTTGGTGAGTATCTGAGGTGATTGTCCTCATCTTATCTTCTGTGAATCCAAGCTTCTGTAGATTCATTTTAGGTTTTGGAATGGCTAACATCGATGGGAGGGATCCAAAGACCAAGATTGTGTGTACACTGGGTCCTGCATCTAAGAGTGATATTTTTCTTCTGTTCTTTTTCCCTAACAACACAGTTCCTTGGAGATAGCAGTGAAAATATGGTTGAGTTTCTACATAGTTCCATTAGGATCATCCACAAGAACCACATAGAAAGTATAACTTCTTACATAAAGGAGAGTGTGGATGAAGAGCTGGAAGAAGAAACCGTGCAATATGGAGAGTGAAAAATGCAGAAAAAGAGGCTCACATTTTGTGTGGAAGAATTAAATTTTTGTAACAACGATGATGCAAGAGCGAGAGTCTGCAGATATATTAAAGCCTCTACGACTCATGGAAAGAAGTGTTTTCAGTGATAGGATGGTGTTTGTGCGAGTTGTTCATGAGGCAAAGTGGATGAATGAGATGGAGCTTAGCACCTATGATTCATGGATTGATCCAATTGTGTATGTTTTACATGGGCTTGTTCCTTATGGATCTATTTACTTGAGGGCCAGTCCATACACATGCCATAGACGTTTGCAGTTACGAAAGAGAGCAGAAGAAAATTTTGTTTCATTAAATTATTTGAGAGGTTTGCATGAAAAGCATGAGAACTAGCTCTTCCCTGCTCAATGTGGTAGTCATGGGTTTTTGTCTGTGAGCCAATTACCTCTTGATATTGATAGGTCTCTGCATCCTGAGATCAAAGATCACATGTTTATTTTGCAAGGAGAGCATGTACATGCTAGTATTCAGAAGGTTCCAGCATTAGTGCTAGATTGTGAGCCCAATATTGACTTCAGTGATTGACGTAGCAATGTGTAGATTCTAGAGTTGTCCCATGTTTCTATGCTCTGCTTCTTGGCTTCTTGGCTTGCATTCATGTGTGACGAAGAACAACCTTCGAATTTGGAGCAGCTACAAGGGAATTTTTGCTACATTTCCATTGAAAGTAGAGGAAACATGGTAGATCGAAGTCTAATCTACGAACTGAGCATGGTTTTTGAGAACGCTTGCAGTGATCAATGATCTATTGCGTCAAAGAAAACCTGCATGAGGAAATACTATCTTCATGAAGGGGAGCAAAGGTGCTATCTTAGTGGATATGCTATTGATATCATTTGATCTAATCTAAGATCTCTGCGTAGATTTGAGTGCATGAGGTTTGTTGGAGGTCGTGGTGAATAGGTGCAAGCTGCCTCTTCTGTAATGTGGTGAGATCCAGTTTTTGGGATTCACATTGGAGTCAAAATTGTAACTAGATAATTGAAATCATGAGGCTGCAGATACAAATTCACTTTTGGATTTAAAATTAAGTGCATTAAGCTCATGGGTGAAAGGAATGGAACATGGTGCATGCCTAGTCTTTTCACTGCTAATATAGATGTTTTTTGTAAGGGCTATTAAAGGAAAAGTGGCCATAGGATTTGGCACGGATGAAAACGGAAATGTGCATAGGAGCTAAAAACTGGAAATACAAAATCTAATACAGTTTGGCAGGCAAAGTTCAATTCTGCGAGAGAGCAGTATAGTTCTGTTGTAGCTGAGTTGGAAGTCAACTGGATTTTTGGTATGGGCTCTTGAAACGAATTTATGGAGAGTCAAGGTTGTTTTTCCAGTATGATTCTAAAATGAAAAATTTAATTTTCATATTCAAAGCATGTTATGGAGAATCAATGTAGAAGTCCAACATTGATTCCAACAAGGTCGCATGCAAGTTACATCAAATACAAACAAAATTGTTCCCAAAATTCAGAGGAAAAATTGACTTCATTCAAAATCGACTTCAATTTTTAAAATAATTTTAGAGGACTAAAAGTTTTTTTGATGGGGAGGTGTGATCCAGGAGGATCTAGAAAACCCAAGTTGCATTATGAAGATATACTCATGTCAATCCTAGGTTTAGGATGTCTTTATTTTTAATTAAATATGCTTATATATTTGTAAAATAGAAATTGAAAATGTTGAGAGGATTTTCCTCAACAATTCAAAAATTCAATTTCTAATTTCATATTGAAGTTAATAAATTGCTCTCATCCCTAAGGTTTTGGGGATAAGGCCCTTGAAAGTAGAGATTGAGATATTTCCTCCATAAAAATCTCATGAGAAAATTTTAAGGGATATGAGAATTATTTCCTCCTTAAAATCAGAGATAAGGAGATATTTCCTCCTTAGCTTTGGGCTCTTAAGAGCTATATATAATTCTATTCTATGTACAGGAAAGGCAAGGAGAAAGATATTAAGGAGAGATTTTGAGTGCTTGGAAAATTCATTTTCGAGCAGAGCTTGGATAGCTAATGAGTCTTTCAGAGTATGGATGTATAGTTGAGAGTTCTTGGCTGGCCACCTTGATGTAAAAGAAAATGTACATTTATCTCTATTCAGAAAGACAATAGATCGATCCGTCCTGTTGGAGAAGAATCATGAGAGGTAGCCCAGTGGAGGGGATGAACTCTGTTATCAATTGTGTTGTTCTCTTTCTTGTGAATGTTTGCTTATGTTATTGAACATATTTTATTAAAGCATTCAATTAAATGATTTTGTTAATCATTTTTCCGTATACATGTTTTAAAGTTTAATCTGAGTTAGAACTAAAAGATCAATTTCAAATCAGAAGTCTTTGTAGACAAGGATGGAAGTTGAGGCTTAAGACTGTGCACTGTGCAGTCTTAGTTGGGCAGGAGAGAGAAGATATTGTGCATTGTGCAGTATCAGCGGCCAGGATTGAGAAATGAAGCCTAGAACTGTGCAATGCATAGCCAGGAAAGCCAGTGATTGCACACTATGTAGTATAAGAGACGAAGGGATGAGCTTGAGCATTGAAGATGTGAAATGCACAGCTTGAGGGGCAGCAATTGCTTAAGGATTGCACAGTTCTTCCTAAGAGGGAGAGAGAGAGAAAAAAATTAGAGATCTGATGTTGTGGTAGGAAAAATTATAGATTGGCCATAAGGATAGTCATATTAATCAATAACGAGGGCTAGAAAATATCATGCAAAAGGAAAAACATGCATACACAAAATGGCCCAGCAGCGGCAACTATTGGTAGGAAAAAAGAAAGAAGGTGATGTGAAACTTAGAAAAATTGAATGACAGACTAAAACAACACTTTTAAAAGCTAATAATAATAAAAAAACCAGTTTCCAAGAAATTAAACAAGAAAAATAACACTCATAAGGCAAAAGCAACAAAAGCGATAAAAAGTAGCAAAAAGGGACACATGAAAAACTTACCTGAAAAAGTACTGAAAACTAAGTCCAAAGCTCCTTGATCTCGTGGGGAAGGCTATATCTCTAATTTTGAGTGTGAAAATGATCTCTGCAATCATTTATTATATAGATATAGCCCCCACAAGGTTAGGTTTGGGTTTATTACTCGCATGCCTAAAATCAAGGAGGAAGCAACACTTATCCTACGATCGAAAATAGAAACTTTGTGCCACTTTTCAAACAATGATTGTGCACTCCTTATTTCCTGGTGTGATCATTAGCTTACTTTAGGAAACTGCATAGTCTCAATGGATGAAGGAACTACGCAATTCCCAACAACAAGGGATCATGCAGCTCACTGACTCAATGGATTGTGCAACCTTGATTCTGAGAGAGGGATTATGAAATTTTCAAGTTTAGCGACTACCTTTTGTCATGATTTGCGCATTTTTTATCCTTAATTCATAGCATCATCTTCAGTGGCATAGGATTGTGCAATTCCTAGAGGGAAGACTAGAAGTTGGTGCAATCTTAGGGTAAGATTTGGCTTTTTTTAGAAGTTGTTTAGTTGTTATCGAAAAGACTTAGTCATCATCAAGACAACCTAATCAAGTCATCATAAGAATGGAATGCAAAGAAAGTTAATATAGAAAATAAACAACAAGAGGAATACTTAACGACTATGAATGATAAGTTCTTATAAACAGAAAGTAGGCTCCAAAATCAAGGCAAAGGAAAAATTTTGGAGGGGTGTTGTAGTAGCTACAACACTTGGCAACACACTGGTAGAACTAAAAGTCTCTGTATGGGTATAACTTTATAAATCAATTCTATCTCTTGAAGAATTATTATGCATCTCATCGATAACCACAACTTCTTTACTTAACCCAAGTTAAAGATAGAGTCCCTTCATTCTCTTCATAGGAAACACACTAACCAAAGCAAGTCTAAACTCAATTTTTTCGATTGGGGATAAGAAGTGTATAGATATGCAAGTGAAAATAATTATCATAGTATTAGTTTTCATATATGGTGTTTCTTTGCTGCCAGCAAGCTTGGGCAGTACCGCTGCGGAGTCACTTCACGAACACAAACATTGCTTCGCTGCCAACAAGCCTGGACAATACCCCAATGAAGTTGCTTGCTTCACCCCCTTGCGAAAGAAGCACTTCTCTTCCTTCACCCTTCATTTATTTTATTTTTTAGAATTGTGATTTGGCACTTATTTATTTCATAGGGTGGAAGAGGGATCCCAAATTATTGAGAGTAGAAGAGGTTCTCCCTTCAGAGAAGGATATTTATACATATCTGAAATATAGTCCAATTGTTTAATTTTCCTCCCTCCCTTACTCTACTTGACTAAGTTGACAAGTTAAAATCGATCAAACATTAAAAAAATGATTAAAAAAGAGTGTACTAGTTATATATTCGAGCATTGCATATCCACTAAGGTTTTCTTCGAGAAAGAATGTATTTTTTGTCTAAGCATATCTATATATATATATATATATATATATATATATATATATATATAATTAAATATTCTTTCCATTCTTTATGATACTTATTTTTTAACAACAAATATTTATTAACCTATAATCATTTCTTTCTTATTTTCTATTAATTGTTGTATTCTTTCTAATAACAATGTTTTTTTTTCTAATAACAATGTTTTTTCACCTTTTTCTATTAATATATTTTATTAATCTAATATTTTTTTGAGACTTTAATTATTTAATTGTTGTCGACTTTTTTTCATACAAATCATAGAAGAAGAATAAGAAGAAATTATTTTAATGTCCACGAGGCTCAACATAGCATATGGTACATATTGCTTCTTCATCTAGTTGATGTATTCGACCATTTTCCTGTTGTAGGTTTTAACCTTGTACAGAAATTATCTACAAACGAATTTTAAAATAGAAAACAAACAATATCAAGAGCATAAAACATAAAACAAATAAACACAGATATTTTCCCCTCGATCCCAAATCGGGATGACCAGCTTGATTTTTCATTATATTCCTTTTAGTGGTACAACACATATATATACATGTCAAAGCATACATAAACCCCAATCCATTAACCTTGGATTAGAACATAACCATAGTTCCCTTGACCAGATCTACAAAATACTAGGGGCCGAAAACCATCATGCCCCAAAACCATGTGCAAACCCATGCACAAAACCATGGGCAGGTCCACCCACCGGAAAATAAGGACCAAAAAATTTTTTTACGGGGCGTTGCTCCGAACCCCGACAAGGGGGGCTACCACCTCCCTGTGACCCCCCCATACATTGCGCCCAGTGCAACGTACAAGGGGGCCTATCACCACCCCTGTCACCCCCCCCGCCCGTGACTAGTCATGGAAATAATATAATAGAAACCCAACATTCTCCCACTTGTTGTTTTCTTTCCGCAGGGGGCCATAGGAGAGTTGAGTCATTAGCCCATCTTTGCAACAACCATTGTTTCTCTACACCAAGAGAACTTCTGAGTGCTCACGAACTTTGTCAATTCATCTACAACATTCTTCAAAGTGTCCACCTTTACAGCAACACCCTTTTAGCTTCAACCATATATCTCACAAAGTGATATTGAACATCATTGTGCTTTGTCTTCGAATGATAAGAAGGGTTCTTAGCCAAAAAAATTTCACTTTTCCTATCACAATCTATCCTTATAACTTGTTGCACCAACCCCATATTTGAACACAATCTCTGCAACCAAACTACTTCCTTGCTTGCATGAGTGGTCGCCATGTATTCTGCCTCTGTAGTTGAAAGAGCCACAATAGACTGTCTTTTACTTATCCAAATGACTGCACCTCCGAAAAGGTTAAACACATACCCACTTGTAGATCTTCTTTGGTCCAAATCTCCAGCCCAATCTACATCAAAAAAACCATGAATTTCTAACACTCTTTCCAATCCTGGTCTTCCTTGGTAGCACAAGCCATAATCACTAGTGCCATGCAAATATCTTAAAACCCGCTTCATTGTTGTCCAATGCTCCTTCCCTGGGTTTGAAATAAACCTTCTCAATACTCCCACTGCATGTGCAATGTATGGTCTAGTACATACCATTGGATACATCAGGCTACCCACTACACTTGCATATGGAACACGGGACATATCCTCCTCTTCTTCTTGTGTCTTGGGACACTATTAAACAGACAAATTTCTACCTACAGGAATCGGAACATTCACCGGTTTACTATCCTGCATATTGAACCTCTGCAATACAGTCTCGAAATACTTCCTCTGGTTTAACCAGAGCTTCCTCTTTGCCGCGATCTCTCTTAATTTCCATGCCCAAAATATAGTTTTCACCACCAAGATCCTTCATGTCGAATTTGGAGAACATCTAGGTCTTCAAATCTTGGATAATTTCTTTGTCATTTCCAACCAACAACATATCATCCACATACAAGACCAAATAAATAACACAGTCACCAAGTAATTTAAAATAAACACAGTGATCCTCCTTCCTTTTGGTGAAGTCAAGTCCCCGTATATAGGTATCAAAGTTCTGATACCACATCCTTGGTGACTTTTTTAACCCATAAAGAGACTTCTTTAACCTACATACCAGTTATTTCTTCCCCTTCACCATAAAGCCTTCAGGTTGTTTCATGTAGATCTCCTCTTCCAGATCCCCGTGAAGAAATTTTTTCTTCACATCCATATGTTCTACCTCAAAATCAAATGCAGCAGCAACATATAAAAGTAATCTAATAGAAGTAACTTTGGCAACAGGAGAAAAAATATCACCAAAATCAATTCCCGACACCTGGGAATAACCTTTTTCTACCAACTGAGCTTTGTATTTCTCCACCTTGACTTCTACATTCATCTTCTTCTTAAACACCCATTTGCTCCCTATGGGCCTCCTTCCAGCCGATAATTCCACCAGATCCCATGCCTCATTTTTATGCAAGGATGCCATTTCATCAACCATGGCCTCCTTCCAGAGTTTTCCATCCTCTGAATCTACTTCCTCCCTGACGGTTCTAGGATCATCATCAGTTATAGTTAAAGAGAAATTTGAATAGAAAACAGATGGACTATACATTTCTGGTTGTCTTCTTTCCTGAACTGATCTTCTAACAGCTGGAGTTTTTGGCTCTTCCTCTTCTGAGTCTTCTTCTGTTGTAGAGTCTGATTCATCCTCCTTTAGCTCTAACTCTATCTTCTCAGGTTCCTTTGGTAGGACTTCATGTTTAACAATTTCTTTCACCTCTCTAAAAAACACATCTCGGCTGTACACAACCTTCCTTATTTCCAGGTTCCAAAGCTTGTAACCCTTTAAACCATCCTTATACCCAATAAATATGCACCGTTCAGATTTATTATTCAACTTGCTCCTTTTCTCCTTTGGAACATGTACATATGCATCACATCCAAATAACCTCATATGTGAAAGAGAGGGTTTCTTACCAATCCATACCTCATGTGGAGTCTTATCCTCCAACGCTGATGAAGGTGATCTATTAACGAAGTAACATGCAGTCTCCACTGCCTCTGCCCAGAATTCTTGTCCTAACCTGGTACCACTGAGCATGCTTCTTTCCTTTTCCATCAGCGTTCTGTTCATTCTTTCTGCAAATCCATTTTTCTGAGGTGTTTATGGAGTATTCTTCTGCCATTATATACCACACTTCTTACAGAACTCTTCAAATTCCTTCTTGCAAAACTCCCCACCATTATCTTTCTTCAGCACCTTTATCTTCTTCTCTGTCTGGTTTTCCACCAGAGCCTTAAATTCTTTAAATCTGTCAAAGATTTAAAATTTCTTCCTCAAGAAATATATCCATGTATTCCTTGAGAAGTCATCTATGAATCAAACATAGTACACAGATTTACCCAGTGATGGAACCGACACAGGTCCAAACACATCACTGTGCACAAGCTCTAATATCTTGTTTGCCCTCTTAGCAACAGAAGGAAAACTCACCCGATTCTGCTTCCCATATACACAATGTTCATAGAAATCAAAATCCAGAGAGCTATTAGACATACCTTCTACCATACCATTTCCATGCAGTATCTGAAGGCCCTTCTCTCCAATATGTCCAAGCCTTTGATGCCATAGCATGGTCTTTTCTCTAGAGACCGCTAGGCTTTCCGCTCCACTTTCGGGAACTACAAAATTGTTGCACCCATCAATAACAGTGTTTCCCTGAAGCTTGTACAGCATTCCAATGCAAACTCCCTGCATTAATACCAGTGCTCCCCAACCATCTTACAAGTATCTTTCTCGAACATTGTTTTTACACCTACATCATCCATATTTCTTACAGAAATCATATTTCTAGCCAATGCAGGAATGTGCATAACACCAGGAAGTGTTCTAATCCTTCCACCTTGCAGCTTCAGCTTGAATTTTCCACGTTCGACGATTCTGGCCTTCCTATCATCACCTAAGAAGACATCACCACCATCATATTTCTCATACTTGTAGAACCACTCCCTATGGGGAGTGAAGTGAAAGGATGCACCCGCGTCAATCAACCATGACTCATGATCTACAGGTGTATTTGAAGAAGAAGCCAAATACACATCCCCACCTTCATCCGAGGTGGTTTTTGCCTCTGCAGAAGGAGCATCATCAGATCCCTTTCCTTTCTCAGGAGCTTTAGATCTGCAGTCCTTTTTGTAGTTCCCTTCCTTTCCGCATTTCCAGCACACCTTTACAAAATTTCCAGGAGATTTAGATCTCCCTCTAGATTTAGATCTCCCACTCGAAACCTTATTCTTGTTTCTGTTCTGGGACCTTCCTTGTACAGATAAGGCATCTCCATTCTGACCCTCCATATTTCTCCGTCTCATTTCCTCTGACATCAAGGCTGAGACAATGTCATCAAAATTCAAGGTAGCTATATTGCTACCTATTGCAATAACCATACTGTCCCACGAATCTGGTAGAGAACACAACAAACTAATGCACTTATCTTCATCTGAGATTTTAATATCAACAGATGACAGCTGACTTACCACAGAATTGAAGGCATTCAGATGCTCTGTCACGGAGTCTCCATCCTTCATCCTCAGGTTATACAGCTTTTTCCGCAGGAAAAATTTATTCACCAGAGACTTAGATTGGTACAAAGTCCCTATCTTGTCCCACAAGGTCTTTTTTGTAGCTTCCCCGAATACATTCAACAATACTGAATCTGAGACACACAACCATATTGTGCTCTTTGCCTTCCGATCTAGTTTCTTCCAGTCTTCATCTAACATTGTCGTTGGTTTAGTACCCAGATCTACTACGATCTACTGGTCCTTATCCACCAGCAAATCCTCCATTTTGAGCTTCCACAACTCAAAACTCTGAACATAAAATTTCTCGATCTCTATCTTCTCGTCGCTCGCCATCTTCTTTCACCGCAAGAATCGATCCCGCATATCTCCCACTGAATAGGGTCTACCTCATGCCCAAGCAAAAACCCCTCAGTAGTAAAGGCATCCCCTTGAAGCCGAAACTGCTCTGATACCAAATGTAGGTTTTAACCCTGTACAGAAATTATCTGCAAACGAATCTTAAAACAGAAAATAAAAAATAGCAAGAGCATAAAACATAAACCAGATAAACACAAATATTTTCCCCTGGATCCCAAATCGGGACAACCAGCTTGATTTTTCATTATATTCCTTTTAGTTTTACAACACATATATATACATGCCAAAGCATACATAAACCCCAATCCATTAACCCTAGATTAGAACATAACCGTAGTTCCCTTGACTGGATCTACAAAATACCATGGGCTGAAAACCATCATGCCCAAAAACCATGTGCAAACTCATGCACAAAACCATGTACGGGTCCGCCCACCAGAAAATAAGGACCAAAAAAAATAAATTCTGGGCCGCTACCCCGGACCCCGACAAGGGGGGCTATCACCCCCCCTGTCACCCCCCCTTGTTACCCCCCCACACGTGACTAGTCGTGGAAAGAATATAACACAAACCCAACACTTGTGAAGCCTCACAATAAATGCTCTCAGCTTCTCAACAAACCCCTCGCTGAATAGATTATCCCTAGAGCTAGCTGCCAAAATATCTACATAACTTTCCCTGTTGTCTTTGAAGGCCTTCATTCTAGAATGAAATTCTTTTTTGTTTCCACCTTTCCAAAAGAACAAAAAATACAAACTCTTTCTTCCCACACTTCTTTTGGCCTTTTTCAGCGCCCTGTTTCACAACGAAGTTAATGAGAATTATTCCTTAACTTAGCAATAAGAATTTTAGCTCTCCAAGAAATATTGGCCTCTATGTACACTTTTTTTTTATGATTATGAGTGGAATTAAACACTTAAATATAGTACTTTTTCTTTCTCCCTGGCTCCTTATCCCATGTACACTTGTGGAACTTATCCATAAAAAAAATATTTTATCTCTTTACTATTTATGGGACACATTTTCAAGAAAATACCCCATTTACTAAACCATTTATTATTTTTTTGCAACCAAGTCTTCTTTCTTTTGCACAATATGTCACTAAAGACAACTTTAGGTCATCTACCCTCTTGCATTTTCTCAATTTTATTTTTAAATATTGTAAGACTCGCACCATAGCAATTTATTTAATAAGAGAAAACCCAATTTCATTTAACAATATAGCATAAGGAACTGCACTTTTAATTTTGAATTTGTTTGTAATCAAATGCTTCTGAATTTTCTCATTTTTTTTCCATTGCATGTCCGATGTATTGTTGGCCCATAGTTCACAACCATAGAGAATCATTGAAATCACTAGATGCCCAAAAAGAGTTTGAATGGTTTTACATTCCCATAACTCTTCCTCTCTACACCTATTTTGAAAAGCATAAACTACTTTCCAACCCCCCAAGGTTATTTTCTTTCTACAACCATCCCAGCTTATATTTTTGTTGAAGTCAATTTCAAGGTATTTTTAATCCGCAACTTCTTCTAGAATGTTTCCTTCAAAGTAGAACTTATGTTGGTTATGTTTTTAAAGAGAAAACCACTACTCTCATTTTTCTAATATTGACTTGCATCCCCACCATTCTACAAAAATGCTCAAGGGATAGTAAGTGCTCTTGCAAACCAAGAGCAGATTTAGCTATCATAATAAGGTCATCTACATAGAAAAGAAGCCTTATAAAAAACTTTCCCAAATGGATATCAACACCCCCTTGCAAATTTAACCACTCCTCAAGCTTGTCGATATATAAAGCAAAAAGGGCAGGAGACAACGGGCAACCTTGCTTAACCCCGATATCGTTTCTAAAACTTTCGGAAATGTCTGCTGGAGTTCTAATTTTGACTTTCACCTCCTCATACAACCTATGCACAACTCCTCTCAAATTTTTGTGAACCCAAAGTTCCTCAATTATGTGCGAAATCTTATCCCTAGGAACAGTGTCAAATACTTTTCTGAAATCAGCAAAGCAACAAAAGGCTTCTTCATTTTTCTCCCAAAATTTTTCAATGATGTGCCTTAAATTTATAAAATTAACAACTATGGAATGTTTAGGTCTAAAAAATGCTTTCTCTTTAGCACACTTATCTCTTTCTTCTGCCCACTTGTTGATTTTATTTTCTAACATGCTTCCAAATAATTTTTCAAACAAGGGGTTTATCATTACGGTCCTATAATTGGAGGGATTATTGACGTCGCCACTCTAGAAAAGAGGTATTGTTAGACTAGTTGTCCAATCTATGGGGAACCCCAGTTGTATGATGTTGTGAATTTCTTTGTAATGTGAGGTGAAAGAATATTTAAGCCCAGCTTTAGATACTCTGCTTTAATTTCAGCTAAGTCTGTCACTTTTCCAACACCCAACTTCTTGATATCCATCTCTACCTCTTACACCGTGAAGAGTTCAATATCAATTTTGACCAAGGGAGGAGGGTCAACCTTGGGATCCTGCTCATAGAGTTGTCTTGCATAGTCAAACCATTTAGAAGTTGTAATATTATTTTTAGTTTGCATCTTTCTCAGTTGGAGCTCCTTCCAAAATAATTTGGGGTTATTTTTCCCAATGAACATTAGTTCTTCCCTCCTTGAAACCATGAAATCAACCTTTTTCTTTTCTTAATATATTCCTGTAAGCTTTAAGCTTTATGTTATCCTTGTTTGACTCTTTCCACATTCTCCTTTCCTTTTTCCATTCCTCGTCAAACCAAGCATTAACCGGAAAACAATTTGTTTCAGACTTCTTAATTTTTTCTCTTTTGCACTCTGCAAGTGCACTTTGAATTAAATGTGTTAATTCGCAACTATGAAGGTCGTGGATTGTGATTTTCTCCTTCTTGAATTTCTTCTTTCGATTCCAAGAGAAACTTAAATAAATTGGCTTATGATCTGATTTTAAGTCTCAAAGCTTATCTCCAATCAAAACTTCTTCATTTTCTCATATATCAATAGATTATTAGCAATTTGATTCCCACTCCATCAAGGTTTTTCTGCTTAAATCATGCACTTACTATAACTAAGTTATATGATCACATTCACCCCATAAAAGTTCTCTATTTTTTGCATAAGAGGCAAATACTAAGCAACAACGATGCATATTACACTTGTTAATATTCAATTTTCCTTTCTTTCTTTTTTATATTATTACAATTATTTTTAATTAGAAAATTTGATGCAGGGATTCTGCACAAAACAGATCCTTGCGCACAATAATAGATTGGGTGTTTCCTTAACATGCAAAACCTCATCAAATTCGTCATTAAAAACCACATTCAATTCAGCTCAAAACATATACAAAGAAGAGAGAGCCCATGCAAAAAAAATATTGGTATATAATAACACACGAAATTTAGATTCAAACCAATTGCCCGAATATAACATTTGTGGACCTCTCAGCTCTTGGCCTTTTCAAAAACTCTCACGTCGTTTCTCTCTATCTCTCTCTGTATTCCACACTCTATCCTCCATCCTCACACAAGCTTCCTATTTATACACAATTATGAATTAACTCCAATCCATGATTTCCTCCACACAAATCTCAACCAAATCCTAAAATATCTTTATCCCTTATTTCACTCAACTAAGTTCCATTTAAGGAACTCCTAATCCCTAAATTATCTACCCAACTCAATTCCCTCATATTCTCAATTAATTAAAAGAATATTTACAATAATCCTCACGCTCAGATTATTTTCTCTTAATTTAAATAAAAATGAGCATAATAATTTATAAAATAATTAAAAACACATCACCCCCTATTTACACAATATTTTAATGAAAATCAAGCAGGATGCTACTGCATCAGACTCCCCATGTAGAGAAGTTTCCATAGACTCCTGCTTATGAGGTCTGTCACTTTTCTGTAATAATGTGACAGCCACAAGTCTCAATGACTTGCTCCATCCAGGTTTCCAAACTCTGTTCTGTCGTTGGTATTTTAAAGTATCAACTCCCTTTTGTAATTCATCACCAACATCACTCACTTTGTCAATCGGATTCCATCTGTCAATTCCTTGGAGTAATTCACCTTTGTTTGATGCTTTCGTCTTCAACTACGCCGAACATGCAATTTTCTGAAATGAAGAATAACCAACTATTATTTTTAAAAAGATAAGATCTTTCGGCCTCTTTTGATGCTTTAAGCACCAATATCCCATCATAGACCTTCGGGATTTCAATAAATCCTCTTTGGAATTGCTGGTTGCTTTCATCTTTATCCTGTTGGTTCAATATTTATGTTTCCTTTATGTCTCTATGGACATAACTTTCTTTTTGCTCCTAATCTTTCATCCCATCTCCAAATAATTTCTTCTCAATTTCTCTTATTGCAACATTATATTTATTAATGTTTCCTTCTGTACCTAAAGCCACATTATTATTTGAAAAGTTATAACATTCACTCAACTCTATAAATGTTAAAAAAAATTCATCCCTATCATGCACGGCAACTGCAATCTCTTCTGTATAAGGTTTTGCAAGTTTCATCTCCCCTTCAGGTTCCTTAAGCCATCGTTCCAAGAACTCTATTTCCATGTGAAATCTTTCTATCATTTCATGACAACCTTCATTCCAGCTTCATTCTTCTTCTGGCAATCTTCTTGAGTTATCCTGTTTTTTGTATCATCACATTGCAAAATTCTGTCATCATTTTCATTAAACAAATTCATTTGTTTACCTCCTTGGAATATCAATTTGGCATTTTCATTATGCCTTTGCTCCACAACAGCTTCAATTGGCTATCTTACACCAAACAAGAACTCATATATGAATTCTTTCTACTGCAAAAAATTAGTACCTTCCTCCTCTGAAAGGCATTCTCCATCTTACTTCACCTCAAGCATTTCATTCATCTCTATGACAGTTTCACCAGACAGTCCATCATTTTCTGCACATCCCGCAAACATACACAAACTATGAGTTTTAAAAATATAAGGCTTCATAGCCTCATCTGCTTCTCTTATCAACATATCTTCAAATTCTTATAAATTATTCCAATAGTTCATGAGATCTCTCTCATTGATCTCGTCACCCGGAATTTCACCCTGTTCTGGGCCACAAATGGAAACTTCCATTTTCAACTCAGCCTCTCTAAGTTCTTCACATCTCAATTGCACACTTATCATCTGCTTGAGCTTCCTCAGCTCTTCTGTCAATTGTATGTTTACCTGTTGTTCCCTCTTTGCATGTAGCCTCTGCCACTTCACTTTCTTCCTCATGGTCCAACCATGTCTCTGGTTTTTCATATTTCTCTACAACAATTCCATCAATAACTCAAGGTGAACTGTTATCTCAGCTTTCTCCCACTCATGCTCTTCATCAATCAACTACTTACATATGCCATTTGCCTTAGCATCTTCCTTCTTCTTTCTTCTGTTGCGGTCTTTCTCAGAACCTCTAAAATGACTATCACCAGTCATCTTCTCCTCCTTTGTGAACTTCATAAGTTCACGTGTGGATTTCATTCGAATCCCCTTTTCAGCAAGCCTCCATACTTTCCATTCAACAATACAAGCTCTCTTCCTGCACTTGACCTCTTTCAATTCTCTGTCTTGGAATCGTTTCTGGGCAATTCTCTTGCTCCTCTTTGCTGCAAACAATAACTTCAGTAATGCTTGTGTTACAATGACCAACTCTTTGGGTGTCGAGCTCCGCCGATCATGCACGCAATTACATTCAAAACTTTGACTTGGCTTACAACTCTTTGACTCCAGAATTTACATCAACTCTTCATCTTGGATGAAAAATACACCCTCTTGTACAATAACTCAATGGTTTAACTTGACTCAAGCTATCAAAATTTTCATTTGACCTTAACATCTTATTTGACTTCAAGGCTTGACCCAATAATTACAATAGTGGATATTTTGACTCTAATTCAAGTTATACAATATACCCTATGAACATCCACCCTTAATACATTTTCATGATGTAAAATCTTCACTCTCTCCCATACTCCATTCTTAAGAAAATATTAGAAGTCACCAATTACCTCATCTCCCTTTATCGCTTCACATGATACTTTAGCCTTTAAATTGAAATGCAATCCATTTTTCCCAAGGTTTATTTATGGTGAAAATAAATAAACCATTAAATTTTCAACATTCAAAAATACCTTTCTGAATTATCATACCTTATTCTCCTGTCAAGGTTATTTAATAAACCTTCTCTTTGCAATTTCAACTCTCTTGATTTTACTCTTTTGTGCCATCTTTATTATTGTGACTATTCGCATGCCCTTCAGACCATAACCTTTTCAACACGCTTATCCCCTTAGTGCAAACAGTTTCCCTGTACTTCCATGCATTTCCTTCTTTGCAGTGATGGTTCTCATGTAACACCGTCTCTCTTCAATGCACAAAAACAATTTCTTTATAGGAATTTTCCAAAACTTTCTTTTAATATGGTGACATCAACACATTTGTCCGTCCGCAACAAACACAAACCATACTCAAGCCATATTTGCATATCAACTTATAAGATGAATTTCAATTCCATTCCCTATATTTTGGATTGATTTCACTCTTTCATAAAATTTACAAACAAATTAACTTCTCAAATATGGCAAGGGAAATTAAATCATCCAATTTTTAAGAACACCTTTAATCAATGAATATTGATTCATTCAATGAACATTTTACCTTGGTGTCTCTTTGCGTTCTCCACACGACCAACACAACCCTCGTCAATCACCACCGATATTCATGTATCTCCAATGTGATTTCTCATAAACTCAACAGCTCGACCAAACAGATTATATAAAATTCCATTATGTATCAGCTGCACTTGAACGTTCCAGATTTAAGCAGCTCACAATGAGAAAAACTTCATATTTTCCAAACTCGTAGATCTGTTGGTTATGGGCCCATGATCTATATACCGAAAGAAATAAAACAACGATTTCCACCTCTCTAACCAACACACTTGGAGAAATTTTAAAATTCACACGAATCCAATATTTACCAACGTAAATTCCATTCAACTATGAATGCAACTTCACTATTTACCAATGCAAATTCCATTCGACTATGAATGTCGACACAATCCATATTGAAATTACTACCATAGGTGTTGGGCGGATTAATCGATCTTGCAGACAAGACCGATCTCCCTAGTGTCAAAAGACAATCTAGCAACAAACAGCCAAATAAACAAATCTTTCTCTAAGCATATATGATTTACAAAAAGCACTATAGAGGTGTAAAAGGCTTACCGTAAGTCCAGCACTTGTTTGAAGTCGTTTTTGTCCCTCGTGCACTTGAAGGAGTTATCTTTGTAACCTGCAGTCACAAACAAGAAAAATATCAAATAGCGCCTGTATAGAAATCATCATAAATCATGCTTATCATAGTGATCCAGGAATCTATGAAATAAACCATTAATTAACAGTTTATTGAGAAAAATGAATATATTTGTATTAATTTCAAAAGAAAGAAAACCTTACAACCTTAGCCTTGATGTTGAACAGGCCTCATGGGGTCCGAAGCAAGAATCTCCTCTACTCTGATAAGCTCTGCACTCCTCCAACTGAGACAGATAGAGGTATGTGATCTCTCTTCACAAAACTCTCAGTTAAATGAGTCTGGATCCCAACAGCACTTAACCTCAAATATTTCTAAAGCTTGAACTCCCTTTGAGGCTACCCAATGCCTCTTTTTATAGTGAAAAAGAGGAGGTTTCAGTTCCAACTATGAAGGGATAGAATCCTCCTTCAAAGGGATAAGCTCCTCACATCAAGGGGTTAGCTCCATAAGGTAAGGGATACATGAACCTCATAAGAGCGGTTCTGCCACCACAAAATCTTTTCTAGAAGCTTCCAGAATTTACTCAAAGTGAGCTTTTCTGAGTTTACTTGCGCCTTTTTAATCTTTACAAGGGTCCGCACCCATAACATAGAGAAAGTGCGTTTAGGTACACAGAATACATGAACATTAGGTGCGGGACCGCAGGCAAGATATAGAGAAAGTGCGACACCAAAGTTTAGGAGATTTTTAGGAAATTTTCTCTGATTTTCAAGGCTTGACATGAGGAACCGATATGTTAGACTTGCAAAGGAGAAAGTATGAGTGATAATGAGCTCATACACATAGCAGAATGTCAGGATGACAATTTTCCGTGTAACGGATTGCCCCCTAAAGTGAAAATTCTGGAATAGATGAAGCTGAAGTCTGTCATATATGAAGAGTGCAGTACTTTATCATTTCAAGGATCATCCTGTGGACACCCTAGTCGGAACCTGTAAAAACATTCAATGCAATATATATATATATCATTGTTGAGGTAGGCATTCCCATACTCAGATCAAAACTAACTAGAAACCGCTTCAAACTGTTCTGATACATGAATGATTTGGAATACATCACAGTATAGACATGTGTAGACACAGTATAGACGCAGCCATCTTTTTATGAATAGTCTACTGTATAAATGATAACAAAATTCCTCGTAGCCTGGATGGTAGAAATTAGATCCAAGGTCTTGATTTCTGTTTCTCGAACCAGTACGATTCTATCCATGTGAATAAATGTGTCGAAGTCAAACATGGTAGAAACCACTTGATTACCATTCAATGATGTAAACTATTAAAAAGTGAGAGAGTAACCACCAGTAATGTCAATGGTCCTCAAAGTACTCAGTACAATCCATGAAATGTGAATGAATGAGCTGAAGTCAAACATTTCACGGAATCATTCGATCGAAGGTAAATGATGTAACTTGTCGTCGAAGGTGAGAAATCTGCCATTGAGGCATGCAGATTTCAAGGTACTGACGATTTCTAGATCAACTTCCTAGATAATGAGTTGTCGTCGATAGAAAGTGATTTGTCGTAGGCAAGCCCACAACACGAAACCATAGATCAAGTTTTGAAAATATATTGGCAAGGACTGACTCAGGGATGGTCAAAATGAATGACAGATATTTTGCAGATGAATGGTTTATTTGAACTATCCTCTTGAACACATAGCGACACTGCAGATGGTTTGGTGACAATTGACCCAAAGCTAATACCCAGAAACTGGCTGAAGACTTTCAATGTGGTTCGATTAACTGTTAGGTAAAGGATTTCCCAACCCAGGTGAACAAAAAGTGTCGTGTTCAAGAGTGGTTAACTGGATTTTCAAAAAATTAGAATACAACAAACAAGTCCATTTTTCTCTCTTTTCCCCCACCATTTCTGGCAAGTACCTCTTTATTTTTGACAAGCTTGAGGAGGATAACATTTGCTTGTTTATAAGCTCATCCTTCGGATGAGTCCAACTTAGTTTAAGATTTGAACCCTAAGAAGGAGTGGTTCGTTCCTGTTTAGAATTGAACAGGTCCTTTACTGTTAAGTTTTAACGAGTCCAGTATAGGAGAAACTCAGTGTTTTTCAATTTTAGGGAGTCAAAAGAAAAACTTAAGAAAACTCCGTGGGTGTAATTTTTCGTAAATTTAGTCTCTCGAGCTCGAAAAAGGATAAAATAATGCGGAAGAGAACTCTATTGACCATAATTTAGTCAACGTATACCTTTTTCGTAAATAGTCCATTTCAGTCCGTAAAAGGGGTAAACTTATACTGAAAGGACGATCATTCATTTACTTTAACGAGTTCAAATAATCAAGTGCTTGGCAATATTTTCATGTTTAGAGAGTCTGAAAAGGGCTTAAAAGAGGACTCCAAATTTTTGCATTTTCGTAAATTTTTGGAAGAGTCTAAAAAAGTGATAAAAGTATGCTCTTTGTTGAAAAACGATCAATTCTCCTGAAAAATCCAATTTCTGCACAAAAACTTGAAACATTACACATACCTGTTTAAGATAAATAAAAATGCTTTCAAACATAACCTTTTTAAAGTGAAAAATAAACAAATTAGAAACTCATTTATTCGAAAAAACATATAAAAAGGGATTTTCCAATTTCATTTTTACCATTCGAGTTCAGAGTGAAAAGTAAAAGCTTTTGGGTAAAAAAGTTCCTGTGAAGATTCTGGAAAATCCGTCCGACGAAATCGAGAACCATCAACTTCAGGTAATCCACGACCTCTTAATCTTGTATTTCATCCATTTGCATTTCATTTTTAGGCTCTAGTCTTCATTTTTAAGAGAAAAATATGTTTAGAAAATCGCCTGCGGGGGTCCGCAGGCACAACACACGGGACCTGTGAACCCCGACCTTTTTCTATGTAGAAAAAGGTCGTGGGTCCGCACTTGTCACATAGCGCGCGTGCGTTCCTACGCACTGTGTATGAAGACAAAGTGCGGACCCCACACAATTAGATTTCAAAATTAAATTTCTCAATTGCCGCCCAAAATTTTTCAAATTAGATGGTTCTAATATATCTTTTTATGCATTGTAGGATAAAAAAGATGCTGATTTGGAGAGAACGTGAGCATGAAGATGTGGATGAAGCCGCAATGCTTCATTTTCCCATAATGAAAGCATTAAGAGCATGCGGTTTGTATAAATTATGGGCCATTCAGGGCATGAGGGCACAGGTAGACCTCCTAACATGGCTAGTGAACAGGTGGAATGTACAGGACCAGTGTTTCATTATTGGCGGCCACCGGCTCGAAATCGAGCTGGAGGATATTTATTTTCTGACTGGTTTGTCCAAAAGGGGCGAAAAAATTTCCTTATTTGGGACTAGGCCAGGTGGCCAGACTGTCGCTAGTCTTCGACAAGAGTTCTGTAATGATCAGGCAGACCCTAGGGACAAACGGATTGACATAAAAACTATCATCCGTCCCGAGCTAAAAGTCATTTCATTTACTGTCACTAGGCTGTGTGGGAGTGAAGCACTGCATGTGGCTACCAGTTCCCATATGCGCATTACTGTAGACTGTTTTCAAGGCACCATTTTCAACTGGTGCGAAGCTGTGTTGGCCAATGTAAAAGGCCAACTAACTAGAGCGAAGAATGGAAAACTAAATAACTTTGGATATGGATCCATTGTAGTCACCTTTTCTCTAGAGAGGATCCCCATGTTAGCTCCGTAGAGTATTCCTGTTGATGCCAGTCGACCTCCAGAACCTAGGATGGTTCGTTGGGTTGCATTGATGGCCCGCCATGGTATCGAGGGTGTCGAGATTGTTCGATTTCCTCCTGCATATTTTCGTTGGCTAGAATGCCAAATTTTTGTTATAGAGGATTTTCCATACGCCGGGAAATATTTCTGTGGCGACTGAGAGATGACTCTCCTAGCAGGGGAACAGTGAGATGAATCAAGTAAAATCATTTTCAACAATTTCTAGTTCTAATTTTTTTTTTTTTTAATCATCTTGAAAATAATAACCAAAAGTTTTAAATGTAGATGTGGGCCCACAGCGACCAACCCATCTCCAGCCTTATGACAGAAGACAACCAGTTGCAGTCGCACTAGCCCCAGTAGGCCAATCAGCAGATATCCTGTCTGATTTAGAGCATCACCTAGAGCATCTGACTCTAGACATTCTAGAGACGGACATAGATGAGATTCCTCTCAGATTACAGAGATACGTGATTGGTGTTCCAGGAATTTTTAGGACGTTCCTGTGTAGGGTGCCTCAGGCAGTGGTCTCTTATCGTGATCACCATCAATGATGGGATGATCATGTCATAGACTCATACTTTTGACCTTTTGTATTACCATTTTTTCCGATCATAAGGTGTTTCCAACCTATGATCGAAGACGATGTATATATTTTTTGAAAACACTTCTATACTATGATATATCACTATTTACCGGCTATCTGTGTACATGTTATGAATGTTGTTTATTATACTGTTTTGATTATTGCAAAAGTCAATTTATCATACTAGAAGCAACTGCATCTGCTAATGTATTTAAATGTCTTGGAATATCATGATATTCAATGTAATCAAATTCACATTCCAAGAGACGAACTCTTAAAAATAACTGTAATAACACTGGATTTCTAACGGCATAAACTCTGTTGAGCTGTAATATGACAAGTTCAGAATCCAACCTAACAATAAAACTCCAAATTCCAAAAGATATGGATTCAGATAGTAACTCAATCACTGCACTATATTCTGCAATGTTATTCGTTGTTTGACCAAGGCTTACCCCATGCATGGATACTAACTCATCAGAGGGTGAATAAATTACCCAAGCTGCGGAAGAAATGTTTCGTGTACTACGACAAGCACCATCAGCAAAACCAACGTAGGTATGAAGAGACGTCGACATCTGCAATATCAAGAGTAAAACTCAGATAAGCAGGAACAGTGACAAAACACACTTCTAAACTAGGCACGCTTTTCTAATCTAAAACACACCAGCAGTAAAGAAATCTAATCTATTAAAATCTCCACACCACGTTTAAACATAATATCTCTTTAGATAAAGCCCATTTCTAGGTTTATCTAAAGGGACACCGTCAAAATCTATCAGCTCATAGGCCCCTTTTGCTAGCTTTCACTTAACAATGAAAGGACCATGCCACATAGGCACGAATTTTCCAGCTCCTAGCTTATCGTTGGCTTGATCATAAACTAAGACTAGGTCTCCTTCTGAAAAATTTCGAGGGGTAACACTTCTATCATACTGAGCTTTAATTCGTTTGACATGAGCCTTGTTTGCTATTGCAGCATTTTGTCGATTCTCATCTAGCTGAGCCAAGTACAAAAAACGTTTCTCCTCTTCAGACGTAGCTGGAAGTAATTCTATGGCTAATTTCAAAGATGGAATTTCACATTCAATCGGCAACACAGCTTCCAAACCGTAAACCAGTTGAAAGGGAGTGAAACCAGTTGATGTTTTTACCGAGGTTCGATATGCCCAAAGTGCTGAAAATAACACAGAATGCCAATTCGTTTTGTGAATGCCGATAATTCGTCTGATCATAGTGACCAAAACTTTATTTATGGCTTCAACCAGACCATTGGCTTGCAGATAATCCAGAGTGGAACTATAGTGGCGCAGGCCAATTTGATCTGTCAGTTCAGTCATCATGATATTTCGAAAATGACTTCCATGATCTGTAATAATGGCTAGAGGACCACTAAACCTAGCAATTATGTGATTGAATACAAAATTTGCAGCAGTCTTTCCGTCAGCCGAAAATGTAGGCATCGCCTCGGCCCGCTTAGTAAAATAATCTACCGCTAAGATAATATATGCATGCCCCCCGGCCGAGTGAGGGTTACATGTAATAAAGTCAATACCCAATTTGGCGAAAGGACTGGCAACAATTATAGGGTGAAGAGGAGCGGGTGGCACATGCATCTTACGATCAAAAAGTTGACAATTGTGGCATTTCCGGACTGCATAAATACAATCTTTGAATAACAACGGCCAAAAATAACCTACGCACAATATATTTTGAGTTGTGGCATACCTAGACATATGACTGCCACATGCCCCAGAATGGCAGTCATTTAAAACCTTCTCAACTTCTTCATGAGTAAGACAGCGTCAGAAAATAGAATCTACACCACGACGATAGAGTGTATCACTAATAATATTGTGTTGTTGGGATTGGAAACGTATTTTCCATCACTAAGATCGTGAGATTTCAAGCCGAAAAGATTGGTTTTGGAGATAAATGATAATATCCCCATACCATGGATCAAGTGTACTGATAAGAAACAAATATTCGTCCGCAATGGGCTCTTCTGCCACAATTTTAGTATCAGTAGAGGGGAAACCACACATCAATTCCGCGAAAACCAAAGATTTCTTTGCCTTGGATTTTTCAAACTCCAAGTCAAATTCCTGCAAGATAACTATCCATTTGGAATACTTGCCCCCTAGCAATTGTTTGGTCAAAATGTACATCATAGGGTTACAGTCAGAAATTACTGTGGTTTTGCGTAATAAGATGTAGTGTCTAAATCTTTGAACAACTTGAACAGCTGCCAAGGCCAATTTCTCCACATGTGTGTATTTAATCTCAGTTGGATGCAGATTTCGACTAAGATAGTAAATCACATGTTCAGTTTTAGATTCGTCTTCCTGAACTAAAACCATCCCAATTGTGGAATAAGAGGCGGCGAGGTACAAAATGTAGTCCTGGTTGTAGTTGGGAGGATGCAATAACGGTGCATGGGTCAACGCGTGTTTAAGGCATCAAAAGATCGATCAGTGATCTCATCCCAAAAGAATGGAATGTTCTGTTTCAGCAACCGGGTAAAACCCTTTGTAAGCTCGGCATAGTTAGGAATGAACCGATGTAAAAAGTTTGCTTTCCCCTGCAAACTTTGGAGTTGGCGCAGAGTCGAAGGAGGAGGCAAATTGACAATATCTTCGACCTTCGACGGATCAACGCGAATGCCTGCTTTTGAAACAAAAAATCCCAGTAAGTGACCCAATTCTACACAGAAAACACATTTGTGTGGATTCAACCTTATTCGATAATGCCTACATCTCATAAAGATAGCTCGTAAATCAGTGAGATGGTCGGCCCTACGCGATGAATGAGCAGGTAAATCATCGAGATAAGGCTACACAATATGCTTAATGTCATGAAATGCGTAAGACATAGCCCTTTGAAAAGTTGCTCCAGTGTTCTTTAATCCAAAAGGTAGTTTGCAATAAGAAAATGTCCCCCATGGACAAATGAAAGTTGTTTTTGGTTGATCAGCAGGGAGTATGTTTATTTGATTGTAACCGGAAAAACCATCCATAAAGGAAAACATTTCACTGCCGGCACAATCACATATTATTTGATCGATATAGGGGGTTGGATAATTGTCTTTGGGACAAGCTCGATTAATATCCCTATAATCGATACATACTCGTATCGTTCCTTGTTTTTTAGTAACAGGAACAATATTTGATACCCAATTCGTTAAAGGAATTGGATAAATAAAACCTGCACGAAGTAATTTTTCAACTTCGGCTTTGATAGCAGCAACTTTTCTAGGATGTATTTGACGTAAACGTTGACGAACAGGTTTGGCATCCGGGTAAGCCTTGATTTCATGTACGACAATTGACGGATCGATTCCTGGCATTTCTTCATAGGACCAGGCAAACACATCACGGAATTCTTAAAATAGGGCTTTATAAGTTTGAATTTGATCTTATGTACAGCAAGCACCTATATGAATGTTTTCAATTATTCCTGGTTTTACTGAAATGTCAATTGGAATCGTTCGAGAGATATTTTCCAAATTTAACTCAGAATCAGGATTTTGCAATGGATTCTGTGGTTCTTTGACATATTTAGCAATAAAAATAGAAGCGAAATCATCCTCAAAATGATCCAGCTCAGGTAAAAACGAAGATCGATGATGTATATCTTCCCATGGTAAATCTTCAACAGACAACAATTCACGAATCTGCTCATCAGTATGAACAAGATCAGGAAATGATGTTGTGGCTAAACTAGATATAGAAAGTGATTCCTCATGGATCCCACTCATTGGATCAGTTTCGGTTGAAGAGGGGTCGAAAAGTGACTGTACAGCCTGATACGCAATTTCAAATGGACTCAAAGGCATCATGCCATCAAATGATCTAACTCGGAGTCAGAAGGTATGATCCAAGGATCATCAAACATAACAGTGTCTGATGAAATCATATGAATAGTTGTGGTAGAAGGTGATACATTAGGAGGAGGAGAGGGAAAAGTTCCTAGTAAACCAGAATCTTTAATCAAACCTACTCCAACATCCTTATAAGGGATAGCCGCTTTACCAACGTGCTGGATTGTTTCTGTAGAGGCTGGATCTGAAGAAAAATAAGTTAACTGATCTATTGTAACGATCCTTCCTTGATGTGGAAATTTTATGAGCCAAAAGACCGAAGAAACAATAGCATTCATAGCATAATACCAACAGTGACCGAGAAGAAGGTTGTAATCTAGAGGGGCATCAACCACCTCCACATCTAGATTGACAATCTTACCTTCGACCCCTATGGGTAAATCCTGTAAAATACCAAAAGGGTGGAAACCTCGGCCATCAAAAGCCATTAGAATTTTTGGAGACTAATTGAGTGTAGGAGAACCAAGCGATTTCCAACACTGGATCAACATAATACACGTTGAAGCTCCCTCATCAATCACAGTCCGAAAGATCGGTCTGTTTTTTACTAACACTGGAATTTGGAAAGCCATTTGATGAGGGAGGCAAGGTGTACTATTTTCTAAATCGAAGATTATAAATTTTGAATCCTGAACATCGATAGCTCCTATGGCAAACAAAAGTAATTTGTGTTGTGCTGGGCATGACTGCAGCACTTCCAAAGCCGACATCGCTGAAGGGGAAATAGCTAAGTCCTCAACAATGTTGTAATTCTGAGCAGCTCTCACATGTGGATTGAAAGCTGATTTACGAAGAACACCCTTAGTAGGCGGTTTGATTATTAATTCTGGATTTGGTTTCTCGATATGTAGCGTACCAGAAACAGGAGGAGGTGTAGTTGATGTGTTTGCACTAGAAGATTCTGTTTCTTTACCATCAACAGGATTATTAGTACCATAATCTTGTGATCGTGTCACAATCCGTACATGAGACATCATTAGAATAGGTTCTTCTGAGGCATTCGATGTAGAACCAACCATCTTACTATCTTGAGTTGGAAAAGGATCCTTCAAGACAGCAGGTTGTTGTGAACCTTTAACAAATTTTGCAACCTCTGCTCGATGTGGGCATTCCTTAGTAAAATGATCCTCATCACAAATGTAACAAGGATAGCGAGGTTTGCGTTTTTCGTCATTGGATTCGTTTTTATCAGTTTTCTCTTTTGAATTATTTTTGTTTTTATTCTTCCCTTTCTTTTTACTGTCAGATTTAGATTTGGTCGTAGATGTCTCTATGACATGAATGTCAGCAGAAATTTCGGGGGAAGATTCTCCTTTCGGGGAATCAGGTAAATTTATAATAGGAGAATAATTCTTTCAATATTTCTTCTTGCTTTTAGTATTCACTGTAACAATCATACTATCAACGGCATGAGACCCTGAAGGAGCTGCAACTATCTGACCTTGTTTTGGAAGATAGGGGATTTTTTCATGTAAAGTACCTGACTACGTATAAACGAGGTCAAGGTACTGAGCTTGAGCAATTACTTGCTCCTCAGTAACAATGCCAGCCTTAGCTACATCCTCAGTGATCTTGGGTAATAATGATTTAACAAACCATTCCGCCAAAATTTGATCCGGAATGTAAACTTTCACTAAACACCTTCTACATTTCCATTCGTGAATATGATCAGAAATATATGTGGATGTGGATTGCTTTAGTGAAGTTAACAATTCCGTGCCATTTTCGTATCTGACAGGCAATTGAAAATGAGTCCAGAAGGCAGTTGCTAACTGACTGAAATTATTAAAAGAGCCTTGTGGTAACTCAATGTACCATTTGGCGGCAAGACCAATAAGAGTTCTTTGGAAAAGATGTCAGCGAATTGAATCATCAATTATTGAATTAGACGCACACCATAGGTGATAAGTCATCACGTGATTTGATGGTTCCTCTCCTGACTTACCTTCGAATTTTGGTATATCACTGGGAAACTTATGCAGCATTGGCGGCCAGTACAAATAATAGAAAATTGGATCATTCATAAGGCGCATCAAATCAGGTAAATCCAAAGTTGCAATAAATGGTAACTGGCGGTTAGGGTCACGAAAACCTTGAGTAGCCAAACCAGTTCCAGGAGGAGGATACCCAGGATAACTGGGAATCGGAGTTGCATTAGGAATTGTGTAACCTCCCGGGTAAACAGGATTGACCGGACCAAACTGGGGTTGTTGAGGCTGCTGATAAGTGTAGCCAGGGTACGGTTGATACTGATAATTTTGATTTTGTGAAACGGGACCGAAATGAGGCTTTCCCTGGTACGGTTGATACGTGAATTGCAGTTGACTTGTGACCACTGTACTTGTACCATCTTGTCCCGCAGGCATCTGGACCGAAGTCTGAACTAAAGGTCCTGACTGGGGTACAGAGACTTGAGGGATTTGCATGGAAGCTGGGATAGAAGAACTCAGAGCTACAAATACTCCAGAAAGAGGTGTTATAGGTTGAACATACGTTACAACAGTTGCAACAGTTTGAGGCAGAGTCTGAGGTGTACTAGGCCCAGACTGCTGAACAGAACTAGGTGTAGGAGTTTGAATAGTAGCCTGGACGGGTTGTTGGGTTGAACCAGAAACCAAAGGCTGACCAGGTTGAGAAGGCAACTGCACATTAGGCTGCATAGGTTGTTGATATTGGGATGGATCCCACACCATATTCATTCCGGGGTATTGTTTCGTAGAAGGTTGAACGTAAGGACCATAGCCTGGTTGAATGTAGGGTTGATAAGTAAGTGGTAAATTTTCGGCTCCTTGAACAGATGATTG
Source organism: Pinus albicaulis (assembly GCA_034641835.2). Classification (NCBI taxonomy): domain Eukaryota; kingdom Viridiplantae; phylum Streptophyta; class Pinopsida; order Pinales; family Pinaceae; genus Pinus; species Pinus albicaulis. The sequence continues at coordinate 504,649,919 of CM076570.1, read as the reverse complement.
ACCAGAAGGCTGTTGGAAACCTTGAATTGGGTACTGACCTTGAGGTTGATAACCCTGAGGCGCATACTGAAGCTGGGGTTGATAAGGACCCTGACAAGCATATTGAGTTTGGGGTTGACCTTAGGGTATGTACTATCCTTGAGGTTGATAACCTTGAGGTGTGTATTGTCCTTGAGGTTTCCCTCCAAAATAATATGATTCCACAGTTTGTCCTAGGAAAAATCTACCTTGAGGTTGCCCCCCAGGTGGAAACTGCCTACCTAAAGGTTGCCCCCCAGGCGGTAATTGAGTACCCTGAGGTTGCCCCCCAGGCGGTAACTGATTTCCCTGAAATTTTCCTCCAGGCAGTAACTGACTGCCTTGAGGTTGAGGATTCGGAATATTACCAGACATCATAAAGATTTGCTCTGCGTTCGACGTTTTAGTTTTAATTCCACTTAAACCAGATGATAACACTTGTTCAATTGGTTGAGGAGCTGCTCCAGAGAAAGTACCAGACAAAGCCTGATATCCCGCAGGAACAGAAGGACCACCATGTAAAAATGCTTCCGGTGTCTGGGAAAACATGGATGACTCTCCGGCCATAATGGATGACGGATAGTAACCTCTGGGTGTAGGATGAAATGGAATTTGAGGTGGAGAAAAAGCAAGACCCGGATTCTCTAAAAAGTTTATTAAAGATAGATACCAAGTGTCTGTTCGAATAGGGCTGTAGAAAATAGATTCACGCTCCCTAAGATTTAAAGACTGAGGGGATTCGGGAAGAGATATCTCTTCGTCTAGATTAGTAAGTTCTTCAATAGAAATAAGGCCAGATGGAAGATCTTCGGTGACAATATTTCTTACCCTAGGTGAACCAGGATCACTAGAAGTTGATGTAATAAATCCTGAGGATGTTTCCAAAACAGAAGGTTCAATTTCAGGCTCAGAAATTTTAGGTTCATCAGCAAGTTCACTGGAAGGAGAAATACTACCAGTAACTTCCGAAACTGAAATTGGTTCAGAAATATGTTCTATTATGGGTGTTTGATGATCAGGATGAAAAACTATAGCTAAAGTTCCAACTTTTGTTGATTTAATTCTACTGCTACTAGATGATACTAGAGCACGCAACCCTTCAAGCTGACCTGGTGTATATTCAGGAGGTTTCCCTTGAAGTCTCCGGGATTGTCTTGGCAATTCCGCCACGATTAAATATTAACTAATCACACGCAAACAAAGAAAAATCCAATGAAAACACCTAAAGTCTCTAAAGAAACAAACATCTGAATCACACGCTTAAAAATATAAGAGTTCAAACCAGACACAAAAAGTAAACTTCCCGTACTAAAAACACTAGTTGGTGATGAAATCCAACTTAGTAGAAATTTAATACAGAAAGGGCGGCTGGAACAGTTACCCCGACAACCTGCTTAATGAAACAGACTGGCACAATTTTCTTCACAAAACCATCTCATGTGAAGAGAACCCCCCAGAGAGTCCAAGTGAGTCTAGTCGACGTCTGCTCCAGGTGCAGTGAGATCTTTCCTTCACCGTCATCTTAGGAAATAATCTTAAGTTTTTGGACACTAAGGTTACCAACAATAACAAATACAACTGGGGGAACAGTCTACGATCCGATCCCACGCGCAAGGGCAGAGTAACAAAGCTCAATCCCCTTGAAGGCTCCTCAACATGGTTAATCTGAGGTTTACCGACAAGTGACCCCAGGCTCCTCGACAATGGTTAATCCGAGGTTTACCGTTTGTAATGCACGCAAAATCTTCTATCTTCCCCAATGAAACAGAATTGATTGTCTCAAAGGTTCGGAAATGATCTCGTGATTGACTTCTTTAAGAGAAGCTTCCCAGATTGTACCAATTATAATTGGATTTATTTCCTACCGCAAGATTTATCTACTTGTTTGTTTTTACTATCTTGGAGAGTTAATTACTCTCTACTCCAAGATACTAGCCTAAGCTATGTCGGTGATAAGAGCCCTAGAAAATAAAAAGATTGCTAGATAAATTTAATTAAGCGTTACTTTTATGAGCTGTTTATTAAGTCAATAGGTACGGAAATGAAACTTTGATGGTGTGAAGACTCGACTTCCAAAAACACTAAAAATGCACCTAAAAATGATAATCAATTCATTTTCTTTCAATGAAATTCTACCTAAATAAAGAGTTCGAGAATGCAATTCTATTAAGAAACAATTATTTCTTCAAGCATAAAGAATAACCAAAAGAAAATATTTTTTTCTTTTCAACAATAACTCAAAATGAGACAGATTATCAAAGCTCACAACAAAATCCTTTCATTTTCAAAGACATAAAACTACAAAAACAATTCTCCTTCAAAAGAGATCTACAAATTTTAAAAGCACTCAAAACTATAAAACTAATTTCGAGATCTACAAACTTTAAAAATCTAGTTGAATAAAAGCTTTAATATTTTTGAAGAATGTTTTACTTAGTTGTTCAGCAAACTAAGGATCTATTTGTCCAGAATAACAAACAGATCAAAAACACTCAGATATGTTTTCTATAAAAAATGAAATTCAAAAACCCATAACAAAGTTTTTTTCAAAGATTTGCAAAGAAACAAATAGATCTATTTCTTAATAAAGGATAGATTTCACAATCAGGTCAAAATCAGCAAAAGGCAAAAAAGACCAATGTAATCTGAGGTATTTCAAACTGCCAATGCTTCAAATCACTACAAAGACCAAGTGAAAAGCAATCCAAAACGCAAAACTTCTAGAAAATCATCAAAACACCAATACTGATGGAATTCATTCACAAAAAGCTTTTGACAGAAACAATCATCAATCTGGGTAGAAACCAAAAACTCTAAATCAAAACAAAGATCAATTGAAAAAAGAAATCTGGAGTTTTTCCAAAATTTTAACAGGGTCCATAGGCTTTCAGGAGTAACAGGTGCGGTCCCGCACTGTTTACTCAAGAAAAGTGTGAAATAGCCCGCACTGTGCAAAACAGCAAAGTGCAGTCCCTAGAAAAATTAAAGAAAAACATAAAAGATTTCAAAATTTTCAAAAACAGAAAAAACCTAAGCTACCCAGGCAGATATCTATCAATCAAAAACCAGGAAAAACTTTTCCTCAAATCAAAATAAAAGAGAACCAAAAACAACAAGTTTTTCCCCAGTGGAGTCGCCAATTTGTTGGGTGGATTAATCGATCTTGCGGACAAGACCGATCTCCCTAGTGTCAAAAGACAATCTAGCAACAAACAACCAAATAAACAAATCTTTCTCTAAGCATATATGATTTAAAAAAGCACTATAGAGGTGTAAAAGTCTTACTGTAAGTCCAGCGCTCGATTGAAGTCGTTGTTGTCCCTCGTGCACTTGAAGGAGTTATCTTCGTAACCTGCAGTCAAAAACAAGAAAAATATTAAATAGCACCTGTATAGAAATCATCATAAATCATGCCTATCATAGTGATCAAGGAATCTATGAAATAAACCATTAACTAACAGTTTATTGAGAAAAATGAATATATTTGTATTAATTTCAAAAGAAAGAAAACCTTACAACCTTAGCCTTGATGTTGAACAGGCCTTCGCAGGGTCCGAAGCAGGAATCTCCTCTACTCTGATAAGCTCTACACTCCTCCAACTAAGACAGATAGAGGTATGTGATCTCTCCTCACAAAAATCTCAGTTAAATGAGTCTGGATCCCAACAGCACTTACCCTCAAATATTTCTAAAGCTTGAACTCCCTTTGAGGCTACCCAATGCCTCTTTTTATAGTGAAAAAGAGAAGGTTTTAGTTCCAACTATGAAGGGATAGAATCCTCCTTCAAAGGGATAAGCTCCACACATCAAGGGGTTAGCTCCATAAGGTAAGGGATACATGAACCTCATAAGAGCGGTTCTGCCACCGCAAAATCTTTTCTAGAAGCTTCCAGAATTTACTGAAAGTGAGATTTTCTGAGTTTACTTGCACCTTTTTAATATTTACAGGGTCCGCACCCATAACACAGAGAAAGTTCATTCAGGTACGCAGAATACATGAACATTAGGTGTGGGACCACAGGCAAGATATAGAGAAAGTGTGACACCAAAGTTTAGGATATTTTTAGGAACTTTTCTCTAATTTTCAAGGCTTGACATGAGGAACTGATATGTTAGACTTGCAAAGGAGGAAGTATGAGTGATAATGAGCTCATACACATAGCATAATGTCAGGATGACAATTTTCCATGTAACAATAGGTGAGACGTTGCAAAAGAATGAAAAGACTGAAATATTGTTTGCCATGTAAATGAAATCGTTGACAAATATGGGCATCGTTCAAAACAGGAAATGCTCTATGGCATTTTTTGTGTTACTGGAATGGCTACTAAACATGAGACATCACACAAGAGGATCAAAGCGAATGCAATCAGACCCTTGTTAGAAAGCATATAATGTGATTTCAAAACTGGTTTCCATCGTTGGTTCCCAGCGTCCCTTTACAGTTTGAACCAGCGTTCTCCGCAGTTGCATCCACCCAACTGTGCTTCTGCACTCTAACCAGCACTCCAGTATACCATGCCATACTTCCTCCATACGTTGGTTTCGATTTCCAATTGAAACCAGGTCAACCACTTACACTCCTGCCAATCCAAAGTTTCCTTTGCAATCGTTGTTTTTTCCACCCATTTGGTTTTCTTCGTAAATGCAAAACATTATTCAACGGGTTTCCATAAAATTCCAATATGGCTTCTAACACGGGAAATTTACAAAATATTATAAGACAAGACCACACAAAAACTTCAAATCTTGATTTATGGAAACTATAATTTCAAAATTGAATCCCAATTCACAAAACATAAAATTTGAAAAACTGGTCACCGTTGCACATCACACCAGAATATAATTCACTTATCTCTGTTAATCAATCCGCGCCCATAGCGTTGGATATCTGCAGTTGTAAGACACGTTGTTACTAGCTCCCTTCTCAACATTCCAGGCAACCAAAAACTCTGCTCTTACCAAAACATTGTGCAACTCCTCCTCAACGCATTCATCCTACAAAAATATGAATCCGCTCTGGAGTCGAACTGATAGGATGATGTAAGACTTAAATCTCCAGAAATCCATTGTACCGAGAAATGACATGTGTGCCCCAAGGCCAAACTGTTGGCATGAACTTAATTTTGGGGTTTATGCAAGCCATATTTATATTTAAATTGTTTAGAAGAGAAGGTTGTAACTATCATTTCGAAGAAATTTATTTTTTGATGACGTTGATGAAAATAAAATTCTTGTTCGAAGCATCAACCTGAAGCCCTAGGGTTTCCTTTCTGCCCCCGCAGCGGGCACCAACACTTCTCCTGATCAATCCCTGCCGCCTGCAACACCGTGACCTCTGCCTGCCTCCCGTATGGTAGAAACCAGAGGGGGGGGAACCCGTCACCCCCCCCCCCCCCCCCCCATCTTTGTAAATCCCCCTGACTCTACTGCAACGGACAGATTTGACAATCCTGAATCGCCCTGGCTTCGAAGTCTGCAGCAAACAAAACGGAGCCTCAATCTGGGAATCAAACCCAAGAAGGGGTCACACCAATGAAGCACACACGGTGAAATCATCTACCTATATACCAATCGAGCCTAAGAGGCCCGAGATCCATTTTCCAGCAGAGCGAATCAATAGCTGAATCCAATATATGCATGACCATGCCCTTATCGGCAAATTTATTGGGTTTTGGCCCATCGAAAAATCCCTCTATGGTTGGATCAATGCAAAATGGAAGCCAAAGGGTCAAGTCACTCTACAGCTTGGCCCCAAAGGCTTCTTCAACATCCATTAGGGGAATTTTGAGGTCTAAAATGGGCCTCCTAAGGAAATAATAAAATAATACCTAAAGTAATAAAATAATATTTATGAATTTTCAATTCAATTTTTGCACCACAATCCATGTAACATAGTTAAATTCAATTCAAAATTTGTACCAAAATAAAATTAATAAAAAAATTGTATTAATGTGACTATAAATAAGAATGAGTTTTTCAAGAAAAAGTCATTATCATTGAACAACTAATGCATTTGTCCTTTGTACTTAAATAACTTAAAATAAAATATAAATATAAATTTATAAATTCTTAATTATATTATATGATATTAATTAAAATTTATATTATTTAAATTGTATAATAACATGTAATTAATATACTATATAAAAATAATATAATATAATATAATAAATGTATAGGGATATGCATTGTTTCTTTCAAGAAATATGAAATGACAATAATATATATTTATTCAAAAAGTGTGAAATGAAATTTATTATGAGTACTTTACTTTGACTTTAAAAGTACTTAGATCACTACCATGGTTAACCATGAGTTTTTATCCACCATTGAGAATGTGACAAGTAAGTACCTTTAACTCGAGCAATGCCACCTCAACCATTAGGGATGATGTTATCCCCTAAAATGTGATTGGTTCTTATAAAGTGAATTTTGATTGTACATTTTCCTTAGGAGGCCGATTTTAGACCTCAAAATTCCCCCAATGATCTTTACCTACCTTGAAGACAAGAATCGAGTTATGGATGGAGGGCCTTACTTCTTCAACGCGGCAGGGCTTTTTCTTCGGGATTGGGTCGAATGCTTCAACCCCGATAAAGAAGACTTAAACTAGGCACCTATATGGATCTGCCTTTACTCACTACTGCAGGAATACTATGAGGAAATCACTCTCGAGATTCGAAATTGTTTGGGAACCCTCATCAAAGTAGTAGAAGAAACAAAGCACAATCGATACACTGCCTACGCCCATATTTGCGTGTACATGCACCTTGCAAAAGCTCTCCCTGATTTGGTAAGTTTATGGCATGAAGATTTTGAATGGATTCAATCTATTGACTATGAATATGTTCCCTTCCGCTATCGTAAATGCGACATGCATGGCCATATGTTCAGAGATTTCCCTCAGAATCGCCCGCCTAACCATCCTGGTAATCCCATCTCCCCTGATCCCAATGGCTTCACCAAAGTCGCCCCTCGCAAACGGCATGCTAAGAAGAACCCTGCCCCCCCTAGGTCCTCCCAACCTTCCTCCAGCAACAGTGCCCAATCCTCAACCAGCAACAACTTCCATCTCCTTGCCAGCCTTGTTCCGGAAAATATCTAGCCCTTTATCCCTCCTGATCCAACTCCTCCCACCGCTCCTGCTTTCTGATCTTTACCGCCTCTCAATTTTTCGTTCCCCGACCTAAAGGTGCAGCACAAGCCACCAGCTCCTCTTTGCCTCCATTTGATTCCCTTAAATCTCAAGCTTCCATGGATCTTGGGCCTCATATCCCCTCAAGTCATTCCAAGGGCTCTATAGACAGCACCCCCCTAGATTCCATCTCATATATGATCAAGGAGCCAGAAAATATTGACTTTGGGGACCTTGATCTCACTGGATTGGAAAAAGCCTGCGACTCCAAGGCTTACCACACCATTCCTCCAAGGAAAATTGATAGCTTGGAGGAGGCCCTTCTCAAAGCACAGTTGCTCAAATTAAGTGCTCATCTTGGGATCCAGGGGGAACACATACCAAGGGAAACTATTAAAATTATCATAGAATCAAGAAAAAGAGGAAGACCAACAGATCTGCAAAGATTAATCACCCTCGGGGATCAGTTGGTTGAATCTGGCAAATACCCTAAGTTGATGAAGTTCTTCAAAGCTCTGAACCCCTCCAGTACATGATGAATCTCACATAATGGAAAATTCAAGGGATCAATAGTCCCTCAAAGTGTTGTATGATAAAAAATTGTATTAGATGATATAAGCCTGCCATCTTCTTTATTCAAGAAACCAAATTCACTAGCTCCACTTTCCATTCCATTCTATCTCGACTTTGGCCGGGCTATAACACCGTAGCTGTTGATTCGATTGGAGCCTCTGGGGGTCTTTCCATTTCTTGGAATCCTTCTCTCCTTACCCTCTCTAACTTCCACGCCTCCCATCATTTCCTTCAAGTCACCTTCCATCTCATGGGTACCAGCCTCAAAGGCCTACTCACTAATGTTTACTTTCCCCAAGTCTCCTCCAGCAAGATTCAGCTTCTAGACGACCTTGCCTCCCTCTCCACTTCGAATCCCCATCCCCACTGGATTCTAGGGGATGAATTTAATATGATTACCAGCCTCATAGAAAAGCGTGGGGGACGACCCCTCTTGGAAGCTGACAATCTGCAGTTCAAGGATTTTATTCTCCTCAATCATCTTATTGATATCCCAACCGCTAATGGCATCCATACTTGGAATAATCGAAGGAATGGTCACCACCATATTGCCTCTAGACTGGATCATTTCCTTTTCTCAGATTCGGTCATCTAATCCAGATGAGATATTTTCTCATCTATACTTCCGGCTGTAGGATTGGATCATTGGTCGATCCAGCTCCATTGGGACCGCCTAGATCACGGACTATGCAAACCCTTCCACTTCGATCAATTCTGACTACCTCACCTTAGTTTCAGAGAGATGGTAGTCTATTGGTGGCACAACATCAACTCCAATCACGGCTCCACTATGCACAAAGTCCAGTAGAAGCTCAATATCATCAAAGCCAGACTGAAATACTGGAATCAACACACCTTTGGCAACATTTTCCGAAGTCAACAAGACTTGGAAGCAAAAATGGCCGATCTTCAACAGTGGCTTATCAATTCTGGTTGCACTGAGGAGCTGGACAGACAGGAGCAACAACTCAAAAATCAGATTGGGGAACGGGAGGTGCAAGAGGAAATTCTCTGGATACAAAAATCTAGAATCTGATGGCTAAAAGAGGGTGAGAGGAACACTAAATTCTTCCACCGCTCTACCATACAAATAATAATGGTCAATCGCATCTCCATCATAAAGAACAAGCAAGGAATCAATCTAGAGACGCATGAAGAGATTGAACAAGAACTCCTCAATCACTTCAAAGAAACTCTGACGGAGCCACCCCTAGATCGACAGGAAGCCATAAACAATATTACTCGGCACATTCCTACTCTAATCACTGATGAGCATAACCAAATGCTGCTCAAATTGGTTCAAATGCAGGAAGTGGACCAGGCAATGGCCCAGCTCAAAGCAGGAAAAGCCCTGGGCCTGGACGGATTCACCACCAATTTCTTCCACTTCTTCTGGGAAGATATCAAGACTGACATATGGGCATTGGTTGAAGAATCTAGATCCATGCACTGGATGCTCCAGGCTCTAAATGCCACTTTTATCACTCTCATTCCCAAAGAAGATCAAGCAACTTCCCCCAACAAATTTCGACCAATCGCCCTATGCAATGTCTTGTACAAGCTGGTCTCCAAGGTGATTGCCAACCATCTTAAGCCCCTGTTGCCTCTCCTCATCTCTCAATAATAAACAAGCTACGTTGAAGGACACCATATCCTTGATGGCATCATTCTAACACATGAGATATCGCACTCTCTGAAGACTTGCAAGATTCCAGGTATGCTTCTCAAAATCGATTTATCCAAAGCCTTTGATAAGCTCAGCTGGGCGTATATTCAACAAATGATGGCAGCCTTTGGCTTCAGACAAACTTGGATTCGTTGGATTATGAGCCTCATCACCTCCCCTTTCTATTCCATTCTTCTTAATGGCACCCCCTTCTGCCCCTTTCACCCCCTCCTGGGGCATCCGTCAAGGGGACCCCCTCTCTCCCTTTCTTTTTGTCCTGATGGCGGAAGGGTTAAGCAAGCTCATAAAATCCCATGTTCTTGATTGCACTTTAAGAGGTCTTTGTCTTCACCATCGCCCTCCTATTTCCCACCAGCAATTCATGGATGACAATATGCTCTTTGGCCACCCCTCGGTGCAAGAAGCCTCATCCTTCAAATCTATCTTGGATTGCTTCTCCCTGGCTGCTGGTCCCTTGGTCAACAATTACAAGTCCCAGATATTCTTCTTCAACACTCCCCTTCTCACCCAACGCAACATCACTCGCATTCTTGGCTTCCCTATAGGCTCCCTTCCATCCAAGTACTTTGGAGCCCCCCTCACTGACTCTTTCATCAAACATTCCTCTTGGAAAGACTTGCTAGATAGATTAGAAACTCGCCTCTCTCTCTAGACTCATCGTGCCCTCAATCTTGCCAGTCATCTCATTCTTGTCAAATCTGTTCTCCAGTCTATGTCGCTGTATCTCTTCTCTATGCTCATCACCCCGAAATGGGTGCTCAAAGCAATCAGAGGTCTCCAACGCAACTTTCTCTGGGGAGGAGCTGAAGCTAAGAGAAAATGGGCTTTAGTCAACTGGAAAGATGTATGTGCCCCCAAAATTTTTGGTGGTCTCAGATTGAGAGATCTACTACACAGCAATGCAGTCATGGGAGCTAAAGTATGGTGGCTATAGATCTCCAACACGAACTCCCCTTGGGCGCAGCTTTGGGCTGCCAAATATGTTAGCAATTGGCCAATACGCGAACTCATTCTCTTCGATGCTGAGAGGGACGACTCTCTAATCTAGAAAGCGGCCAAGCAGCAGAGGGCCTTGGTTCGAGATCATAGCTTCTAGGAAGTCAGATCAAGAAATCAAGCAGATTTCTAGAATGACTCTTGGAAAAAAATGCCCAAAATGTCCTCCCTTTTTCCCAATTCGGATTGGCAGGACAACATGGAACGCCTGCAACATCCCCGCATCAATCCTTTCTGGAGCACGCAGCACAACATGCACCCTCCTTCTTAGTATCATCAATGGCTCACTACATATTAGGACTCCATCTCACTAATGACATTAAGCAAGAACTGGCCAAGCATCAAATCTGCATATCGAAAGGAGCCGACTTCATTCATTGGGGTCACACCTCTGCGAGAACCTTTACCACCAAGGAAGCCTATCGCTTGCTCCTCCAAATCCATCTTGACCAGCAAGATAGCATATGGGGAAAAATTTGGCATCCTAGAATCTGGCCCAAATCTCCACTTTTATCTGGCTCCTCAACAAACAACGTATTCTCACCTGGGATAATATTTGCAGGAAAGGTTTTGTTGGCCCCTCCCAATTCCCCAACTGTGGCATCAAGGAGGAATCTAGTGAGAATCTCTTTAACAAATTCACATTAGCCATCAATCTTTGGGACAAGGTAGTACTATTAAGAAAAAGGTCTAACATGATCCCAGGAAACATTCTCAACACCATTCGAAGCTGGCCCCCCGCTCCCTATCAATGTGAACTTCTCAATGCTCTCTGGACCATTCTCTCGAGGCACATTCTATGGGCCATTTGTAAGGAATGCAACCACAGAATATTTAGATATCAACGAACCTATCCTAATATCCTTTGGAACATGGTTTGCAGCAATCTGCAAGAGACCCTAGCCCTTCATTGTTGGCAGGACTTGGACCTCCCCACTCTCCCTCGGGAAAAGAAAATCTAGGCTAACTGGAATTTTCGGCTTCATTCCTTCCCCATCTTTGAGCCCCCCTCAAACCAAAGGCCTGATTCCCCCAGCTCTTGGTCTCCACAACCTAATGGGCTCATCAAGCTCAACTTTGACGGTGCTTCCAAGGGCAATCCGAGCGAGGCAGGTTACGGAGGTATCTTCATAAAATCTCATGGTACTGTACTTCTATTCTACTACGGGTCTCTTGGTTGGGATACCAACAACTCGGCTGAACTCGAAGGCATGCTCTAAGGGCTCCTCCTTGCTAGGGATCACAATTTCTTCCCCTTAGCAATCGAGGGGGACTCCCAAATCCTCATAGACATGGCCAAGCGGCTCTAAGCTAGCACCTCAGCCACCAAACTAGCCAAGAGCTGGCGCCTGGCCTCGCGCATCAATCTTCTCAAGCAGGGATCCACAACCAATCTGCGATTGACTTCCACCACATCAGGAGATCTGCTAACAAGGTGGCTGATTTACTTGCAAACAAAGGGTTTCACACTCCACCCCTCTCAGCTCTGGTACCTTATCCTCCCTGGATGATGAAGCTCTCAAAGATGAGTGCACTCAATTGGTGCGCAAAGATATGCTCCCCTCGAATGCAGGTGCTTGCTAGGCTAACAAGGAAACATGGGGCAGCCATGTGGACGAACACATGGCGCACCCACGTGATCCTCCCTTGGGATCCTCACTCTGTCAACTACTGGCGTGAGACGGCCATTAAAACTCCCTCCGCCACCCTTAAGGAAACGTACTGGAGGTCCTCACATTTACTCTCGCCATGATTATTAAGCTCGTCACCCCAGCTCTCTCCTCCACATTGCATCTCGACTATCAGCTAGCTGTGCTTTTCATTGTGCTCGTTGCCTTGTCTCAGGAGCTTCGCCTCGGCCCCTTCTCTATTCATGAGGGCAGCAGTTCCTCCCCTGACTCTGCCTCCTCCCCCCTTCTATCGGGTGATTCTACCCCTTGGACCAGTATGCCCCGTCACCAGAGAATGAGGTGTCGGAGAGCTGGGGGGCAGGGCCTTCCCTCTCGACCACCCTTTTCAATCTCCCCTAACCGCGACTTGAGCCTCTCCTCCTTCTCCTGGATTGCGCATAACAGCCCCCCTCCTGCCATCCTGAATGCGCAGCTCACCCTACAGCTTCCCACCCCTGCTCTCCTCGCATCCTCTTCCCGCCCCAAGAATCAAGATCTTAAATTGACCATCTCCGTGGAGCCAGCTTTCATCCAGCGGAAGATGAAATCCCTTCCCGTGCAACCCGCTTCCAGCAGCATTTTCAACTCCAGAGACTCTAGCGATGGAAACTTGGACTCGGGTGCAGAAGGAAACCAGGAGCAACACGATGGCGGCAGTTTGGACCCTCCATAGGTGCACGCGGCCTCTCTACGAGACGACTTGTAGTTGGACACTCCGGTGGAGCGACTTGGTCTCCCAGCTTCACCTCGCTCTCTTCCTGCCGCAACCGTATCCAGCTTAGACACTGTGGACTATGGCTATGTCTGTAGAATCTTGGAAGAAGCTCCTTCCCCCAGCAACAAGCATGAAGGTCCTCCTTAGATTTTTCATTTCAGCTCTTTTTAGCATATTCAAGTCTAGGAAAGTTATACTTTTTTTTTTACGCTCATTTTTGAAAACTCTCTTTTCTCGTTTCCCGTTTCGGGCAGCACTTACTCTGTGGTTTCTAAGGATTGGTTTCCCCTCTTGGGGCAGTCCAGCTCTTGGCAGCAATCTATCGAATTTTCCCTCTGGAATGGACTTGTCCATCCCTCAGGATGAGCCTTGTAACATTTTGTTAAATATGATATAATAGAGATAGAATTACTTAGGAAAAAAAAAAAAAAATTTGTCGTTTCAAAGAATTGTGGAACTTGCTTGTGAGACCATCACCACCTGCTCTTCCAAACTACAATTCTTCTCGAGTAAGTCAAAGCCAATGAAGCTAACGCATTGTTAAATATTGGGAATATATACAGGGTATGCCTCAAAGATAATATTCAAGTCAAAGCCAAAGAATCTATCACACACTAAACTCTAACCTCCAAGACCTCCGATCGCACCTCACCAGGCATGGATCTTTACTTTGATACCAAATGATGCAGATATTCTGCACAAAATATATCCTTGCGCATAATAATAGAGTGTGTGTTTCCTTAACATGGAAACCTCATCAAATTCGTCATTAAAAACCACATTCAATTTAGCTCAAAACATATACATTTGTGGGCCTCTCAGCTCTTGGCCTTTTCAAAAACTCATACTGTTTCTCTCTATCTCTCTCTGTATTCCACCTTCTATCCTCCATCCTCACACAAGCTTCATATTTATACAATAGTATGAATTAACTCCAATCCATGATTTCCTCCACACAAATCTCAACCAAATCCTAAAATATCTTTATCCCTTATTTGACTCAACTAAGTTCCATTTATGGAACTCCTAATCCCTAAATTATCTACCCAACTCAATTCCCTCATATTCTCAATTAATTAAGAGAATATTTGCAATAATCCTCACACTCGGATTATTCTCTCTTAATTTAAATAAAAATGAGCATAATAATTTATAAAATAATTAAAAAGACATCACCCCATATTTACACAATATTTTAATGAAAATCAAGCAATATGCTCCTGCATCAAAATTATATTTTTCAACCTTATTATTTTATATAATTTGTTTCATATCCTTTACTATTCTCATTATGTTATCATTATTAACACCATTCTTCTTGATATAGATATCACTTAATCATTGCAAATTCTAAAAAATTAATACAATGTTTATAAACTTTTATATCGTAAGACCCATGGTTAAATTTTTTTTTTCAAAAACAAAGCTATCAAACTTTCTATTAATAAAAAAATTTGTTTACATGTGCATAATATGCCAAGATATGTGTCATTCCTCGAATAGTCTAAAAAAATTTTAAACATGTGTACAACACAGTAATGTATGACATCCATACATAATGTTGAGTTATATACATTTTATGTTATGTGCATAAGATCATCCAAACATACACAATCTAGATTTAAAATTTGTCACAAAATTAGTCTAACTAGTTGACATAATAGGATGCCCATCATCACATTAATCACAAAAAACCGCTAACAGAAAATACAATTGTACCATATACAAATAAGAGCACTGATGTAATATAGATTTTCCCTGATCTTTGGAGAGAATCATTGCAGAAAGTAGAGAATGTGATCTCCCTAGTTTTTTTGTTGCACCCCTCCTTGTATAATGCATCAGAAACGACATTTTGTTCCCTTTATATATGTGTAAAGGTTAGTGCTTGAAAACTACCAATAAACGTTTTAATTTGTTTCATCCAATTTATAAGCATAGGAGGTTCAAAAGAAGATCACATCAGCACCCAGTCGATAACCAATTTGGAGTCTCCATAGACATCTATAGACTCGATGGACAACCACTTTGCATAGTATAGAATCCCCCAAAGAGCGATGGTCTCAACTTGAGTATTAGAACCTACCCCACTATTCCAACAAAAGTGATAATAAGTGCCAGGCTCGATGAGTATATATGCCCCATTGCCACAAGCATTATTGCATGCCACCCCATCAAAGAAACCAACTAGATATATGCACCATATATCCATGGGTTTAATCCATCTTGATGAACCCTTCTCAAATAATGGCTTGATTTCATTGTAGTACGCAGTAATCTTCATACAAGTAAATTTGATGTTCGCTGAAGAATCCTAAAACATATATGCATTATGACACCTCCAAATTTCTGAGAACATGTATAAAGGGAGAGTGTGAAATACCTTATAATTTGAAATCCACTCCAATAAACAAACCTGCATAGAAGTAGGATTCACTCAGCATAAATATGTAAAATATTCAACACACTAGTCTAAAAGGATATCACAAATGGAAATTTTATGGTGTAACATGTTTTCAAGCTATGATTTACACATAACACATTTCCCCAATCCTATGTAACCTCTCTTGCATAAGTTGTCCCATGTTAATATTTTATTTTTCCATGCCAACCAACCAAATCATTTAAGGGGGAGGATAAACTTCTAGATTTTCCGAAATTAACTTCAATCCACACAACAATGATGTGTAGGAGTGATAAAACTATATGCCTCCTTTACTAAGATCTGACCTTGAATATTTTTACCATCCCATGAGAGGATATCATCACTTTTTGTCATAGTGATACCTGTCATTTATAAGTTATGAACATACTTATCCCAAGAAACAACCAAATCACCAATTAAACCAAGATCATGAGCTCGTGTCCAAGAAGGAGCCACAGTGATGGAATCATGAGAGACATATATTTGATTTAAATAACAAATGCCCAAATTATGGATATACCTAATGAGTGGGGCAGGCATTGTATGATCCAAACTAATCTCCACTTGTGTGCCTGATCTGATCTCCCACCGCAAAATCCTAATCAATCAATGCTTAATTCTCATCACGTTGTTCCATATATATGAAATCGAGTATGGAACCTAATCTCCTTCCTTTATCCACACTAAGAAATGTTGTTTTTTCAAATACTTTTCCTTGATGATCAGCTGCCAAATGCCATTACCATTTAAGGTGCGCCACAAACTCTTTACCAATAAATCCCACCCAAATTGTTCATTGTTTTTTATTCCCCACCCACCATCATCCTTCCATAGAGAAATTTCTTCCAAACACACTAGATGGATCTTTTGGCATCCCCAGATCCTGCCCAAATAAATTTTGATATGTAAGAATTTATTTGCTTAATGATATTTTTAGGCATCATATAAAGATGCATCCAATAGACCGAGATACTCTGCAAAACCCAATGAACCAAAAACAATCTGCCCCCCATAGTGAGCCATTTATGTGACCATAACGACAACCTATGTTCAAATTTATCAATGAGCCACTCCCAATCTCTGATACCATATTTATCTGGTTTTAGAATGAAATCAAGGTACTTGAAGCCACTATCCGTTGGAGCAGCCTCGACAGTAAATAATTTTGCAATCTCCAATATTGATACCTCATTCAGAGATGTTGCAATCAAAATAGATTTTGTCTTGCTCATATAGAGACTTGACACATCACCGAAGGAGAAAATGATCTCATATAAAAGTTTCCATTCAGTAACAGAAACCTCCCCTAGTATAAGAACATCATCCACAAAAATAAGATGAAAGATGGATAAGTTTTTTGTGATCCAGCATTCCAATAATAATCCATAAGAGTGGGCCTCCGAAATCTTCCTACTCAAACCATCAATAGTTAGCAAAAATAAGAAAGAGAAAGAACATCATTGTCTTAATCCTCTCGAAACCTTAAAAAAATATTAAAAAACTTATTAATTAATAGCATGAAATTTACCAAGGTGATGCTCGCCATAATCCAATCAATTACTAGCCCAAAAAATTCGATCATATATAAAATCATCCCTAAAAAATTCCCAATCAACATATTCGTAGACTTTAATCAAATCTAATTTCGATAAGCATGCATCCTTCTTTTTAACTTACACACATGGTGAATATATGTCCACACATATTTGTTATTAGTCCCTGCCTTAGCCATGGGACTTCAGTAATCGAAATGATATTATTAGCATTACTTCGTTTACTTTCAATTTCTAATCTCACTTCCAATGAGTCAACAATGTACTTCAAACTTTGAAAAACATTTATCGGACTATTTATTCTTTAATATATTTAATATAACATATTATCGTAATTTTCATTGTTCTATGTTAAAATATTCAAAGTTAAATTAAATACGGTCACTATCTATGTCTACAAATATTTTTACTATTTAAAATATAAGTAGAGAATGTACTTCAGACTTTGAGATTATTAAAATTTAAACTAACGACATCTAAAAGCATGTAATAAATTATTTAATATATTAATATAACATATTATCATAATTTTCATGGTTCTATATCAAAAAACTCAAGTTAAATTAAATAAGGTCACTATCTATGTCTACAAATATTTTTATTATTTCATTTAAAATATAAGTAGAGAATGTACTTCAAACTTTGAGATTATTAAAATTTAAATTAACGACATCTAAATGCTTGTAATAAATTCTTTAATATATTTAATATAACATCAAAAGACTCAAAGTTAAATTAAATACGGTCACTATCTTTATCTACAAATATTTTTATTATTTCATTTAAAATATAGGTACAAAATATACCTCAAACTTTGAGAATTATTAAAATTTAAAATAATGACATCTAAAAACATGTAATAAATAACATATCATCCATTTTTTTATTTTCACTATAATATGATAGGTTACTGAAGTCGAATGTTAAAATAACATATATATTATTATTTTATTTTAAAATTATCTAAAAAGTATTATAATTTAAATCAATACTATTTATAAAATATATTCAATATGATATATTGAAATTAAATTACTTCAAAATAATTATCTATTATTAAAATTTATAATAATAATATTTACAAATATATATTTAAATTGATATATTATTGAAATTTTTATTTTATATATATTTAATAAATTCAATGTTGAAATAAGTATATACTTATAATTATCTCATTTAAAATCAATTTTTCTATAGTTATGAATTTTTAAAATTTAAAATAATAATATTTATTCAAAATTTTCATTTTTTTTATAGGTTTAATATAACATATTATATTTATTTTTTATTTTTTATATATTTAATAGATTTTAAAATTAAAATATGTTGGAGATACAAAATGGAAGACAAATTCACATAAGCATGTGACACATTCCATAACGATACAAATATAAATATATGTACAATGTTTGTTACCCCTAGATTCATTTTCTAGGAAATTTATTATGCCTATTCATATTCTCTTGTTCATATTATTTTCCAAATTAGTATGACAAATTACCATAACCCTTCAAGGATTAAATATTCAACATTGCCCACTTACTTGAAAGTGATTAGTATGAGTCTAAGAACAGAGCTAAAAACTAGAAGTGGATAGTTGTCAATGATTGAATGTGCTCTCTTAATTTGGTTGTTTAAGGAAGACCATAAACAAAATGGGTAGTAGAAGCCAAATTTTTCTACTAAATGGTGGTTTAAGGCTAACAACCAACTTTGGAACTTGGCTTGAAGCAGATATAGAAACAATGTTGAATTTAGCTAGAAGTTGATGCCTTTTACGAATGGAAGTGCTCTCAAATAGTGGTTTAAGCATGATCATAAATTATTATCTAGCAGAAATTGTAATTCTTCTACTAAGTGGTGGTTTAAGAAAGACTACAAGCCAAATGGTGTTCATGAAAGGTAACTCTCTCTCTAGCTACAACTCTGACTCTGGATCACGCTATTGGCTTTGGTTTTGGTTGTGGGTCAAGCTCGCTTGTATATGTTTGATTGATGACACTTTGAAACTTGAAGCTCAGTTGTCAATCACTTATATTCCCCCATGTTAGATATAAGGTGAGAAGATGAAAATCTCTCCACTGTAAGATGTGTCAATATTCGAAAATGAATTGTATTGTATAACTGATATGTCTTCTTGGTTATTGATAACCCTTTCCAATAAGTGATCCATCCAAGGTGAATATTTACTCTTTGAGGGTTCTTGTAACTGGAACATCTATCTAAATGATTAATATGTTTTCCAATATTCACAAGGATGAGTATTAAAACATTGATCCTTCATGTGGCCAACTCAATGATAATGTTGGAATTTGGGAATTTGATGTGGAAGTTGAGCAGGTGAAGATAAGTTTTCTTGAAAGAACTTCGGCACTTTAGAAATAAATTGGTTTGGAGTAGTTTGGAATGTGAAAGGTCGTTTCCTTTTCGTATGTAGGGTCAGTTTTATGCTTATAGTTAATAATTTCTTCCCAAGGTTTGATGATGGGTTTGGGAATTGTAAGCAGAAAATAAACACCTTCATTTGAATGTGCTAGAACTGAATGGTGCCACTAATCTAATCATGAGTTGGTTGTTGATGGGAATCTTTCACAAAGAAAAAAGAGAATTGTTCTGAACATTGACTTGTTCAAAATGATGACTCTTCTATTGTAATTCATTTTGTTGTATCTATAATTTAAGCTAGAGAAACTTGATTTTCTTTTGTGAATCTTGTAAATAGATCAGAACATCTATGAGATTGGCTTTGTCGATTTTAATTGTATCAACAACAATATAGAGTATTAGAGTATTCAGTAACGCTAATAATCTATCAATTCTAGTTATTTTCTCAAGAACTCAAGCTCAAGTGAAGAGTGTCAAATTTCACTAAAATTCACATGCTTACAATGCAATTCAATTTATTTTTAAAAGAGTACTAGTAAACTTACAAAAAAAACTATTTGAAGGTTATTCTTATTGTTTTTTTTATATGATTTATTTACTTATTTATTTATAAGTTGGAGTTGAATTGATGTGTCATTGATGCTTTGAGTCCTTAGCTTGATGATGCTTCAATGATTTGAGGGTCCTTACCCATTCAAATTTTCAAATCCTTTGCTTGATTACTTTAAGGTAAAGTCACTCCATCCAAAGCTCACGGTAGTATCTTGAATCTACCAATCATGGTCATAAATCAAAACTAGAAGGCCATTATTCTTAACTTGTGAGTATTTTTGCACCATATGTATATGTAATTTGGCAACATAATGACAAGTTACCTTACATATAATTTATTCATATGTAAATAGAACTCGTTGATTCATCAAAGTACTTGGCAAGTTGACTTAGATGGACAACAAAAACTAGTTGAGTTGACTCGGATAGCAAAAGAAACTCAATAGTATGAGTAAAACTCACCTCAAACTAGACAAATGTTACATGAAATCATTACAGAACCAGATGGAAGATGAGATCATAGTTGGACTCAGGGATAACTACTTGATTCCTAGTATGGTGCACCTTATGTCTTTGTTTTGTATAGAGAGATGCGTCTTTGGTTGATGGTTTTCGTCAATGGATATGAGATGGTGTCAGCTACTACTTGCATGAGAATTCTACATGCTCATTCATTAGGAGAATTTTGATGTCTAAAATGGGCCTCATAAAGAATAATAAAATAAGAGGTATAAATTTTTAAAGTAAAAGAAAAACAAAACTACCTTTTTATGGTATTTTCATTTTATCTCCCGATAGGTTTACTCAAATTTCAAGTGTGGGAACTCCTTGAGTACAAAACGTAATTTTGCACCATATGAGTACCCAGTTTGCATGCTTTTGAGTAGACCCACACTGAGAAAATTTAAAAATATATGCAAAAATATTTTGTTTTAACAAATACATTTTTTCATGTATTTGCAAATTTCTTTAGTGCTGGTCTATTGAAAAGTATGCGAAGAGGTTATCCATTTGGTGTGAAATCTAATTCCACATCGAATGAGTTCCCACACTTGAAAATTGAGTAAACATATAAGGATATAAGTTGAAAATGTGATTGATAAAAGTAGTGTTCTTCCTTCTACTCCAAAAATATTTTCCCCTAGGGATGACATCATTATATTGAATCCTTTTGGTTCTTTTAAATTTGATTATTGTTAATAATTTTTTTATTTTGAGGCCCATTTTTTACCTCAAAAGTCGCTTAATGTGAAGAATGAAAGGAAGGGATTGCCCAATCATTATACCCACTATTAATCACTTATGATGCATAAGCAAGGCTAATTCAACTGATAAGAGGGCCGAGAAAAACAAGCTTGAAGTTTTTGAGGTAGGGAAAGCTACTTTTATTCTTCAATTTGTCACTTGGTAAAACCCCAATTCTTCACTTATAACCATCAATTACTCTATCTATCTTGTGTTTTCAAGAAGGTTGTTATCATTCCATTATGCACTATTTGTATGTTGGCCAATTGATTAAGAAGCATGGTGATGACTAGCATGCTATGTTAAGGGATTTGAAATAAGAAGCACTACAATCTAGAGTCGATATAAAGGAATATCACTCGTATGGTAGGAATTGGATTTTCTGTTATTTATTAATGTCAACGGAATTTCATCTTATGTTGAAGTGTAGATCCTTCTTGATCAAAGGAAATGTTAGAAAAAAGAAAAATCAAAAATCAAAAAACGAGTGATCAAATACATGCATTAGGGGAATTTTGCGGTTGAAAATGGGCCTCAAAACAAAAACAAAAAAAATTAAAACCAATAACATTTAAGATGATGATGTCATCCCTAGCTAGGGGGGAATATTTTGGAAGAAAATAAGAAAAGTATTTTTTTAATTGTATTTTTGCCTTATCTCCTTATAGGTTTACTTAAATTTCAAGTGTAAACTCTTGTCAAATAGGGAATTAAATTCTACATCCAATGATTACCCACTTTGCATACTTTCGAGTAGACCTACATTAAAAAAATGAAAATACATGAAAAAATGTGTTTGTTGAACACAAAATTTTTATTTTTTGTCAATGTGGGTCTACTTAGTGGTATGCATAATAGGTACTTATTGGATGTGGAATTTAATTCCCCATCCAATGAAAGTCTACATTTAAAATTTAGAATTTATGTAAATGTATAAGGAAATAAGCCAAAAATACAGTAAAAAGCTAATTTCATTTTCTTTTCTTTAAAAATTTATAACTATTACTTTATTATTTTAACTATTAGTTTATTATTTTTCTTAGCATACCCATTTCAAACCTCAAAATTCCCCAAATACTCCATTGAATAAACATGTGATAAAATCTAATGTTGGAGCTCACAATGCATCCCTTGTATACCAAGAGATAGAAACTCGAGATGAAAACGAAAAGAGCAAGAGGGTTTCAAATAGTGTGGAAAAAACACATGGAGGTGAAGCACTCAGAGTTGCAAATGAGCAAGAAAATTACTAGAGGCGGAAAATAGTTGTAAGAAAAAACTTATGATTAGAGGGGAGAAAAAGTGTCTGGGTAGAGGAAGACCACAAAACCCAATGCCCAAGGTCAAGAAAGGCCACAAACCATAGCTTTCATACCATTTTTGAACACACAAAATGGAAGATAAATTCATATAAGCATGTGATACATTTCATTAGAATGAAACACATATAAGCACAATGTTTTTAACCATTAAATTCATCTTCCACGATGTATTTTGGATTGTGAACTCCTATTCATATTTCATTGAAACTCTTCATTTTCTTTTCAAGTGAATAGGACATATTACCATAACACTTCGAAGATTACATTTCCAACAAAATAAACATGTATATATCATTTTTTTTTCTTAAAATAATTTTTGTGTGATTAGTTGTATTTTGGTGCTAAATAATTAAATATCTTATAATACAAAGTAGATTATTATTATTGTGTCTGAATTGGGATTATTTTGGGTGGTTGAATAGAATGGTTCATTATCTTCCTCATCTAAGTTCAAATCTCTCACATGATTAGTTATAATGTTATGATAAATATTGTTGTAATGGTTTCATATCTATGAATATTGTTGTATCTTTTTGGAGCTTTATAAACTCTTAATTAAGTATATATGTTGGTTGGCTTAGTACAAACAATTTGACTTTAAATCTAGAAATGAAACAAGAAAAATAAGAAAAATATTATAATGGTTTTATGTTTATGAATATTGTTCTATTGATTTGGAGCTTTATAAACTCTTAATTAAATATATATGTTTGCTGGCTTAGTACCAACCACCTCATTTTAAACCTAGAGATGAGAGCAAGAAAAAGAGGTTGAAAAGAATAAAGAAAAAAGAGATGAGAAGTTATTATTACTGTTTTGAATTTGGATTTGGTAATTCATGGCTCATTTCAAACATGATAAAAAATTTAACCGTTGCGATCGCTTTTTACCGAATATATTATTTAATACTGGGAATTTAGGCATCGTTGAATTTACTGGCACATCGATAACTTCGGAGTTTTTTTCTCGCTGTTGCAGATGCCTGAGGCATTGGAAATCCCACGGGCACGAACACACGAGTACATCCAATCCCGCATGCAGCTATTGGAAACCTTGTCGGCACCCGTCAGTAATTTCAACTTGGCTGGCACGAGCATAAGTACAGCAGGGAAAAAAAATATTATATTTCTCAGTGTACATTCTTCTTACCTTCAGATTTATCAAGGACTGAGAAGTTAAAAACACAGATAAGGTACTTTTTTTGGTATTTGAAAGATCAGAAATGGATATTGAGTTGGCGTTGTCAAGGAGTAATTTGAATCTGATGGAAATTTTCCGATCACATATACAGAATGCTTGACGAGAAAGTGAGTTGAAATATAAATTTTACTGTTATTTGTTAAAAAAATAAGTTTTCCGGCCAGATTTCTGGCCATTTAACCATTGTACACCGCAATTTAACGGTTTTCTGGAATCTCATAGTGAAATTACTACTTAAACAACGAATGACTGCAATTTCAAAACTTTTATCTTTACCGGCTCCTGAAAATAAACCAACTATTTTGAAGCCAGAGCCATGAAAACGTGGCCAGCAAGATGGAATTTGATGGGTTGATTTCGTAGTCAAATATAGTTTAAAATTTTGCAAAAGCATCTGAATATTTTTGAAAAATGTGAAAACAACTGTGATAGATAAATTTGTTTTGAAATTCTAACCCTCTAATGACCAGCTCTGTAAATAGAATAATAAAAAGGTTCATGACCTGCATTGTTAATAAATAATTTTGTGTTGGGAATCCATGTTAACCTTACGTGATGACATGCATTGTTAATAAATTAATTTTGTAGGTTGGGAATCCACGTTGTTGGAGCTTCTCTATATTCCTTTGGCATATATTTATTTATTCATTAAATTCCTTTTTTATTTATATATATTTGTTTTGTGTGGGTATAGTACAATTATAATTTAAAACGGTTGGTATTGTTTAATTGTAGTATAATTATTATTTAAAATGGTTTGGATTGTTTAATAGGTAAAATAAAAAATGTAGAGATGTTTTTAGATTTAGTAGTTTTTTATTATATATATATAATATTTAAGTACGTTGAATATCGGATTATTCAAATTTTTTAATTTAAAGTTTAAAATTTAATAAAATTATTTAATATGAATAGTTTAAATATTTCATGTTTTTTTATTATTATTTTTTAGGTGAGTTTTGATTAAAATTTGTTGGAATAGCAGATCCAAATTATTAAATAGGTATAAATTAAGAGGTTAAAAGGTTTTTGAAGGCTCAAAAATTATTTATGCATTTCATTTAAAAAAAAAATTTCACCAAAAATTATATCCTCGAATTCAAACCAAGAAGACAAAAACATGATGCAAACTATTTTTATTTTTAGGAAACCTCTTGTTTTTCATGTTAGTTTTCTTTTGCTTGTACATTAGGTACTTAATCACTGTCATAATTTGAATGGGTTAAGTTTAACATTACAAATTATAAAGTTCTTTTGGATTTGTTTAATATTCATCCACAATATTCTAGAGATATACTAGTCCCAAACTAAACATCCATATAAGATAATAGGAGCGACATGAGTTTCAAAGAGGAGTCAAGATTTCCCCCCCACAACCAATAGTCTATTGATTTACAGATATTTTCATTGCCCAAATAAGCTTTCCACCTACCATTAATCATTTTCTAAATGCTATAATTTTAGTGAGGCTTGTGATAAAGGTTGACTTCAAAACACTTGTATAAAGTAGCTTCCTCAAGTTGTTATTGAAATAAGAAAAATTAGCATAAATGATATTTTTGGATATAATTAACATAACCTTCATTTTGTCACGGTTTACTATAATACCTATGCTAGAACGTAAATGCTTGAAATTTCTTAGTTATTTACTGATATTATAGGAACATCTTTTCATAAGAAAAATATCATTAGTGCAAAGAAGAAGCATGATAACTATTCCAATTAATTAGTGTCCAACCTACTCCTCCCAAACAAGCCTCTAACTTCCCAATGTAAATCTCAAAAGTTTAATTGTCATAGACCTACCCAACTTTTCTTCATTTTTTCATCGTCAGTCATGTGACATTGTGATGCACAAGCATTAGAACTTCCCAAAACCTCCAAGTTTTTTGAAGAAAAGCTCCAAAAAGGGGTTTCAACAGTGAAAAGGAATTCTAATTACTTATTTGTAAATAACCTTAGTTTCTTTAATTACTATAGAAAGTATGAATCATAGTTTAGAAAAGCTATGGATAGGTATAATTTTATCCATAAGGCAAAAGAGAATTTTCCTTGAAAAGCATGAGAGATTTAAGGAATATATCATGGAATGGTTTATGGATCTAGGAAAATCTACTTTTTTATTAAAGTTGTATTTAATCATTATAAGCCTAAGGGAAAATCTAAGGGCCTAGAGGAAAACAAGTTTATGAGTGAAGATGGATGTATATACAAATTTTATTAAATGAAATAAAATTTTCATCTATGTATGTGTATTATCCATGAGATTTAAGATTTTATATGGAGTATGTGTGTAGGAGTTTTTTATTTGATTGATCTTAGTGATATTCAACTACAAGAATATTAAATTCATGTAATAAGGATCAAAATACCTTCCGGGAAAGTGGAACTTTGTGGATAAATGGCATGGATGCCAAATTTATTTCTCTAGATTATTTAAAATCTAATGAAATAGGGATATCGAGGTCAAGTCCCGTTGAATGGGTTGAATCGTTGATTGTATCGAAGTCTTATTGAAGATTAAATGCTTTAGTGTTTGTAGAAACTCTTTGAGTAGAAAGAGCTAGAATTTCTTTCTATTTTTGGAATAGAAATCGACTCCATTTTGTATGGGAAATCGTTTTGTGTTTGGATCAATTTACTTCTTATTGTGAATGGTAAATGTGTTCTACTTATTCCGGAACATATTTAAATTTTTTGATTGATGGCCATTGAAAAGTTTGAATGTCCTTGAATACAGATCTTGTACATGTATGTAGAACTCATTGTTCATGGAAGAAAAGTAGTTTGATGAAGGGTGTTACAGGTTTGGGCTGAGGAGAAGAAACTTGCTAGTTTAAAAGATGCATTTGTTGGAGAATGTAACTAGTGTCGATCTTAATAATGTAATGTAAATATCATTGATGAATTCGTTATATTTATTATTATTTTTATTTTGATCAAAGCATGTTCTTCATGCTCAAAGAGTTAAAAAGAGTCAGAAGAATTTCTATTTGAGTCATGTCCCATTTATACATTTGAAAGAAAAGAAAAAGAATTTGTATTTTGAGACAAAGAGTCAAACAAAGACCAAGTTATCCCTCCTTGGACAAGTCAGCCTATGTGGCACCTATTCGGCCATCTTGGATAGTTGTATATACAATCCAACTCTACCTCTTGGATGAGCATTCATTCACCATCACATCATCATCATTTATGCACATAATCAAGAAGAAAATACAATTGAAGTCAAAGGAGAGAGAGAATATGAGTTGTATGCCCTAGTTCTGCTCACACGTGCAAATTTTATATGGTTTTCTGAGGTCATTACAGGGAAGAAATTTATCCTTTATTGTAGGGCCAAAAATTTATGTTATTTGATCATATTTTAGAAGGTTTGAACAAAATTTAATTCAACTTAATTAGAGGAAACTTTGAGGGAGATTGACTTGGGATCTTTGTGACAGTTTGGTCTTGGTCTCAATCTTGGATATCTCTCATTTTGATTTGATTCTATAAGAAGAGGATTGCTAGGTTTTTCCCCTTGTGGGATTTTTCCATAGCTTGGAGCCTAAATCTTGGTGTCTCTTGCTTTCTTTTGATCTTCATGTTTTTCACATTTATATAATTTCTTGATGAAGAATACATTATAAGTAATAAGTAATTATAAAGTAGAGAAATCAAGTATCATCTCTATTACACTTGGTTTCTCAACATGGTATCAGAACTAAGGTGAAGGAAGGAAGATCGCACTCTCAAAGACACCATTGAAGTAGCATCTCTCCCTCACTTGAAGACATCTCTGAAATGATATTCTTGTAGTAGCTCTCTTTCAAGTTAGCATTCCTCAAAGTATTTATGTCTAATACTTCTAATACAATGACATACATTTTAAAGGAAAGCAACAAGCTTGAAGGAGCATCCAACTTCAAGGCTTGGGAAAAGAGGATTGATTTAGTCCTAAGAAAAAAATGAAGTCATGGAATTCGTTGAAGGAAAAGTTCCACCACCAAATAAAAATAATGCTTAGGAAGTGACTTAATACAAAAAGGGAGAAATCACATCTCAAAGTATTCTACTTGAATCTCATCTCATTAGCTTTGTTTTATAATTTTCTACATCCAAAGAATTTTATGATATTTTGGTGAAATTATACTCCATCAACATAACATGTCACAAGATATCCTTATGAAATCAACTTTATCAAATAAAGATATCAAAGGATGACACTATAACTTCGTATTCCTGAAGATATGAAAAATTAAAGACCAACTTCA
This sequence comes from Pinus albicaulis, assembly GCA_034641835.2. NCBI lineage: Eukaryota > Viridiplantae > Streptophyta > Pinopsida > Pinales > Pinaceae > Pinus > Pinus albicaulis. The sequence continues at coordinate 504,622,181 of CM076570.1, read as the reverse complement.
TGAGGTTGGTGAACATATATTTGATTCTAAAATGATTACTATTGTAATCAATTCCTAAGTTACCTATAGAATGGGATGGTTTTGCTGGAGAAATTTATGTTAGAAAATATACTCCTACTTTTGGAGAATTATGGGCTTAATATACTCTAGAAGAAACAAGACTAAAGGCATGAAGCAATACTCAACCTGTCAATGAGGACTCTCGAGCTTTTGTAGTTAGATCTAAGAATAAATTTGAAAAGAAGAAGAAAAAGAAAAATGTCGGTAGCAGAAATAAAGACATGTCGAAATCCAATGCTTTAGTTGTCATGAATATGGGAACTAAAAGATAGATTTTCCTAAGAATCATAAGAACGAAAAAATGAAGGAAATAAATGAAGCATGAACAACTGAAGATTTGGAAGCTCCAAAGAGACTGAAGGAAGAAAATCCCAAGGATCTCTGCTATTCAAGATCATGAAGATCATGGTTGGTGTAACTTGCATCCATCCTTACACTAGGTTTGAAGTTTACTTTTTCATAGAATATAATCAACATAATCATGAAGGCTAGTATATGAGGATTTGCAAATAGAAGTATCTTTAGAATGAAGCTCCCATAGTAGCATCATTAGAAAAATATCTAGCGGAAATATCATAGAAAGTAATTGCATGTTAGAAACCTTAGAAGATGATAATTTTTTTAATGAAAAATTCAGTTGATGTCAAAGGTTATCTAGATCTTGACAACAAATAAAGGAATTGGAATGTATGTAGCAAAGATAATATTTAAGTCTGGAATGTAGATGGAGCAAGTAGTTTAAAATATTTCTTATCCAAGGGTTTTCATCATAGAAAAACAATCCCGGAAGCAACAGACTTCAAAAGAACAAGTTGGATGTGTTATGTTCTAGTTTTATCTCAAGTTTTAGTGCAGATCCAAGAAGACAGTTAGTTGAAGTCCCAGGTATATTATGTCTATGGTTTAGCTGTTTGGAAAGTTCATTTGTGTCCATATAATCTGTGTTTTGGAGTGACGTTCTTCTGGTGCTTTGTGTGGACAGGAGCCCTAAAATTTGTAGTAAAAGGAGTTTGCAAGGTCTAGTTATAGGACAAAAGTAAGGTTTGATTCCCCCAATACCTATGCATAGAAGGATACTCTGTGCCAAGACTACAATTAGGGTTGTAGACTTATGTTGGAAGGCTAAATTATTATAGCACAAGAGATTACGACAAGTGGGGAGGGGTTTGTGTGGAGATTTATGGATTATTATGCCAAGTTAGAGAATTTTTGCAGCTGCTACAAGAAGCTCTATACAGGGTCAAAACTCTAAGATTACAATGAGTACATGGCCAAGTGTTTGAAGGTAGGAGAAGACATCCTTCATGAGCGTGGTTTTGTCTTTCCAAATTGATGGATGCTAGGTGATGTAAGTCTACTTGGGATAGTGATATATAAAATTATGTACATGTGTTAGAAGGTTGTTAGAAGCTGCTTGAAGATCCCTAATTCAGTGGAAAAAAGGTAGATTTGTCACTATGTGTGAGAAGACCTGTGATGCCCTAAAGAATTGGCTTTTGGAGGTAACTAAGACCATTCAAGAGGGCTAGTATTTGTGTCCTATTTTTTTGATTGATAGATCCTTGAATAAAAAATGAGAGGGTAGCATCCAATTCTTCAGTCTGATCTTCTTTAGAGCAGAAGAAAGGCATAAGATTTAACATTTTATGTTGTTATATGAGAAGCAGATTTGGTTCCATAAATTGTTCAAATGGACTATTTTATAACATGTTGGATTCAACCATGATACTTTGTAGTGATCAAAGATGATTGTCGAGAACCCCATATTTATGGAAGATTCAAGAGTATGGTGTTGATAGGAGCCAAGAAGCTATAACAGATCTCCTCAAAAGAATAGGTAGTTGATGTAAGGGAAGTATGAGTACTTCTACCACAAGATCTAGATTGTAGATATCTCCTCCATGTTTGAGATGGACTAAGGGTGGATTTCTCCACCCAAGTCGAGAGGGAGTGATGTTGGACACATAGTTCTCCTTGTGTCATGTACTATGATGGATTAAGATTAACACCATAAGTTAAGTTCATGGACATGGATAAGGAGAATAGTGGATTGGATAAGCATCTTAGAAAAACATTTTTGAGTCATGTACTCTGAAGGATTAGGATTAACACCCTACGTCAAGTACATGGACATGGATAAGGAGAATGGTGGATTGGATAAGCATCTTGGACAAACATTAGTGATTCATGTATAGTGACATATTAGGATTAAAACCCTAATTCAAGTGCATGGACTTGGAAAAAGAATGGTATGGTAGACAAACATTACCTTTAGGTAAATGGTTTAGTGGAGGACATACTCTGGTGATCCTAGGTGGAGTACATTCCTCAGAGACGCAGTGTGGTGTCTTATGGAATTCCTCCCAGCATTGTGCTATGATCTTGTGTAGAGATAGAGTGTACATGTCAAGGCCTTTATATTGTGACAATTTTGGTTATGATGATGTTATCATCATTCATTCTTATCAATTTGGATGCTTTTTTATATGAATATTTCAACTTGAGATTATATTGTTGAGTCATTGTGAACACCTCCCTAAGTAAGAGGGAATGTTGGAGAATGTAACTAGTGTCGGTCTTCATAGTGTAACGCAAATCTATCATTGATGAATTCATTAAATTTATTATTATTTTCATTTTGTTCAAAGCATGTTCTTCATGCTCAAAGAGTAAAAAAGAGTCAAAATAATTTGTATTTGAGTCATGTCCCATTTGTACATTCGAAAAAAATAAAAATAATTTTTATTTTGAGTCCAAGAGTCAAACAAAGACAAAGTCAGCCATCCTTGGACAAGTCAATTGTAACAGACTTGGGCAAAATATTTATGTAATAAAAGTTAATATAAGCAAAAAATAAGACCACGGTTAAGGGATACTTATTCCAAGTTGAATGTTAGGCAAAGATATTCTAGTTGGCATCACTGGATATGTGGTTATGGCTAAGGAAAATTGGCAAAGGCAAAGGAAAAGGCATTAAAGAGGCAAAAAATATTTTTAGCAAATTTATTTATGAAAATAAAGGAAAATAGGAGAAAAAGGTTATAGGTTGCATGTGAGGAGGAAAAAGAAGGAAAATGAAGGAAAATGAAGAAAGTAGAGGCCTCATTGATAGAATGGCTTATGAGGATTAGTTGATAGCTTTTGTTAGCTCATTTTTTGGATCTATATCATTATTATCTCTCTCTCTCATACTCTTGGATAGAATTTTCTTAGAGAAAATCAGCATTGAGCCAAGGAGGAAAGCAAGCAAAGGAAGGACAAGTTAAGGAAATGAAAGCAAAGATCAAGCAAGGAAGAGAAGGATATAGCATCTTCAATAGAAATGCTTGCGGTTAACATATTGTATGTCTTATTTCCTAGTCGGTTTGGACATGCATGGCTTATGCATGTTGGTATTTGCTTCTCTTGTTGTTGGTGGCATGGTTTTGTCGGGTTTTCATAGTGGTTTTCAGCCTTGCCTTGCCTTTTCCATATTCCATGTTATGTTGGGACTTTGATCTCAATTTTGAGCTTTGGAATTGTCAGATGGATTTCAAAATCTGGGGTGGAGGTTATCTCAAGTTCATTCCCATAGGCGTAGGAATCCCTTGACTGGTTTTGGTGAGATACACGGTAAATCTTGAGGGAGGTGTCTCAGTTTAAGGCCTAGTGATCTGGGATTGGATTGTGGTAAATATTGAGAGATAGGGAGATGGAAAATTCCTCAAGGATAGTGATGGATTCAGGATGGCATTCCAAGTTCGGTTCGGTTTGTGATCGAAGCACCAGTTTTCGTGTGATCACAGTATGGTGAGGGTGGAGGTGGTTTAACCTTTTGATTCCCTTGGTTTTGTTTTGGATTCATTTATCCATGAGATCCCACATTCGTTCTTGTAATATGGCATGGGGGTGACTTCCTGAAGATATATTTGGCTCAGTCATTTTTATGGTCGATTGGTATGTGGAAGTCTCGAACCTGGTCAATTATTTCCTATGTTTAATGGAAGCTAAGTTCTCTTTATTTTATGCTTATTAATGTGTGGATTTAATGGTTTTTATCTCACTATTATTTCCATGGTTTTATGCTAGTTATAAGCATGTTTAAATGATTGGTTCATGTCATGGTTATTTCACATATTTACTTGTAATTATTGAAATCATTGATGCACGACCTCATTGATGCCATATATGTTTAAGGAAGAGGGTGGTGATCCTTCTTGTAATTTTTCATAAGATTTTTCAATCATTCATGCTTTGTCTTGTATCCTATACCTCTATATTTCATTCATGCCAAGCGTTTGGTAGAATGTCAGTCCCTTTTGGGGATGGTCAGGCCTAGTCTTGGAGTGATTTTTCGGTTATTTGGCTTGGTTTTAATGTGTTTAATGATTTCTGAAAGCTAAAATAAGTTCTAGGCAATTTTTAGGATTATGGGCTTAAAAATTTCCTTAAATCTCGTGGACGCAACCACAGGTCTAGAAAATTGAGTCCCTGGACGCACACATGCCCATGTTGTGGGTGCATCCAAAGCCTATCAAAGGCACCCTTGCCCATATCAAGGGAGAGTCTGAGGGTTTTCTTTTGCAAAAGTCAGTGGGACCCAGGGAAACATTAGCTTGATGACTGGGATAGCCTCTAAGGTTCCTATAGTAGGTGCAGGGAGTTTGTGTTATGGTTTTCCATGTCTATTCCACTTCCATAAAGTCACCAAGGAGGTTGATTCTTCTCTTAGCTTCCCTCAGCTCATGTTTACCCCGATTGGCTAGTTACTTGGGTAGATGTGAGGGGAGGTGTATGTTACAAATGGTATCAAAGCGTGGTTGCGCTCACCTTGGTAAAAGTATGCTTTTTTCGAGCTTATTTTCTTCATGCATTCGTGTCAGTCACGCATGTCTTTCACATGCTTATGGCCTATGTATTGTTTGCATTTTCATGGTATTGGTCATGGTGGCAGTGATGTCACCATGGAAGGGTTGATGGTGTTGATGTACATGTGCTTTCAAGAGCATATGACAGGTTATACATGTCAGGTGTTTACATGTGGTCAAGTTTGCATTGGTATGGTTGAGTTTTTCATGCATGAGGTCATGGTGTGTAGTTGATGTGTCCATGCATTGATGACTTGAATCTAACTAGAACGATGTTTATGCATTGATATACCATGTGTTACAAGTCTATATGTTGATATGATTATGTTTATACATGTATCACATTGATTGGTTGATATTGCAGATGAGATATCCTCCCCGAATTATGCTAAGGTATGTTGTTTTATTATGATTTGGTTTAAGATGGCATGAGATTCCTTGCATGAATAAATCAAAGATGGCTAGCAAGATGGTAGACTACAAATATTCTCCTTAAGAATCCGATGAGAAGCATGGTGTTGGAAACTCATCTAATTTAGCAGATACACCAGAAGTTTGAAGGAATATATAAGGAGTTGTAAAGCAGACAATGACAGAATCATGCAAGCACAAGAAAAAAAAGTATAAGTAAATGAAACAATCCTTCAGGATTTGTTATATTTGCAACGACAGGGGCCACTCTGGATCAGTTATGGACAAGAGGGGGAACTAATGGTGCATATGTTAGTAGGTATCCTTGTGGCTACCGGTCGAGTAGAGATGACACAGCTATACATGGTATATTCTTGGACACTCCAAATAGGAGAGGTGATAGACATAAGTACTATTCTAGTTTTGGTTCTGACAGGCATCATGATCGTCATCGCTATCATCCTTACAGGAGGAGTGATAGTGGGTATTTTTCATATGAGTTTAAGAAATCAAAACCATTTAGCTTTGATGGGGAGATGAAGAAACCACAAGATGCAGAGGCATGATTTCTTAGTATGAGAAAGTTCTTCAGATTGCATGACTATTCAAAAAACATGAAAGCCATAATAGCCACATTCAGACTCAAAGGTAAAGCATACTTTTAGTGGGTAGATGTAAAGAAATTCAGGGGTATTTATGAAGAGGAAATGACTTGGTGTGAGTTGGAGAGGCTATTATGGAAGATGTTGAAGTTTGCAACAAGAAAAAGTGAAATTGGCATCTAGAAACAACATCCTTGATCCTAGTGAAAATTAAGCACCTACACTAGGTGGGGCCCACATGGGCTATTTTTAGGTGGATTTCTATTTATAGATGCATGGGAAAAATATATTTATAGATGATTTCTATTTATAGATGTATGTGCAAGTTCTATTTATAGATTGCATGTCTAATTATAGATGCATGTAGACTATTATTGTCCCTTAATATTAGTTTGACAATAAACAATAATCTATTCTCAATGAGCACTTGGAAATAGTTAACTAAAGTGGAAAATCAATTAGCTATAGGAATTTTGAGTTAAGAGGTTGGTTGGTGGGACATGCAAGTGGAATTATTTGTAACTAAGTGATTCGACATTGTAACAGAATTGGAAGTGCAGTTATGAAAGTTGTAAAGTAGTTTAACTCGGTTAAGTGAGTTAAACTCAGTTGTGCTAGTAAGCATGGACATATTGCCACAAATTGTCCACAAAAGAATAAGAACAAGAAGGCTGCTGGAGCTGCAGCTGGTGAGGCCCTTGCCTCACAATTTGAGCTTGAATTCTCACTTATTGCATGCATGGTGTCAAGTGCAATGAGTTCTATGTGGTACTTGGATAGTGGTGCATCTTTCCACATGAAGGGAGACAAATAAATTTTCAATAGCTTGGAGGAGAAGGACCTCCAAATGCATTTCGAAATGAGTGATGAAAAAAGGTATAGCACTACCAGGATTGGTATTGTTGCTTTCCAAAGGAAGTCAGGTAAACCCTTATTTTTAAAAGATGTAATGCATGTAACAGGCTTAATGAAAAATTTAGTTTATGTTGCAATGTTGGAAGATAAAGGCTATGATGTGGTCTTTATTGAAAATAAATCCTTCCTTTGGCATAAAGCCACAAAGAAAGTCAAGTATATTAGGATTCGTGTGAAGAATCGATATAGAATTAATGTAGATGTGATTTCTATATAGCTTCCAACCATGGGGAAGTGGGAGAAAGCCATGCAATTGACCCTTGAGAGGGAGCTGGATTTGCATGCAGGTAAGAGTGAACCTCAGGATGTGGAGCAGCCACAAGATGAGGATCATGGAGTGGGAGTTGTTAGTCATCAGTAATTCTCACTATACGTAGATGACTAAATATTGGTTCTAGATTTCTAAAAACAAAATTCCATGAACATTGTGAGTTTTAGAAATCTCACTGCCTTCACTATCCTTCAGAAAAAAAATTTCACTATCCTACCATTTTGCCATTTCAAGATCACCTTGTAACTCCTACAGACTCCAAATGGCTTGTGCCTCTCATTTCCATCCTTTTTCCTACCCATAATATCATTACTCTATTTGTCCCTTGCTTATGACTCCATTGTCCATCTAGGGTTTTTTAGGGCAATTTTCTTGGTTTCATGACCTCCATGGTTAAAACATCAACAAGGCATGTATCTTGATGATTTTACACCTCCTCCTATCCTTAGTATACCTTCATAAACACTTCCCATCACTCCTATCCCTCAAACTCATCATTTTTCTACAAAACCTAGCCTATTGCTACAATTTGACACTTTTCGAGACTAGCCCTGTGTTTTTCACTTTTGGACCATTTTCCCTCACTCAATTCTTAAAATTCCACTTTCCCCTACTCTCTAACATCTATCCCTATCCCCAAAAATTTCCCCAATAATTTAGACAAACCTTAACCCCTTCATTCCCCTACCTCTATGAGGCAGTCCTAAAATCCCCTGTTTTTCCTACACCAAACCCTAATTTCCTCTTCTAACTAAGCTAGGGTTTGCAATGTAAAAGAGGCATAGGATAAAAGGATCCACATGATAGGTCATATTAGCAAGCATAAATCCATACCAACTCATAAACATCATGCCTCCATCATTTTCCAAAAATTCATTCCAAGAGTCAAGCGATTTGTCACTCATGGGGCCAGTTTTGCTTCAAACTATGTTTCTGACCAAACAGAGATGAATTTGACAAAAATGAGAGATGGTTTTGTCCATAATAGTTCCAAGAAGAAAAAAATCCTTCATTCTTTACATAGGTATCATGGTTTGGGAGCAATGTAAAAAATACAGGTGTCACAGGAGAATTGGTGCACTTTTGGAGTGACCTTGGGAAAATCAAATTTTCTCATAGCTGGAGTGTCCAAATGAATTTATTGATGAGTCAAATGATAAATAGACTGGAAGATATTTCTAATGAGCTATCATTATTTCAATTTTGAGTTATGGAAGGCCTCCAAACGTTGTCTACACCAGCACTCTACATTTCTGCACCATCACTTAGCACTTTTTGACCAGTCTTGGTAAAATAAACTTTTGACAAGGAAAATAAACTCCAATTAGGAAAAAAGTGGTAATTAGACAGGTTAATATTTCCAACGAGCTATCACGGGCCCAATTCTGACACCGGGAAGGCCTCCAAATTCCCTCTACAAAATGGTGTTGCACACTCAGGAGTTGGTGCTGCACCCCTGGAAATTTTTTCCCATTTAAATTACACATGGTGTTGTGCCCTTGGCTAAGAGGGCCTCCTAAACACTAAAAACACTCAATTCACTCCCAGACTCCTGTTGAAGGTCCTTCATACCTATTTTTGGGGTAAGTAAAAATTCTACCATCCTTCAAGCCTTTGTCATCATTTAAAAATTGAAAGGAGTAAAGCCCTAAGAGGGTACCCTAGGTATGTAAACTTGAAATCCCCGTTTCACACTTCTCCATCTGCCTATGAAGAATATCAGTTGAAACAAGGTAAATTTCACAGTTAGGGGTTGTCATCAAGTTTATTCAGCCTCTCACACAGCCTCATATATTCATACACTCCTTCCATTCACTTACAGAGGTTTCCATTCCATTTTCCCTTTTTCTATCAGTTTCATATCAGTACAAGGAGTTATCAACACAGGGTTTAAACACTCAATAGAGGTTTTTCATTGATGTCTTGCCTCTCCCTCACATATCCTCACATTAGAGTGATCCTCCTTCCTCACCCTCCCCAAAACCTTCACTATCATCTCATAAGTACAAGTGCATCTAACATGAAGATGATGGCCATGAAGAATCAATCAAGGAAGAAGAAAATAGTGGGGCCAAGGAAAATGAGGTTAAAATCCCGTGAGGATTCAAGCAAGGAAAAATCAAGCACCTGCAAAACATAAAATTTTAAAGAAGGTGAAAACAGAGATTAAACTTTATGGTGCAGACAAAAGAAGTTAAAGGCATGATTTGAATTCCATGGTGTAGGTCAAGGAAAGGTTTTAAGGGTGTTACTATGTATTTGAATTCCCAAGGGCAAAAAGGAAGATGTCAACTATCAAAGTGTAGAAAGAAAGCCACTTTAATGTCTTTCATATCACCTGTAGAAAAAAGACAAATAAACATCAGTAAAGGGTCAAAGGATTGAAAAGAAAACATTAGGAAAGTGTATTTGACATTTAAATCAAAGTTTTTGAACCTATAAAGGCCCTCTCCACCCTTCAAAAACTCATTTTCTATTACAAATGTCATCGAAGAAACACTCCGAGCGAATTTGTGAATTTTCAACAAGTTCAGGAAAATATGCCTTGTGCTACGCGCCTGGAATCCTGCGCTATGCTCCTGGAGGTGTCCGCTATGTAAAGTTTAACTGTGTCCTTTGTGCCTATGATTTCCCGTTTGCTCCATGCAGACTCGGCAGCCAGAGACCCAACAAAACTGGCATGTAGCCTTGCCGACGACGCATGCAGCCCTGCATGGCGTTACGCGTGCAGCCTTGCTGACAACGGGTGCAGCCCTACACAGCGCTATGTGTTCAACCCATAAAATGTGTTCAGCCCTGCACGGCGTTATGTATGTAGAGTTTCCGACGACGCATGTAGCCTTGCCGACGACACCTACAGCCTTGCCGACGACGCATGCAACCCTACATGGCACTACGCGTTCAACCTTGTCGACAATGCGTGCAGCCCTGCACTATGCTGCACGTGCAACCTTACCGACGACGCGTGCAACCCTACATGGCGCTGCACGTTCGGCCTAGAAAACGCGTTCAAACCTGCACGGTGCTACGCATTCAGCCACCCGACTCCACGTGTAGGCCGACCCGACAACTCGGGCAAGCATTTCACCTTTGGTCATAAAGCCTTCTAAGCCCTAAAAATGCTCCAAATCACCTCTAATCAATTGCAAAATACTACCAAGGTTCTTATAAGCGCAATCAAGGGGTTTTTGTGCAAGTCCTAGGGTTTTTGTTCAAAATAGAGCAACATCACATGCCCTCTTTACTATCAATTTGACATCAGTGGAATGAAGAGGTAAACATCAATAAAGAATAAAGTGACAAAGGAGCCAGCATTGATAAAAATGATGACAGTGAGGAAAGTGTAGAAGATAAAGAGGCCATCATTGATATAAATAATGACAATAAGGACAAAGTAGCAGTAATAAGGGAGGCAGTGAAAATAATAACAGTTGTCCTAATGGCCAATAAGGCAGTGAAAACAATGAAGAAAGTGGCCAAGATAATGAAAATGATGAGGGTGACAACAGCTCATGGAACCTAGATGACAATAAAGCTGATATCAGTTAAGGAGAAAGGAGGTTGATGACAATGGTGAAGATCATAACAGTAATGCTAGCATGGAGGAAAATGCAAGTGACTCTCAAGAGGGTAGTCAAGAACACAATGTAGGAGACATAAATATAGAGATCATTAACGAAAATAAAGGCAGTCTTAAGATCAGTCATGGTAAGAGAATTCTAGTAGACAAATTTTGAGTTTCTCCCTCTCACATATCAAAGAGGATCAAGGCTAGGGTTTGCTGCCTCCAAGAGGCAAGGGACCATGCCAACTTCTTCAGCTCAAAATCCTGACAAGGGAAAACAAAAGATGGAGAAAGGTGAGAAAGGTAAGAGAGGCAAGCAAACTAAACAAAAGCCTCAATTCATTAACCTAGATAGTGATAATGAAGGTGAGGAGATGGCCACCAGAATACTGCTCCAAAGAAAATATGCACAAATTAGGGAGCTGGAGAGAGATTTTGAGATGACTCAGCGTATCATTCAGTACTACAAGAATGAACACAAGTATTTTGAGAAGATAAAAATGGGCCTTGCTCTCCAGAAAAGATGACCAAGCATTATGCAATGAAAAACAAACTTGCTTATGCCAAACTGAAGGAAGCCCTCATTGAAATTCAAGCACTAAAAGAAGAAAAAGGCCAAGATAGACTTGGAATCTTGGCACAATCTTCTCTACAGGTCTCTCAAAACCCATGAGGCACACTTCCATCAAATTTGGGAGAATTTTGACAAGTTTTAGTTTTTTGCTAATTTTGAGGACCAAGGGGGTAACACCCATGGCACTACACTTTTTCTCAGAGCATCTGTAGGAGGAAAGGCTCAAATTTTTGGAATCCTCATCTCAAGTATAGCATGCTCACAAATTTTCAGATCAATTGGAGTTGTTTTGGTCCTCCAAAAGGGTAAAAAACACCCTAATTTTCACCATTCTGCCTAGTTTTTAGGACATGTGTTGTGCCTTTACCAGCCTTGGAATTTTTTATTTTTGAAAAGGTTTCAGAGGTCCAATTAGAGAACCAAGGGTAGATCTATAAATTAAACTCAAAAGGATTTCCAACGAGCCTTCACGGAGCCTATTCCGACATCAGGAAGACCTTCAAAACATTACTGCAAGTTGACCCATTTTCCCTACTCCAGTGCTACGCCCTTGGCATGGAAATTCATCCTAAAACACAGTGCTACGCCCTTGGCAGAGGAAAATTCAACAATGTACGCTTGGAAAATTTTAGGAGCCATGGAAGAGCCCAAATGTCAATTTCTTTGCTAAAACTCCTCGAAAAGATATTTTGTTTTAGATTTTTTGTGCCTTGGACCTTGTGCCAAGGTCTCAAGGACAAAAGTGACATTTCCGATTAGCCAATAGACTTCTAGAGACTCTATTAGGTTTTTCTCCTCATTTCCTGTTAAAATGAAAATTGAGGGTTCATTATTGATGTTGGCATTTGATGAGTTTTGAGAGCAATACATGGTTCTTTGAGGTTGAAGGGAAATTTGGTGTTATGGAGCTTGTGAATGATTTTATTTGATTGATGATGATGAAAGCTTTCTTGCAGGATCCTTGAGCTTGGTCAATGGTGATGTGTCTCTAATTTTTTCATGTTTTCTTGTTTATCATTGTGTCCATCCTTCTATGTTGTATTAGATCAGAATAGTATAGGCTAAGAAATGTTGTTTGAGGCACCTTAGTCCTTCATGTTACTATTGTCTTTATGTTTTCCTCTTCTGGGTTAGTTTAAGGAATTCTTAGCTACTCCTTAGATCCACCTAAGATCATTTGTTTCAATAATGGTTTAAGAAAGTAGTTTTCAAATATGTTTTATGGTTAGCCATGCTTACTTGAGGCTACCTAAACTCTGTTTGTGGAATCTCTCTTTGATGGATTACTTGCTAGTTTTAGCCAAAGAGGCCATGTTTTGATCATGCTCTTTGTTTATGCTTGATAAGTTTGCCTCAAATTTTTTTATAACTTGATTGAGATGTCTAGGAGTTCCCTCTTCATTGATTAAATTTATTTGTCATCTTATATGTTTTCAAACTTTCAAGGTGAAATCACTAAAGTTAGATAGGATTTCTTGCTTTCTGTGTTTCACTGAATTGTTCATCTTGAATGTCTATTTGTTTAAGTATTTTCATTGAGTTAATGGTTTTCCCTATCTCATGATTATTATCTTTTTCTTATCAGTATTTGAGACCTTCTTGTTTATAGGTACACGACAAAGGATACTTCAATGCCCTTTCCCTACCTTGATTCACCAACTTAATGTCCATCTCACTTCACACATAACCTTAAAGATCCATTGAGCACACTAGATTTGCCCTGTGATGTACTCTAACTCATTGTTGAGATATTCATGGCTTTCATAGACTCCATATCCCAATGATTTGATGACCTCTCATTCCACCTATTCCACTTGATCATTTTACCTAGTCCAACCAAACAAACAAAACCCTAAACTTCACAACTAGCCTAAAATCAACCATCTAAAGAAAACAAGTTCACATCCTTTACATACAATAGAGAGAGCCCTCTCTGAGTCCAGGAAGGCTAGGTCCTAGGACTCCAAAGACTAGTTTTGTGTTACCCTATGCATTTGGTTTTCCAATATGCTAAATCACAGGACCCTAATAGGATCAACCACTCACGGAGAGAAATTTTGAGCCAGATGGGCGGAGGGAGTGCATGCAGCTATACCACTAGGTGATTGTTGGGGAAACATGCATGAATAATACCAAGAAGAAATTTTGGGTAGGATTCATTGAGATGGTGTGGATCTCATGAATCGAACCTGGCTACGAGGAGCCCAAAAAGCAACAGTAGCAGGATCAGGTGGATTGATGCACTACGATCAAAGTGACAGTGTTGGATACTAGAGCAAAGATCAGAGTTGGCAACAAGTGCAAAGTGCATGGATGTAGGTGTTAACAACGCAGTGGCTCTTGAAGACATGTGTAGTAGCTAACAGAAGTCATAATACTTTGATGACAAATGCATTATACTGATTCATTTGTTTGGAGGCTATTCAGTTTCGGAAGTGTTGCATGCAAAGGTTGCATGTGCGAGAAACACTAGAGAAGTGTCGCATGCATGGAGTTGCATGTCGCATGCAAGGACATTCCTTTCTTGTTGAGAGGGAATGTTGAAGTTTGCAACAAGAAACAGTGAAATTGGCATCTGAAAACAACATCCTTGATCCTAGTGAAAATTAAGCACCTAGACTAGGTGGGGCCCACATGAGCTATTTTTAGGTGGATTTCTATTTATAAATGCATGAGAAAATTCTATTTATAGATGAGGTCTATTTATAGATGTATGTGAAAGTTCTATAAATAGATTGCATGTCTATTTATAAATGCATGTCGACTATTATTATCCCTTAATATTAGTTGGACAATAAAAAATAATCTATTGTCAATGAGCACTTGGAAATAGTTAACTAAAGTGGAAAATCAATTAGCTATAGGAATTTCAAGTTAAGAGGTTGGTTAGTGGGACATGCAAGTGGAGTGAGTTGTAACTGAGTGATTCGAAGTTGTAACAGAATTGGAAGTGCAGTTATGAAAGTTGTAAAGTAGATTAACTCAGTTAAGTGACTTAAACTCAGTTGTGCTAGTTGTAACTGAAGATACACTAGTGAGAAATCAAGTGAATTAATTATTAATTAATTCACAATCAGTGGCCTCACATGCAACTGGATATTTACTACTATTAACTGCATGCATGGCAGATCTAGTGGAGACCCAGTTGAGTTCTAGGTGAAAGGGAAGATAACTATTAGTTGTGACATTATCCAGTTGCGCACATGCAACCACACACACATTGGATGTGCCTATGAGCAAGGCAGGCTGTCTCGAAACAATAAATTGGCCAAGGAACTTGCTAATTTTTTTATGAAAGTGTGAGACAATTAGCTGATGTAATTAGGGCTCTTGTGAGAAGAGTTTTGTATGTCATTGTTTCATGATTCCTTGTGGAATATACAATATATGATAGAGGGGTTTTGAGCAGTAAGCTTTCCCCGGAAATATCCGGTGTTGTGGTTTTGATCTATTCTTCTTTGGTTCATGTGATTAGAAATTGTGTTGTTTTTAATTCCGCAAAATATTTGTAGATGTGATTCAATATTTAACTTCAGTACGTTGTTAATTGGGTGAATCAAAGATATACATGCATGTTTTTGTTGGAAATGTTGTCATTGATGGCAAAGGAGATGGCAAAGGAAGAACACCTGAAACAGCAACAAGGCGAAAGAAAGCAGACAAGAAGCAGAGGCAGCAGAGAGAGCATAAGACAAGTAGAGCATAGAAGGAACAAAGGTAGCGGGAGTCAAATGAGGTGCTGCAAAGTAGTGAGGACAGTAGAAGAGGGCCATTTAATAGCAGAACTGGAGAGACAGAGTAATGAGGAACAATTATTCAAGTGGGAATACTGTGAAGCACTGTTGGGAAGAATACATCACAATTCATTCTGCAGAATTAAATCAAGATGAGGAACAAAACTTTGGTAACGTAGTGGAGTTCAAAGTTGAGGAAAAGAACTGTTGAATTGAATGCGTAGAAGATCGGAGCCTCATGGGATTTGCCACAAGTATAACAGGTGGAGTGGATTCTATATACGCAACAAAGAAAGGAGCACAAAGAAACTAAGGCAGCAGATATAGCAGAAAGGAAGAGATAAAGAAGTAGTAGAGGCAGCAAAGAAGCGAACGAAGGAAGCAAAAGAGACGTTATATCAGAGGCAGAGGCAGAGGCAGAGCCGTTATCACAAGCAGAGGCAGAGCAGAAAATTCCGAGAATCGCTACCCCAAATGGAGGATACATAAACCCAATTCCGGGAATCGCTTACCCCAAGCAGAATATATATATATATATATATATATATATATATATATATATATATATATATATATATATATACAAACCTTATTCCAGAATCATAACCCGAGGCGGAAGGATACATAAACCCAATTCCAGGAATCGCTTACCCCAAGCGACAAGTATATATATATACAAACAAATTCCGAGAATCGCTACCCCTGCTGGAAGATTCACTAAAGATCGAAGCGGAAGCAAGCTTATATATATGCTCAGTGAGATACATATGATGCGCCACATATATATGTAAAGGTCCATAGCATATCCTTTTATATGTAGCGCAAGATCTAAATAACCAAAGGTTCTATCAAAAAGAAAAGGCTTATAAGGTGGGACCCTTTCCAATCGCATCGGAGAAAGGATTGGCAGTGGAACATATCAACAAGATTTCCGATTGAGTTCCGAACCCGATGGGTGTATGAATTATGATTCAAACATATTTGAAGTCCGGCATAATCACATCGGATCAGTCTAATCGCATCGGAGAAAAAGTTAGCAATGGATCATATAAACAAAGACTTGCGATTGCGATTGAAGCCTGGACCCGATGGGCTTATAAACTATGATTAACAAATGTTTGAGTTCCAGTTCCAATCGCATCGGCAAAATGCAATGAACAGTGGTCAATCGCATCTGACAAAAGCAGAACATCGGAGCATGACAATAAAGGATTGCGATTGCGATTGAGTTCCGGACCCGATGGGTCTATAAATTATGATTTTATTGGGTTGAGTTGCAGTTCTAATCGCATCGGCACATTTAAGTGAATAGGGATTGATCGCATCAGAAAAAGGGCATCGAAACATGCAAATGGAATTTGCGATTGCGATTAATCACAATCGGAAGTATTTGTAAATAAATTCATCGCATCGCATCAAGTCAATCGCATCGGAGTGAAAGCAGGGCAGCGGGACTTGCAACTAAAAGTTGCGATTGCGATCAATCGCAATCGGAAGAAGTCGAGGAGTAGCATATCACATCGAATAACGTGGCAGGTGGGCCCGTAAGGGATTTTATATGTTTAAACAGGTTTTATTTTTACACCGAGAGTTGATTGAAGTCATATTAAAAAAAAAAGCAGTTTGTATTGAAATGTGCCGCGTGGTCTGTGGACCCACGGGCCTCGGCTTAAGGTGGAGGGTGATTATTAATATGATACAATTGCGATGTGTGCAATTGTATCGGGCCATAAAACAAAGGCCGTGGTGTATGTATGTTCCGCTTGTGGAACTCACCACATCAACAAGACACTTACTGTATAAAAAGCGTTGGAATTTTCCCAGATTTAAAGTCAGTAGTTACATATATATACAAAATGCACTGATATAAAAAGCACAGTTACATGTATGCAGCAGTTACACCTCAGCAGAGGACAGAAGAGAAAAGAGAGTTGAAAAGAGATAAAACACAGTCACAGAAAAGACAGACACAGTCAAAGAAAAGACAAATGCATAGCGAGCCAAAAGACTAAATGAGTTGAGCTGGAGTTCTCATTGTAATTTGATTGTAAATGTTTTAATTGATTTTTATTGTTTGTGATGCATTGGCAAGTCTCCGGAAGAGAACAAATATCCCACTGTAATGTTAAATTGATACCTACAGTTATATTTATTGAATAAGCAGATAAAAGGAATGAGAAGACAGAAGCCAAAGAGTCATGACTATTCACTCCAAATTATTTGTGAAATACAAACAGTCATGTGAGGAACTCTATAAATAATATCAACCGGATATGCATAAGAGAGGTTAGAGAGAGAAAATATAGAGAATGCAGAGTATAGAAGAGTAAGGCAGAGAAGATTAAGAAAATAAAAGCAGAAAGAAAAGCTACAGAACAGAGCTAATATCTGAGGTAAATCAGCAAACATTTAGTTTGATAAATTGAGGAAGTTGGAGCTTCCCTATCAAGTTGCAGCTTGATAGTTGTCAGTTGTAGCTGACTGAGGTAGGAGCCTCCTGTAGGTTGGTGCCTGCAGAAAATTGAAGGGAGTTGGTGTTTCCTTGCTAGTTGTAGCTTGCAGAATTGAGGTAGGAGCCTCCTGTAGGTTGGTGCCTGCAGAAAAACAGTGGTGAGAGGGAGTTGGAGCTTGCCTTTGCATCACAACAATAAGAAGATGTGGTTTTCTCCCTTTATGGGTTTCCACTTATATCTGGTGTCTCTGTGCATGATTTTTATGTGTTGATCTGATTTATATCATCTGCTTAATACCTGCTGCTCTCATATTAAGTCTGTTGTTATATTATATTAATACTTGCTGCTCACATTCTAAGATTACTCACATATTAAGTTGGATATGAAATGAAGGTGTAAATAATTTTAATGAAAAGTTTTAAAAGTTCATGAATGTGTTAAACTGATTCACCCCCCCCCCCCTCTCAGTTTAACTAAAGGTTCAACAATTGTTATAATTTCTACAGAAGAATTATATGTCAGAGAGGTACTCTGATGCTAGAGCTAGGGATTTTTATGAGTTTCATATGGGTTTCATGAAACATTATGAGCACACTAGTAGGTTTTGGGAGTTGTGGAGATATGTGCCTTACCTCAGGGAGGATAAGGCCAAGGTTCAGAGATTCATCAGTGGGTTTCCAGTAGCCTACAAAGACCAGATTGAGTTTGTTGAGCCTAGATTATTGGAGGAGGTCATTCGAAAGTTGAAGCATTGTTATGATCAGTCAAAACGGCAAGTTGAGCCTAAGCATGATTCAAAAGGAAATGAGAATATAAAGGAAGATTACCACCAAAGTGGGAAAGACCACAAGATGTAGGTGAGAAAGGAAACATGGTTCTTGACAAATAATTTTAATACAATTGTGAAAGGACCTATTGAGCAGTAGACTAGAGGTGATGGTAGAGCATCGTTGCAGTGTTGTACATGTGGAAAGGATCATTGTAAGAGGGATTTTCCGTAGTATTAGGGTGGTAGACCCAAGATCTATAGTGAAAAAGAGGCAAATATAGTTGGGAATGTTGGTCATAACATTCTTCATATTTATGCAGTTTTGGACAGCAGACAGGCAAACCATCAGGCATCTATCATTGAGATGGACGGTAAGCTTTGTGATCAAGTTGTTTCTATTTTGATTGATCCTGGATCTAATTATAGTTATAATAATCTTGACCTAGTGGATGTTTAAATTTGCAACAAGAAATAGTGAAATTTGCATCCATAAATAAAATACATAAAATTGAACCCATAAATGGCTACCATGTGAGGCTTTTGATTTAATTTTATAAATTGAAAGTAAATTGTAATTTCATCTCATAAAAAATTGTATCAGTCAACTAACTGAGATAGAATTAGTTAGCTCAATAATTTAGAGTTGAGGGTCAAAGGTGAGGCATGTAGAGTGATTCTATTATTTTCAGGGTCCAGTTGCAGTTAATGCATTAGTTTAGTGCATGTGTAATTAGTTAAATCAAATTAATTGAGTTAAAATCAGTTAACTAGTTCTAACTGAGTGATGAGCTAGTGAGAGGTCAAGTGAATTAAATTACATTTAATTCACAAGTAGTGATCTATCAAGTAATTGATGATTCACTATTAATAGTTGCATACATGTCAATTTTGATGACGACCCAGTTGAGACAGAGGTAAAGGGAACTTAACTATCAGTTGTATTATTAGCAAATTACACGGCGCAATTATAAATTTAGAGGAAGGCTCATGATGGATTGTGCAGTAAAGGAAGGTTGATTATCCTATTTAATAGGGATTAATTACCTAGGGATTACGTGAGAAAGGTTGGGCTAGCGGGGACTACAGAAATTGGCTAAGTGTTGGCCAATTTTTCCAGAGAATTGCTAGTCAATTTTGAGCAGGATCAAGGTGAGACGATCGGTAGAGTGCAAGATTTTCTCGGTGTGAGAAATAATTGTATTTTTTCATGATTCTTTGACTATGTACAATATATGATAGAGGGTTTTTGAGCAGGTGCTTTCCCTAGATACATCTTGTGTTGTGTGATTGATAATTCCTTTCTCTTACTTGCATGTGATTGAGCGATCGTGTTTTATATTCCGCAAATATACTAAAATAATGCATTATTTTAGTGCATGTGTAATCAGTTAACTCAAATTAATTGAGTTAAAATCAGTTTAACTAGTTCTAACTAAGTGATGAGCTAGTGAGAGGTCAAGTGAATTAAATTACATTTAATTCACAAGTAGTGATCAATCAGATAACTGATGATTCAATATTAATAGTTGCATGCATGTCAGTTTTGATGAAGACCCAGTTGAGACAAAGGTTAAAGGGAAGATAACTATCACTTGTCTTATTAGCAAATTGACCAGGCACAATTATAGTTAGAGGAAGGCTCATGATGGATTGCACAGTCAAGGAAGGTTGATTATCCTATTTAATAGGGATTAATTGCCTAGGGATTGCATGAGCAAGGCTGTTCTTAGCAGATGCTGAGAATTGGCTAAGTGTTTGCAATTTTTCCTGACCATTGCAAGTTAGTTTTGAGCAATATCAGAGTGAGATAGTCAGGAGAGTGCAAGTTTTTTTCGGTGTGAGAAATAATTTGTTACACCATTTTTTGGTCATCTAACCTATCATCATTAGATGGACCCAAGTACACCATGTAAGACCAATTTTACCCTAAGTAAAATTGCCTTCACTATGTTAAATAACTTAATAAACCACATTTATTAGGTTGTTTATGGTCCAAATAGAAAACCCCAAAAGGAAATATTAAACAAACCTATATTTGTTTGATTTTCCTCATGGAATAATTAATTAAACCATAATTTAATTATTATTCCCAGTCATGTTAACCCAAAAACAAAGAAATTAATGAGATAAACCCTTAGTTATCTTATTATTTTCTAGGAATAATTATTTAAATCTTATTTAGATAATATTCCTTGTTAAATATGACCAAATCACCCACCATTAATCAAATAAATCATTATTTATTTGATTATCTCCCAACCACTTCCTTAAAAAGATAAATAAATCATTTATTTATTTATTTTCACTAATCAAGGGATTTGACCCAAGTCAAACACCCTTTCCCTCCAACAAATAATAATAAAATATTCCATAGAGGTGGATCTAGATGTGATTAACATTATTTTAATCATGCACCAAGATCTAGAAGGACCCAATATTTTGTTATAAATAGGAGGGTTCTCCCCATCATTCTTCACCTTTTGTTGCCTACTAGATCACTCTGGATCTATACACTTGGTCTCATTTTTCACCATTTGCTCCCATTGAGCTCTATTTTCTGCATTGGGTTTTCTACACCTACAAGAGAGAGAAAGCTTAGATCTGAAGTGTTGAGGACTACAAAGAACCCATCCCATTGAGGAGAGCTGGATACACCTTCTTGTTTTCCTCCCAGGTGCCCTGTAATATAAAAATTCTTTCAAAAAATCGTGTTCTTGTCTTGTCTGTTGGATGCATGGAGCAAACCCCTTTATTTTACTGCTTAATGTCTTTCCATTTATAGATCTGGTTGTTGCAGCATTTTTATTACTAATCGCAGATTTGAAGATGTTTGGCAGCCACTATTGTTGTTAGGGCTATTAGTTATGCGTAGCTAAAGTGGTCCTTTTTCGTACACTTCGACGAAGGATTCATACTAACAAATTGTGTTGTTTCATGATTATTTGATTATGTAAAATATATGATAGAGGGGTTTTGAGCAGGTGCTTTCCCAAGATACATCTTGTGTTGTGTGATTGATAATTCCTTTCTCTTACTTGCATGTGATTGAGCGATCATGTTTTATATTCCACAAATATAGTAGAGGATTTAGTATCTTGTTTAAGTATATTGCATGATCAGATTGAATCCATTGGTGTAATTTCTACATGGTATCAGAATTGTGTTAGAGATTTTCTACAGTGGATAAGTGTGGTTTGAGAAAATAAGTCTTACAGGGAAACAAGAAATCCACATCAGTTAGGATGGTGATAGCCATGCAAGACAAGTGTAGTCATAGGAAAGGCTGTGTGCTATTTGTGGTTCATATCTCTAGTGAAAAGGGTAAGGAAATGGAGGATTAAGATGTTTTGAGTAGGTATCCAGTTCTACATCAGTTTTTGGATGTGTTTCAAGCAGATATTTCAGAGTTTCCACCTCACAGAGAGGTAGACTTTTATATTGAGTTGGTACCGGGGGAAACACCAACATCAAAGGAACCTTACAGGATGAGCACACCTAAGTTGGTAGAGTTAAAATTGCAGCTGAAAGAGATACTTGATAAGGGATACACTAGGCCAAGTGTATCACTATGGGGAACAATAGTGTTGTTCATGAAGAAGAAGGATGGCACCCTCAAATTTTGCATTGATTACAAGCATTTGAACAAAGTGACCATCAAGAACATGTACCCATTACCGAGGATTAATGATTTGTTCAATCAACTAAAGGGAGTAGTGGTGTTATCTAAGATTGACTTGAGATTGGGATATCATCAAGTATGCATCAAAGAAGAGGACATCTATAAGACTTCATTCAAGACCAAGTATGGGCATTATGAGTTTGTTGTAGTTCCATCTGGTTTGACTAATGCTCCATCTACATTTATGTGTTTGATTAATAGTGTGTTTCATCCTTATCTGGACAAGTTTGTGATTGTTTTCATCGATGACATCTTGGTATATTCTAAGAATGAATAAGATCATGTTGAGCATTTGGCAGCAGTGTTGAGATTGTTGAGAGAGCATCGGTTGTATGCTAAGCTCTTATGGGAAAAGCTACCCTAAGGCCTGGGTTGAGGGACCTAACAAAGCAGATGGAATATCATCACAAGAAACACTCTAATTATCAGTTTTTATGCTTAAACTAGAAAAATGAGGAATGTGGACCTTACCTATTTATCGTTCGTTTGAGGTCGATCACGTAGGGTACAAACCCTCTGTTACTCCTCATGTTCCAGGACCTGCAAATCAGTCAAAACAGAGCACACAAACTATTTGCGAAGCATATATGTCCTAGATGTCAGCATGTTAGCATATATAATCTCATAAAAAATAACATGAAATAAACCATTCAAGATAATTCAACATGTATAGGAGAAATATAACACAAATACATCAGGAACAGGACAATACTTCTTTTATTGATAATATGTAAAGATAAAGTGGATAAATCACTTGAGATCTTCCATGACCTTGAGCAAAACCGTCCTCCGGATTCGTCCATCCCTAGCCTCACAAATATTCTTCCATAAACGGTGCACAAAGGATGTCACATATAATGGGGGTGATCATCACAAGGAAACAAGGGTTTCCTAAACCTGGGAAGTGCAGGGGGGCACAGTGAAATATCAGACTTGATCAGGGCTATAAAATTCTATAATATTAGTAATATTCTCTCTCCCCTCCCTTAGGGCATTCCATTAAGGTGTATCTATACTTCCTCAAATTAGTTTTTTCAGTTAGGAAATAGTTAGGCCACAGGCTGGGGTAGTTAAGTTACAGGAAAAACTGTAAACCCCACCTCTTTAATAGGATAATTATATATTTTTTAATATTTAAATGGCATGCACGGGTCAGCCATGGATGGACCCGCGTCTACACGTGGAAAAAACTTTCCAGAGTCGAGTATGGATGTTAAAATATTGTTTTTAAATACATGTGATCAAGTCTGAATGGAAGGGTTTCCCAAGGCCAATGCATAAATCATCAAGTATATAGAGGTGATAAATGATGCTATAACAGATGCCCCCTAATATATGAGGTCAGAAGGGGTACATGAGGCTAAAATTTATTATGTGCATAAGAAATAACATTGCGAGGACTAGAGAGGACTTCACCATATTTCAGCCTGCAAAAAACTAGTGATAGAAATCAGAAAGATAGCTCATGCCTGAGGCAGGCATACCCATGCTCAGTGAAAGAAAACCATGTCCGCATATCAAGTATGCAGTGGATCCAATATGTATACAAGTATAGATGAACTCTAAAGTACATAGTGAATCATATGATCACTTCCCGAAAGTACAAGTCAAAATCATGTCCAAGTATCACATATAGAATAGTGATCAATGATGCTGCAAAGATATCTAATCACTGAAGTCACAACTGAATCTCCAAGTACCAAATCATAAGTGGTGGAAAAAATGGTACAACACGCAACTTGGGTGCTAACATATAAGATGTTGATGTGATGAAACTACAACATATAAGGGTGGATGGTGTCACTGGGAGAAAACTGAAGGAGCTTTCAAAGTGAACCAAAACATGCTGATGCAAACCCAAGGTCTTCACCGATCACCATGGCACAATTCTAGACAATGGGAATAAATGAGCTGAGGTCGACCATGTGAGAAACTGTTTGATTACCGATCATTGATGTATACCATTAACAAACGCAAGACAACTCACCGATAATGATAATGAGCGTCAAGGTGCCCCACTACAATCTAACAAGTCCGAATAAATGAATTGAAGTCAAATTCTTGAGAGAATCTACCAATTAGGAGACATTGATGCATTCTCATTGTCTTCCACTGATGACTGCACACCCTAAGGTACTCTCAAAAGGACTCTAGACCTTATTCCCAGAGCAATGAGTTGGATTCGATGGAAAAAGATCTGTTGGAAGGAAGGCATTAAGGCATCCCGCATCATTCCAGCGCAAGTGTAACTTGCATGCCAAGATTTGAAAGGAATCGAATGAAGCAAAGTAAATTAACCAACACGAAGTAAATTTCCAGCATGCACAAAATGTAGCTAGCGCACGGTAGAAACCCTCTGAACCAACCAATAACTAAAGTTGACAAAGAGGCGAGATATCCACCGATAGGGTCAAATGGAAATCAAGGTACTGCACGAATCCCAGGTGTGATAATGTAAGTTGAAGTTGAACACAAGGGAAACCACTCAGTCAAAGACCGATGATGTTGATCAAATTTTGAGCACAATCTCACCTATCAATGATGTAAATAGGGCCAGGGTGTGGCTCTAGGTGTACTCTTAGAGCAATATGTTGAAGTCGATAAGAGACAAACCCCCCAGCAAGAATTCAATGGAGACCTTTTCAAACCAGCACGAGCAAAGGACCAAATAGCTGATGTGATAGAATAAGATACTGACAGACTGGGATGGCTGACTGAAAAATGAGTCAAGGGACACCACAAAAAGGTCGACTCAGGTTAACTTCCCTTGAACAATAGCACGACTCATTTTGAATTTAGAAGCAAATGATAACTTTGTATAAGTTTTTCATGCAAGAGGCATAAAAAACCCTCCATATGATTGGAAGAGATAACCAACCAGGGGAGTATTGACTCAATATTAAGGTTATGGCTTCTCCTAAGTCAAAAACTAAAACCATCCCAAATGGTGAAAAGGCTTAGATTTTTTGTGCTTTATTCAAGGGCGACACAACCGACTCTTTAGCTGCCATCAAATATGGAAGTATTGTCCCCTTCCCACTCCTTTTCAAATATTTAATTTCTTTTTGTCTTTTTCATATTGCAAAGCCTAAAAAATAATAAAATAATTCCTATAGTAGAATGGATAGAATGAGTGTTGGTAAACAAATGCACTGGTTCCTAGGATAGGAACAATCCTATGCTCAATTCAAGGTGGCGAAAACTGGTAAGTGTCACTTAGAGGAATGTTCCATCCATGGGTAAAGGTGTCAAGTTACGAAGGTTGAGTGATTGCATGGTTAACTTTGCAAAAAGACATGGTCAAAAGATGGCTTAAACATGAGTCCAAATGAAGATTGCTAAAGGCCAAGATAAACAAGTGGTCAATATGAAATGTAGCAATACAACTCGACAACAAAATGGGAGCCTCTAAGGTATATGGCCAGAATAAAAATAGCAGAGAGGAAGAAGAATGGAGCTTCAATGCATAATTCATGACGAGACTAAAGAGGAATCTTGAGCCTACACAGATTGCAACATGGGCAAAAAATGCTTGGGAGGAACTAACTAGGAAGCCCATGTAAAGGATGGCTCTACCATCATATCATGATTTAAAGCGAGTGAAATTGGTTAAATAGTCATAATATGATGGGGTCGACCCTAAGGAAAGTTTTCAGAATGGAGGCTAGTATGCATAAGTGCAACGGAAAGTGAATTCCCTAACCTATATGCCAGTTCAGAATGAAATACCTACCATGACAGGTCAAAGGTCATGGATCCAAAGCAAAAATTGGAAATATCTCAAAATCACTAGAATGGACCTGAAAATAAATTTTCCCAACACTTACAAGCCAAAAGGTTAAATAGTCTTAAACAAATTCAAAAAATAGACACAAACAAAATTTGCAAAAAAAAAAATGAATTATGGGCATAAATAAGCATTTTGGACTCACATTTGGTCATTTTTGTTGTGAATAAGTTGAGAAAGTGCTCTGGAGCAAAAAAACCCCTTCTTGCAAACGAAGCAACCGTCCACCAAATCAATCCAAATCAGTCAGGTAAGCCTCATACTCATCTTTTTTATCAATTTTGTGATCATTTCAATCAAAATTTAGGATTTTTCACCATAGGAATATATGTTTTTTTATGAAACTCTCTGCGTATACATGGGTTCGTCATGAGGAACTCACGTATAGAAGCGATTGTGTCTGTATGAAGTCGCGTATTCGTAGAGCGGAATTCAAAAATTTATCTCTAATTGGTTAATGGATTAAATGATTCAGGATGACAAACAGCTGGAGAGAAAGAGAGCACAATGCCATTGATAATGAGTTTATGCAGGACCAACAATCATTGGATATCCTTCGAGGATGCGGATTATTAAAAAATTTCAAAATTCCAAACATGAAAACTAACACTTGATTTCTCGAGATGTTAGTGAATTACTGGGATCCGAATGAAGACTGCTTCATGATAGACCAAATTCCATTAAGAATTGAATTGGAAGACATCTATTTCATAACTGGACTCTCTCAGAGAGGGGAACCAGTTGACTTGCAGGGTAAGCCCAGATGACGGCTTAATGTAGATGACTATGTATAGGTTTACTATGTTGAGGGTGCAAAGAAGGTGGGGACACAGATCCCAATCAAATATGTACAATATTTGTACATGAAAATCCACCTTTTCACCATTGCTAGAGTAGCAGGATCAACATCCTTGCACCAGGCCTCACAGAGAAATATGAGTCTAGTAGTGGATTGCTTGACCACACTCTATGATTGGTTCACAACCTTATTAGAAAATATGAAGAAACAATTAACTTCTATCCGGAATGCCAAAACAAAGCACTTTAGCTATGGTACCATTCTCTTGACATTCTTCTTTGAGAGAGTTTCAGGGCTTTGTCCCAAGATCATCTCTACCATCAGTAGCCCTCGTGATCCAGGGATAGCTAGATTGGTAGACTTGATGAAGAGACTGGGGGGAGGCGATGTTCCCTGGACTACATGGGATGATGATTTCTTCTAGTGGTGGGGAGAATAGTTATCTCAGTAGAGAACTATCCCTATGCCAGGATGGATTTTAGAGCAGATCCACATTTGGTTCTTCCACCTGGTGCGGCATGGGGTGCAATTGGTAAGATTGCAAAATGATTTTTTTATTATTATATGATTTGTTTTTTTCAAATTATATGAAAATGAAAAAAAAATTGATAGTACAATATGCCTTACAAAAATTTAATGATCATGATGCAGACATGGGACCAGTGAGACCTGAGGGTTTCCCAAGACATAGGTGTTGCGAAAGAGAGGCAGATGATGCCAAAGACCCGGCGAGAACCCCCCATGGCATTCAGAGAAACTTGGAGAGTTTAACTCGCCAAGTCCCCATGACAGCCATAGAGGATCTTCTAGAGGCTATCCAGAGATGAGTGGTTGGAGTACCACTTGACTGGGTGCGGTTGTTCTACCACGTAGCTACTACCATTGTTTTCTTCCGAAACACCTATCCTGGGCAGGGCCCTTAGGGATAGATTTTATATTTGATCGGATGACTATAATATTTTTTTATGACAGACATGATCGAGCATAAGCCCTAATTTTGTTAGACATGATGGTCCATTTTTTGTATATTTTGAACACACTCTGATATATATATATATATATATATATATATATATATATATATATATATATATATATAAATATATATATATATATATATATATATATATATATATATATATATATATATATATATATATATATATATATATATATATATATATATATATATATATACATATAGTAATTTTATATGATGTGATTGTCCCAAATGTACAAAGATGAATGATGTCTTTGATTTTTTAAAATATTGAATGATTAATATGCCAATCAATTGCTTGATTAGCTAATGAGTCTGCAAACAAATTATCTGAATGAGGAATGTGAATGAATGTAACATATTGAAATTAACGTTGTAACAAAACCACTCTCAGAAATAATTGATGCAAAAATGGGTCTCTGATACGATAGGTGTTATTTAATTGTGAAACCACCAGTTGTGAATCCAAGTATACCACTAATGAATCAACACCAAGGGATATTGCCTTCGAGAGCAGGTTGACCACTACAGTGTACTCTACCACATTGCTCGAAGCAGGACGAATGCATACACCCCTTGAGACTAGCAACTGATAGGATGGATAGTGAATTACCCAAACAACGGAAGAAAGATTCTGGGTATGTCTACTAGCACCATCGACAAATCCAAAATGACTCATCTCATCCAAAAATACCTGCCAAAGTAGAACAAAATCATCAAATTCACATAAAAAATCGATAAAAAAACATGTACAAAAAATACAATATATACAAACGAAGCAAATTCTAGGCCAAAGCCTAGGCATAATACTTCTTTAGATAGAGCCCATTTCTAGGCTTAGCCACCATTTCCATCGAAATAAACCATGTTGCTCCTTTTTCAGATATTTTAATAACAAAAGGTCCATACCACATAGATTTGAACTTGCCCACCCCCAAGGCATCCCTTTCTTTGGGCATAAACCAATACAAGGTCACCTTCGTGAGAACCATAGGTTGACCACTTATTGTACCGAACCTTCACTGATTTTATGAGCCTCATTCATTCGTAGCTTCATCTCAACGCTCGGCTTCATCGAGATGTTCTGTGATGAAAAGGCATCCTTCGAGACTAGAAGTGTCAATAAGAAGCTCAACTACCATCTTAAGGGAAGGAATTTCTCAGATTCAACAGGAACTATAGATTCCAGCCCATAAACTAGTTGGAACGGAGTGAAACTGGTTGCAGTCTTCACAGACATCCGGTAAGCCCAAAGTGCAAGATACAACATGACGTGCCAATCAGATCTCGATTTATCAATTGTTCGTTGAAGGATATTCTTCAAGGTCTTGTTTACGCCTTCAACCTGCCCATTGGCTTGAGTATAATACGAAGATGAATGCTCCTACCGAAAACCCAATTTGAGAGCCTATTCAGCCATCATACTGTTCTAAAAATGACTGCCATTGTCATTGACAATCTCTTTGGGGATAGCAAAGCAATAAATGACTTGGTTCAATAGAAACAAGGTTGTTGTCTAACCATCATTCCCAAAAGTAGGCATAGCCTGAGCCCACTTTGTAAAGTAGTCTACTGCTACAATAATGTACTTATGACCCTTTTCCGAAGGTGGGTTACAAGTAGTATAATCAATACCCCACTTTGTGAATGGACCAACAGTGACAACAGGAAAAATTAGAGCTAGATGCGCGCATATCTTCCGAGTATAGACTTGACAAGGGTGACACTTTTTGACCGCCTCAACACAATCTTTGAAAATCAAGGGCAATAAATATCTTGCACACAATATCTTTTGGTCTGTAACAACCCAGATAAATGACCACAACAAGCTCCACTACGGAAATCATTCAACACAACCTCAGCTTCTTTGAGAGTAAAGCAATGTCTGAGGATCGAATCGACCCCGCAACGATATAGAGTGTCACTGATAATTAGATAAATTTTAGCTAAGTAATGCAACTTTCAATGCTCGTATTTTGAAAAATATAAGGGAAACTTCGCAGTCTGGAGATAAGTAGTGATATCTCCATACCAAGGATCCTATGAAGAAATGAGGGAAAGATGTTCATCAAGGAATGACTCGTCATAAATAATCTCTTCTCCACAAGGCAACTCAAAAATCAACTCCGCAAATACCAAATACTTCTTGGATTTGACAGACAAACATTCGAGATCAAACACTTGTAAAATGACAATCCATTGATTGTATTTGCCCCCAATCACTCACCTACTAAGAACAAATTGAAATGGATTAACTGCCACCAAAACATAAGTTTTGCGAAGAAGGATATAATTCTTGAGCCGCTGGACAACATGGACAGTTGCCAAAGCTAATTTCTCAATTGGAGAATACTGGAGTTCAAGACCCACCAAGCCATGACTAAGGTAGTAAACAACATGATCACAAAGAGCATCATCTTCATGAACCTGAACCATAACAATGGTAGATTCTGCTACAGTGAGATACAAGAGGAAGTCTTTGCTATAATCAGGTGGACTCAGTAATGGAGCATAGGTTAATGCTTCTTTCAAAGAATCGAAAGAGCATTGAGCAAATTCATCCTAGAAGAATGGAACTCCTTTCTTCAACAACCTCATAAATCCCTTCATAACCTCAGCATAATTCACGATAAATCTCCGTAAGAAATTGACTTTACCTTGTAGACTTTGAAGCTGACGAATTGAAGATGGGGGAGGCAACTGAAGTATTGCCTCAACCTTGAAAGGATCTACCCGAATCCCTTCTGTAGATACAATGAATCCAAACAACTGACCGAATGTGACAACGAAAACACACTTATTAGGGTTCAGCCAAATTTTATAATAACGATCCCGTTCAAAAACTTGGTGAAGGTGTGAAGTATGATCAATTCTCTTTCGAGAACAAGAAGCTAAATCATCCAAATATGCTTCGATAATATTCTTGATGTCATGGAAGGTGTTGAGGAGGTAAATCCCCTCTGCGGACAGAGGCGATCCCTACTAGCCCAACACGGGTCTAGCAACAATCATCAAATGCTACAGCGCAAGTTCCTAATTGCGAATAAACAGACCAACGATGGAGGCCTACCTAGAGTCCAATGCTATGATCCGTAGAAGAGACAGCGTTCCCATTCCTTAGCCTCGGCAGATCATGATCCCCACAATCTCTGTGAATGGACACCTGCACATGCAAGAAACAACACGAATACAAGCATAAAATCTAGAATACGCAACTATATATCAGTCAGAAAGGATATAACTCATCATTATCATAAGTGAAAAATAGAGTGGAACCATAACCAGTAGTCATTCATTAATAAGCAATCGAAAGAGAGTACAACCAATGTTCTGACGCTAAGGTCTCCTTCGGAGGGGTCTCCAGTCGTACACGTCTCGCAAAGCCTACCAAGGATGGGACAAGCCTCTCTTAGAGTCTCTCAACAATAGTCTCCTTGCTCGAGTTTGGCCTTAAGGGAAGAATGAGGGCTCTTGCAGCATGAAGGCTCTTGAGAACTTGGAGATTCAAAGCTTAGGCACTTCAAGACTAGCTTGCAATGGCAATGGGCAAGCTTTTATAGATGGAGGAGAGGGAGTTGGGATCCCTATAATCGTGGGATTGGCCCTATCTCCAAGGAAGCTTCCATGAAAGATGGAAAACCACTTCCCTTCCATGGAACTCCCGGAGCCAAACCTCCCAACTCAAGATAGACAATGGTTTCTGAGTCTGTTGAAACGAAACTTCCGCCATATTATTTTTAAAAAACACTCCTTAAATTGGCTGGCGCAACTACGACTCTGGGACAGAGCGCCAGTTGGCGCGGCCTCTTTGTAGGATTTTCCTCATTGGCGCGAGAGATGAACTGGCTGCCCGCGCCAATGCAAAAAGGGATGTTTTTATTGTTTTTTGCAAGGAGATGTCTTCAGGGAAATTGAAGCTCATATTTAGAGGAATGCAATGATAGTGATTTCAAGGCATGACATTGCTCACAGGTCACATAATGGGTCCTCCAATGTGCGGGTTGGGGAATGGTAGGGACGGTGACAAATTACTGTGTAACAGAAGGCATAGGACATAGCCCACTAGAAATTAGCTCCAACATTTTTAAGTCCAAAAGGCATCTTTTTGTAAGAAAAAGTAGCCCAAGGGAAAATAAAAGCAATCTTATGCTGATCTTCAGGACGGATAGTGATATGATTGTATCCCGAGAAATCATCCATGAAGGAGAAAATCTCATTCCCCACACACTCATCAATAATCTGATCTATAAATGGTGTGGGGTAATTATATTTAGAACATGTCTTATTCAAATCCCTGAAATCAATGAAACTTGGATCGTTCCTTATTTCTTCTCCACAAGAACTAGATTTGAAACCCACTCAGTTAACGAAACGGGGTATATGAAACCCGCCTTTAGTAGCTTCTCCACCTCAGCCTTGATAGATGCAGAAATCATAGGGTTTACCGAACGAAGCTTCTACTGAATAGGCTTAACATTTTCATACATCTTAATATCATGTTGGATAATAGATGGATCTATACCAGTAATTTCCTCATAATTCCAAGCAAACACATCCTGAAACTCTCAAAAGAGATCGATGTAAGTGTGAATCTCTTCAATAGAACATTCAGCTCCAATGAAGACATTATCAACAATGTGGGGATCTCTGGAGATGTTCACTGGGGTAGTATTAGAAATGAGGAGTTAGAGGAAAAACAGAGATTAGGACAAAGATTAACTCTAATTGAAAGACAAACCTTGTTGGCTTTGGAGGTAAGAAGAAATCAATCACCTAAAGAAACTCCTTTCCTAGGAAAACAAAAGAAAACAAGAAAACCAGTTGTTGAACAATTAGAACAACCTATCCTTGAAAAAATTAAGATAGTTGAGGAAAACCAAATCAACCTCATATTGAAACATTACAAATCCCTGAACAGGAAATGACTCAAGAAATGGGAAGGATCCAATATGCCAATTATGACTCCTAAACAGAGAATTGAATATGAGAGAGAACAAAGGGAATGGAAAAGGAAAAGAGAGGAAGAAAGGAAATTGCAAGCAGAGGTAAAGAGGGAGGAAGACAGAAGAATAGAATCACACAGAAGGATAAAGGAAGAAGCAAAAAGAGAAAATGAAAACAAAACACTACATGATAATGAACAAGAAAATGATAATGATCAGAAATCCACTTTTGGATTTCCAATATTAGACACAATGATGCAGAGGCTCTGCAAAAAATTAGAATGCATGCGGAAAATAGAGACCGCCAGTTCTTTGAATGTTAAATGATACTTGAATAATCTTCAAATTAGCCACCATTTAATTTTTAACATACATCACAGTCAATAAGTTCAACCCTGTAACTCGATGGTAGTATCTACTGCAAATATTAAGTGTATACATTATGTAGCAGAGGTTAAGCCAATAACCGAATAGAGAGCCAAACAAAAACAAAATACTTGCATATAATAATAACAAGAAAATTACAGATTCAAACCCTTCTTTGCCGAATATTACATTTGTGGCCTCTTTCTCTCACCTTTACAACTCGTCACACTGTCACATCATTCCTACTCTACGCTCTCTATTTTATTTTCTATCCTATTCTATCTCTATATCTCTCATCCATCCTCACACAAAGCTCATATTTATACATAATTGTGGATTAATTTGAAGCCATGATATCCTCCACAAATGACTCAACCAAATCCTAAAATAGCTTATCCCTCCTTTGACTCAACTAATTTCTATTTAAGAAGTTCATAATCCCTAAGATATCTATACAACCCAACTCCTCTCATATTCTCAATTATAAGAGAATATTTACAATAAACCTCACACTCAGATTTTCCTCTTAATTTATTTAAAATTTACATAATTTATAAAATAATTAAAAAAAACATCACCCAAATACAAAATGACAATTTAGCAGGATGCTCCTGCATCAGACTCCCCATGTAGAGAAGTTTCCATAGAATCTTTTTTATGAGGTATGTCACTTTTCTGTAATAAGGCGACAGCCACAAGTCTCACTGACTTGCTACCTCTAGGATTCCAAACTCTGTTTTGCCACTAGTCTTTTAAAGTATCAACTCCATTTTGTAATTTTGCACAGAATTCCCAGAATAGTATTTTCAGAACATTATTGAATGTAACTCCCGCTTTTCCATACCACATCATCTTTATTTCGAGAAATACAGACTTTTGTAGAAACATTGATACCCATTCTTCTAGTCTTCAGGCTTTGAAAGAATCTCGAACTAGCTTTACATCAGCACTCATAGTTTTATCAGCTGACTCGGTAGTCTTCAATTTAACAAGAGCTAAATCAAAAAGCTCACCATCATCAACGTCATCACTTTATCAATCGGATTCCATCGGTCTTTACAAAAATTGCTTCCACCAATTCCTCAGAGTAATTCCTCTTTGTCAATTACATCAATACGATTGATGTTTTCTGTAGTGTCTTCTCCTCTTTCCGTTACAATTTCTATGGTCTTCTCTTCTTCAGTATCTAGCTCTTTGTCTGCAACTTCCTTCTCCAATTGCGTTGAGCACTCAACTTTCTGAAATGAAGGATAATCAAGAACTTCTTCTTGATCACAATTATATTCATTGACTGCCCCAATAGTAACAAATTTCTCATCCGGTGATGTACCTACATTCATCAACAAATTATTAGTTTTAAAAATACAAGACCCTTCGGCCTCTTTTGATGCTTCAAGCACCAATTTCCCATTATAGACTCTCTGGACTTCAGCAAATCCTTTTTCGAATTGTTGGCTGCTCTCATCTTTATCATGCTGGATTAATACTTTTGTTTCCTTTATGTCTCTAAGGACATAACTTTCTTGCTGCTCCTGATATTTCATCTCATCTTCAAATAATTTTTGTTCAATTCCTCTTATTTCAACGTCATATTTATTAATGTCGCTTTCTGTACCTACAACCACATTATTATTTGAAGAGTCAAAGCATTCACTTAACTCTATAAAATTTAGAGACATTTCATCCTTATCATGCACGGTAACTGCAATCTCTTCTTTATCAGGTTCTGCAAGCTTCACTTCTCCTTTGGATTCCTTGAGCCATATTTCCAAGAACTCTATTTCCCTGTGAAATCTTTCCAGCATTTAATCACAACCTTCATTCTCAGTTTCATTCTTCTTCTGGCAATCATCTTGAGTTATCTTGTTTTTTGTATCATCATATTGCAAAATTATTTCATCAATTTCATTAAACAAATTCATTTGTTTACCTCCTTGGAATATCACTATGGAATTTTCATTATGCTTCTACTCCATAACAGCTTCAACTAGTTTTATTACACCAAACAGGAATTCATTTATGAATTCTTTCTGCTGCAATAAATTAGTATCTTCCTCCTTTAAAATGAATTCTCCATCATACTTCACCTCAAGATATTTATTCATCTTTGTGACAATTTCACCAGACTATCTATCATATTCCACACATCCTGCAAACACACACAAACTATGAGATTTAAAAATACAAGGCTTCATAGCCTCATCTGCTTCCCTTGTCAACATATCTTGAAATTGTTATAAACTATTCCAATAGTCCATGAGATCTTTCTCATTAACCTCTTCACCCAGACTTTTAGCCTGTTCTGGTCCACAAATGGAAACTTCCATTTGCAACTCAGCTTCTCTGAGTTTTTCACATCTCAATTGCACACTCATCATCTGCTCGAGCTTTCTCAGCTCTTCTGTTAACTGCATATTTACCTGTTGATTCCTCTTTACTTGTAGTCTCTTCCATTTCACTTTCTTTTTCATGGTCCAACCATGTCTATGGTCTTTATTATTTCTCTGCAGCAATTCCATCAATAACTCAATATGAAATATTATCTAAGCCTTCTCCCTCTCATATTCTTCATTAGTAAACTGCTTCCATATGCCATTTTTCGTGGCATCTTCCTTATTATTTCTCCTGTTGTGGTCTTTCACAGAACCTCTAAAATGACTATCAACAGTCATTTTTTCCTTCTTTGTGAACTTCATCTGTTCACTTATGGATTTCATTCAATCCCCTTTTTAGCAATTCTTCATACTTTCCATCCAAAAATGCAAGCTCTCTTCCTGCACTTGACCTCTTGGCATATTTTGATTCTCTGTCTTGGAATCATCTTCTGGGCATCTCTCTTGCTCCTCTTTGTTGCAAACAACAACTGCAGTATTTCTTGCGTTACAATGACCAAAATATTTGGGTGTCGGGCTCCACCGATCATGCACCCAATTCAAACCTTTGACTTGATTTAAGACTCTTTTGACTCCAGAATCTTAACTTTTACATCAATGGATCTTGATGAAAAATACACCTTTTACATACTAATACTTGAATCTTATTTGACTTCAAAGCTTGACCTAATTACAATAGTTGATATTTTTTACTCTAATTCAAGTTATACAATATACAAATTAACATCCACCCTTAATACATTCTCATGATGTAGAATCTTCACTCCCCCAATTCTCTCTCATACTCCATTTTTATTATATGATAATATCATAGGGCACTAATTATATCATCTCCCATTACCACTTTATTTTACTCACATGAGACTTAAACAATTGAAATACAATCCACTTGGTGACCTACAACACCTTAATCATAAAATAATTTCTACTTTTCCCAAGATTTATTTTATGATGAAAATAAAATAAATCATTTAATTTTTACCATTTAAAATGCCTTTTTGAAATGAATTTTCATATCTTACATTCCCTTCAAGGTTATTTAATAAACCTTTTCTTTGCAATTTTCAACTCTCGGGATTTCATGCCTCTTTAGCTTATATTAGCAGTCATCCTGCACGAATTCCTATTCGAGCTATGTCTTTCTTATCACTGTGAATATTCACGTGCCCTTCATCGATGCATTTCAAACACCAAATATACTTCTCGGATGCAGCTAGATGATTGTTGAACTGTGTTGTGCACTTGAAGAGTGAAGATCTGCATTCTTCCTACCCTGTACACTCAAGAACGCACTTCAAGTGGAATTATTCATAGCATATGTTAGGCCTATAGAAGCTACTGATGTTAGCAATCCTTGTTCCAGTACCGGATTTACTCAACAACTCCTAAAACAAGCAATCGCATACACATTCCATTTACCATTTGGCACTAGTAGTGACATTCATCAAAAAATAGAGATGCTCATACAATCATAGATTTACAATCACATATAGAGACAATACATACTTGATGGATCTTCTCTCATACCCAATATTAGCTTGCAAAATTTTTCTGAAGTGACAAGATATTTTGTGCAACAAATAACTGCGACAACTCCACGTTGACACTCGACTCTCCCATCTCATGTAGCATCCATGGCTTGTCTAAAAAATAAGCTTGGTAAATTCTGAAGGTGTGACTATTGTCTTTGAAAATCCACCTACAAACCTTCCTGAAATTAAATCCTTAACATACACGAGCATTGTATCGCATATTGCAAAAAATCCTTGAGTCAAGTGCTTTTGAATAGTATTGATGCTAACATCGCCACACATGGTGTCGATGACCAGTCCTCACGATGAATCGAACAAAACAACAGCCACGCCTCAATACATACGCAGCAAAAATTCCACCACTCTGCTGCGCCCCCAACAGATCAGCAACATATCACCGCTCCTCTTCTCTGCATGCAATAATTCTCAACCACGATGCTACCACTCCACACTATGATGGAATTCTATAGATCCACTTACCCTCACACACATAAGTCTACAGATCGATTTTCCTAGCACGCTCAGGAAATAGATCTTGCAAAGGGCGACAGCAGCAGATCCATGACGTTCTGATCAGGCCGCTCCAATCAAGCATACAGGTCGTAGAGCACAGATCCAAGATCATGCTCCTCGCCGGATGATAGCACAAACTTCTCTAGAAACTTACACATTCTCCGCACAAAGCAAAGCAATCATGCAACAAAGCTCCCCTCAGACTAAGCTTCCACCTGAGGCTCTAATAGCACTGTGAGCATTGTCATATCTGACTACTGGATTTCCAGTTTAAAAATAAAATTGTGCGGTCTGGATATGTCGCTAATACAGAACTTCCAGCGTTAATAAATCGAGCAACTTTTTCTGGTTTAAACACTACAACACTACGAAGAGTTGTACTCAAACACCATGCGCTCTGCTCAGAAGCTTCAACACTAATATGTCAGGCAATGTGGAACATTGGTATATTTGTAAATGAAGTTATCTTTCACAATTCAAAGGGTGCTCCTCTTTAAACGACACCTCAACAATGGAAGCCAGAACCTTCACGACTATAGGCTCACCTTCACGATTGGAGGGCTCTGATACCAAAAATGATGCAGAGGCTCTGCAACAAATCAGAATGTGCGCGGAAAATAGAGACCACCAGTTCTTTTAATGTTAAATGATACTTGAATAATCTTCAAATTAGCCACCATTTAATTTTTAACATACATTGCAGTCAAGAAGTTTAACCTTGCAACTCAATGGTAGTATCTACCGCAAATATTTAGTGTATACATTGTGTAGCAGAGATTAAGCCAATAACCGAATAGAGATCCAAACACAAACAAAATACTTGCATATAATAATAACAAGAAAATTACAGATTCAAACCCTTCTTTGCTGAATATTACATTTGTGACCTCTTGCTCTCACCTTTACAACTCATCACACTATCACACCATTCCTACTCTACGCTCTCTTTTTTCTTTTCTGTCCTATTCCATCTCTATATCTCCCATCCATCCTCACACAAAGCTCATATTTATACATAATTGTGGATTAATTTGAATCCATGATTTCCTCCACAAATGACTCAACCAAATCCTAAAATAGCTCATCCCTCCTTTGACTCAACTAATTTCTATTTAAGAAGTTCATAATCCCTAAGATATCTATACAACCCAACTACTCTCATATTCTCAATTATAAGAGAATATTTACAATAAACCTCACACTCATATTTTCCACTTAATTTATTTAAAATGTACATAATTTATAAAATAATTAAAAAAACATCACCCCCTAAATCACCCAAATACAAAATGACAATTTAGCAAGATGATCCTACATCACACAAGAGAAATATTAGGAGAAGAAGTGAAAATGAAAAACATTCCACCTTCTGTATTGCCTAACTTTTATGGAATGTCAACGGAAGATCCTCATTCATTTATGTTCGAATTTGATATCTTATGTAGAACTTATGGATACACGGATGACACACACAAAATTTGTCTCTTTCTTGCTACTTTGAAAGTAGAAACATTAAAATGGTTTATGGGTCTAGGAGAACATATAATTTCTTCTTAGGATGATATGAAAAAAAAATTCTTAAAAGGTATCAAGCTTATTGTAGGGCTAGAGACTCAAAAGACGATATGTTTAGAATGACACAACAACAATATGAAAGTTTGGAGGAGTATTTAGAGATATTTCTTTACAATTTGCAAAAATCCAAACAACATTCTCTGAATCCTGATACCATCCGCACAATTTTTCTTAAGGGTATTAGAGATGAATACGTAGATATCCTCAATGTGATGGGAAAAGGAGGTATCTGAAACCTACCATTTGATGAAATTGCGGAACTTTGGCAAAAATAGGAAGTTTATTAGAAAATTTCAAAACATATCTCTTAAGCACTTTGGGAACACAAGTAGATGTTTTAAAATCCAAGAAAAAGAAAGAAGAATGAGATCAAATATTAGCAATATTTTGTCCAAATTGTAGGAAAAAACATCCACTTAGGGAATGGCCTTTGCAAGGTATACAAGTATGTGGACTTTGTACAAAGAATCATGCAACTAAAAACTACCCAAAATTGAAATATTTGCAAATGGAAGAAGTACAAGGGTAGATTCTCTCTACTATATGGCACCAAGAAGACCTTTGCAACCAAGGATGCCTTAGAAATTTCCTCAACAAAAAATCCATAATTTTCAATATCCTCCTCAGAATTCATGGAACACTCTAATGTCATGGCAGGCTTGGCCTCCATAGCAATATCAAAACCAACCTACACAAGGTTGGAGAGGATATAGTTATGGAAACCAACCACCTCAGCAAATGTACCCTCAACAATATCAATTCTCGTCCTGAATATGGATCCACGTAAGGATTCGAAACGTCAACATCTATTTTATGGTACTATGGATGATCCAGTTTCTGCAAATAACAACAACAAGCACAGGAGTTTAAGAACCAACAATATCAATATAAACATCCATACCAACAACCATGCCCTCAACAAACATTCCAATACCAACAATTTCAGCAACTTCAACCAATGTCATTTCCACCTCAAAATCATACACCAATTTTAACTCAACCTCAGTAACATTAGATGCCTTCTAACCAACCATTTCCTAGACCGACACAATTTCAAGTGCAGCCAGTAGCTAATCCAAGTAACAAAGTGGATAAACCAGCATACAATGTGGAAGAGGCAAAATACTATCCTACATATTCCATTCTTCCCATACAAGATGTCCAATTAAGGTTTGGGAAGATGTTACACAAATATTCTCCTCCAATAATAGAAGAACAAACTGAACAAGGAGAAAAAATTCAACAATCTCAACTGAAAAATAAAATTCAGAAGGGAAAATCTATTATGACTTGGACACCACCTTATCTAGAGAGGTTAGTACAACATAAAATCCCAATGTCTCTGCCTGAATTTGATATTATGGATGAATTGAAGAATACATATGTCAAAATTCCTTTGTTGCAAGAAATAAAAGATATTCCATTATATGAAAAAACAATAAAGGAATTATGCATCAAGAAATCTAGGAGAAGAAAAAGAGATCCACCCATAATCTAGGTCATTGGAAGATTAGCTAGTCTCATGTCTACAAAGACAACAATTGAAAAATATTTTGATCTTGGGATCCCTATGGTTACCATCTCGATCAATATTTTTCCAGTTCCAAACACTTTAATAGATTTGGGAGCAACTATAAATGTTATTACTACAGAGACTATGAAACATTTGAACTTGAACAACATTAGACCTACTACTACATTTTTAGAACTTGCAGACAGATCTAAAGTTGTACCAGAACGAATATTAGAATATCTCATTGTCTCTTTGGATTCATGGGAGTATCCTGTACACTTCCTCATTTTGCAGCCAAAAACAAATTTAGGAGGCCATCCATTAATTTTAGGCAGACCGTGGTTAACCACTGCAGCTGCCTTCATTGGATGCAGGTCAGGAAGTATGATTATTGCACATGGGGATGAAAGGAAACATGTTACATTATATCCTCCATCACAATCTCCTTCTTTATTATCATTGCTTGATGGAGAATAACAATAGGAAATCCAATCTGTTCTTAGTATTAATCAAGTCTATAATTTTAGAGAAGAGGAAGAAAATGAGGATTTATTAGATCTTTTCATCTCAGAACCAAAAATTTCGGAGCAACTTAGAATAACACAATATGAAGCTGAAGAGAGCTTTGCGGCAAACATCAATGGCAACTAGGAATTTTGGGTTTGGAAATTTGGGAGACAAGGAGGCAACCTCTTTCGCTTGCGAAATTACTGTATGGTGGCACAGGCTGCTCCCCCTTAAACAATTGATGGCTCAGATTTGGCATTGTGGCTCCTCGACACCCTCCATGGCTGAATGGTGTCATCTTCTCAAGTCTGTCGACCTTTCCATAGAGTCGCTTCCCCCAGCTCGCTTTAGACTGAAGGCGCACTGGATCTATGACAAATGGAGTGTGATTTTTGTTGGGATCTGGGGTGAATATCCATCCTATCAACGCTACAGACCTGTACCATGTACTTCATTGGGATTTGCTGCCGCTGTGGTGTGGCAGACACAGAAAAGCTTCTAGGGGTTTCGCCACACACTAGTTCACCCTACTGCAGATTTTTCCCTGTCTCCCTTGCTGGGTGGCAATGTCCTCTCTCCCACTTACTCCCTCTCCTCCACTTGGATGCCCGGCCTCATGCAGACCCTACAACCCTTGTCGAATATCAAGGAAGACCTCACAGCCACCAAAGACAAAGAGGTAAGCACTGAATGCTTTCATATTTTTATCAAAACCCCTAAGGGTAACAATACTTTGATTTGGGCTCAGTATAACGAAGAGGTTGCAGACTTGAAACTAAAAAATTTTCAAATTACCAGGTATCCTAGTCATCTACACTTGTTGATCCACAAGGGGAGATCCCTCCAAGACCTTTGCACATTACAGGAGTACTCTATTTTCTTCAGTTCCACTATCATTCTCAATCTGAGACTGAGATTGGGGGCCACTGATCAACACAAAACTTCAAGCATTGCAAAGGGAACCAGTACCTCAAGACTTGAACACTTGAAAGGGCCCTCTTATAGGAATATTCTACAGGGAAAAAACAAAGCTACTACTCTAGTGGAAACAACTGAAAATTCTCCCAAACCTTACATTGTTGACAAAATTAATATCATATCAGAATTGAACATAGAGGTTCCAGAAATAGACAAAAATCAAACAGCTTATGAAGCTCAAGTGACAATTTGTAGATTTAACAGCTTCTGGCCAAAACCAATGGAGCTTTTCGATTGGATTTTCACAAACTAGACTATGGACTGTGAAATCCACCTCTATTCAAAGGGTTTTTTCATCGTCAAGTTTTCATCCTCGGAATCCAGAGACATCATTCTTAGGGAGGGACCATGGTTTTGGGGATCCACTGGGCTCTTCATCACACCTCGGTTCCTGGATTTTGATGCAAACACCATGGAAGTGTCCAAAATGTCGGTTTGGGTTCGGCTTTACAATCTACCCTTGCATTTCTAGAACGAAAGTGTCCTCGCTTGCATTGGGAACATTATGGGGTGATATATCAAAATAGACACTCAGCGCTTAGAGGAGCATATCTACAATTTTTCACGTATATGTGTGGAAGCGTACCTCAATAAAGGGCTGCCATAATGCATACATATGATACACAAATGATAGAAATGGACACAGCATCTTGAATTCGAAAATATTGCATTCTGATGCAGAATATGCAGAAACATCGGTCATTTGCAAAATACATATCCGGAAGCAAAAAGAGATAACAGGAAAAAAAAATAAGACAGTGAAAACTCCAAAAGGGTGGTAATTTCCCTAAAGCGAGCCAGAAGAGGAGGAAAAAAAAGAATAGGATGATGCTCTCAAACCAAATGAACATCATCAAACAACCAACGATACAGAGTCAAAAGAACAAGAGATGTAAGACCCCTTCGACATTACCCCCTCGGTCCAGTTGGAAAAATACCATGAGGCAACAGACTCGGGGGGGAATCAAAATAAATCACATCTCAAACAATTCAGATTCAGATAAGTAAAATGGTACAAACATTGAAGAAAATAAGCTCACCCTTATCACTACCATGCCAGCACAAGGTGCTTGGCGGAAGGTCGAAAAGAAGAAAGGGAAAAAAAAACTTAATTTTTCTCCCCATGTATTATATTTTACTTGCAACCTCATAGTATGTCTTGATTGACAATTACCAGCACATGTAACATGTAATTTTGTTTTAATATAAAATTATGAATTTTTCCTTGGAAAAAAAAACACAATATGAAGCTGCAAGTCATCTTTTAAATCAGTGTTTCCAGGAAAACTATACTATTCAATCACTACAAAATTCATTTGAAATTATTTTTCCTGTTAACTCAATTACCAATTCAAAGAGTAAAATCATCGAAATCAGTCCTGGAAGGAATTTGAATATCGGTAATAGCTTACAATCATCACAAGAACAAGAGGTAATTGCATTGTTACAGAAATACTCAAAATCTTTTGCTTGGGATTACATAGATATGCAGGGGATTCATCCAAAAACATGTATTCACCACATTTACACCGATGATCAAATCAAACCTATGAGACAACCGCAAATAATGATGAACCCTATGATGAAGGAAATAGTGAAAGAATAATTGCAAAACCTGTTACAAGTTGGATTCATCTATCCTATTTCTAATAGTCAACGGGTTTCTCCCTTGGTTTTGGTGCCTAAGAAAAATGGAAAGTGGAGAATTTGTGTAGACTAAAGAGAGCTCAATAAAGCCACATTAAAATATCATTTCCCTTTACCATTTATTTATCAAGTACTAGATTCATTAGGTGGGAAGAAATTATTTTATTTTCTTGATGGATTTAGTGGATACAATCAGATAAAGATATCATTAAAATAAAACAACATTTAATTTTCCATGGGGAACATATGCATATAATGTTTTTCCCTTTGGGTTATGTAATGCAACTACTATTTTTCAGAGGGTAGTCCTTGCAATCTTTTGTGATCTGATTCATGAATGTGTAGAGGTCTATGTTGGCCACCTATAAAATTTGTTCTATCAAAAGGTGGCCAAAACATTTTTTCAGCCTCCAAGAGACAGTTTTATTGCTAAAATGTTATCTCTTGAAGCCTATGGAAGCTCTCATGCCCATGTCTAAAGATCTTCACCACTATTTCCCTTCAAGACTCGGAAATCCTGCTTTTTTCCTAGCCAAAATACTGTTGCAAAGCCATCATTTTCCCCTTCTCCCACTCAAAACTAACCTTCATTTGTTTCCCTTCTTCTCCATAAAAATCTATTTTTTCATGAGTTCTATTCTTCCATTCATGAAAATCCATTTTCTAAGGTTAAAAGACTCCTTATTTGCCTTATCGAAACCCTAAAACCCTTAAAAAACCATTGTAAATCAATGAAAAAACCCATTTCTTGTTAAGGGTTTAAGCCCCTTTTGGCCAAGTCTCAACCACTTCCCCACCAGGTGCCCATGTTGCAAAGACCAAGCGCTAACCCCTCCTAGCGCTCATCGCATCGCACAAATTCAAAGTGCGCAAGTCTTGTGTTCCTTTTAAAAACTTGCGATGCGATAAACTCTTTTTATACAAACCTTCCCGATCGCATCGCAAAAACCCAGCGCGCAAAGTTGTTTCACATATTTTAAAAACTTGCGATGCGATCATGCTTGTATTATAAATCCCCAATCGCATCACATTTTATACATATCTGTGGGCCCACCTTTGGTGCTTGAAACCTTATAATATTTCCATTCTCGATCCGCGTTTTCCTTTGTAAAATCCAAAAGCCCACTTTTCCAAAGTTTGGTCCAAAAACCCAAGTCATATGTTAAATACAATGGGTAGATTGAAAAGAGCCGATCGCGCGATCGCAATCGCAGAAAATACAATGGGTATATTGAAAATCCCATGTCCAAACTTCCGATATGTGATTGGCCCTTGTCATACAAAGCCCTGGCCATATGTTTCTCCATCCGCCCAACGGCCCCGCAATTAGGCGCCAAGCCACTTTTCCTCCGCCCAAAGCAGAAATCATTGTTTTATATTTAAACTTTGGGTTTTTATGGTTTTATAAAGGTTTTTCTGCTGGTCCGAAGTGCGATCAATCTCCACCATTGAATTCAATCTACAGATC
The DNA here is from genome assembly GCA_034641835.2 of Pinus albicaulis. NCBI lineage: Eukaryota > Viridiplantae > Streptophyta > Pinopsida > Pinales > Pinaceae > Pinus > Pinus albicaulis. Next base: position 504,577,280 of record CM076570.1, on the reverse strand, counting down.
CGACAGTGCGGAACCTATCAAACCCGGTGGACCCTGCCAGCCATGCGTCGTTTTCCCAAAACCATATGGTTTTCATTGCACTGCCTTCGAGCGGAGGGCGATTTTCGCCCGATGACCAGCAATTCCATACATCGCGTGACACGCGTCCTGGACACTGTTCCGGAAACCACCATCCATCGCGCATTATCATTCGAACCAGGACGCCTAGCGATATTGCTATGCGTCGTTCGATCTGGGCCCACTCATCCAACGGTGATCTCTTGCCGAAGCTATCCGATGGTTAACGAAGATGTGCACACAATAACCGAGCTATCGTACATGCGGCAACGGCATCTCCGTCGTCGATCTGTAGACGGCCCACAATTCATCGCCCGACCTCTTTGTTTGACTTTCACACCTCCATCCTGACCGTCAATCTCTACGCGATCGACGGCTCAGATTCATCCTACTCCTCTACCTCCTCGTTCAATCTCGACCGTCGATCTCTGCATGATCGACGGCTCAGATTTAATTTTTCTTTCGCCCGTTCTACGATCTCTCCCGATCAATGTTGACCATTGTATGATGCCATCCAACGGCCCCACTCTCTTCACACGCCTTCCGATGCAGTTAACCTATAAAAGCAGGATTTTATAATAGTTTTTGTATTTTGCAGGGTTTTAAATCATTTTCTCGCGATTTTCAAAGAATATTCAGAGGCGGAGGGTGATGACCCTCCCGTCTTCGATTCGTCAAAGGAAATCATCCACAGGTTGGAAATGCATGTTTTCTCAGTGTTTCCTCAGGCATGGATGCCTTATAAACCCTACGCACCAGAAAGAAAGCCATGAATTAGCACAGTCAAAGAGTATCAGTGCCGAAGACCAAAATGAACCAGAGCAGAGGATTAATGGACTGTTTTGGGGGGATTATGGCTAAGGATGATCATTAAAAACCTAATCCCCGATTCAAAACAGAGTTTAAAACAAATCTAAATGGTTTCACCGATAGAAACCCCCCACCGCCACAAATTGAGGCAAATTGATCCCTTTAGTTATCACGACGCCACCTGTGCCTCAAAATATTCAATCAGAAGTTGAATTTATTGATCAGGAACCTACAGCCTCACAGAAAATCAAAGGTCGCCGAACAAATAAATACTAATCAAGGGTCTTATCTCCAAATTGTCGGAAAAACTATTTTAAAGGTTAAAGAACAGTCCAGAAGCAGATCTTTTCAATCATTAGGCCTCGAAAGACACAAACAACGTTATGAAGCAGAGTCATAAATGATTACATTCCCACCTTATGCCTTGCCTGGTTCCCAAAGGCCAGTAATTGCATTGATTACATAATTAATAATACTTGACCCCTGGGAAATCCTCCCACCTCTTCATTCTTCTATAAATACTTCTATAGAAGATGAGAAAATGTTGGTCTCTGGACATCTGAATGTATGTAATATTTTTTGAAGCTACTAATGCCCTGTTTGTAACTTGAAGATACATAAGCTGATATGAGAAGTTTGAAGTTGTAAAGACCCACCGGGCTTGCTGATTGTAACTGGTTCGAACATCAAATACAAGCTACTGATTTATGGCATCCTGATTTGTGTCAATGGTGATGTGTTCCTCACTGTCAATTGTTATTTTTCTTAATGTTTTCATTCTATTCATTTTCTCTGATAAAGAGTAGCAAACATAGAGCTAGGATTTACTCTCAACAGTACCCTACTCTTACTGAAAGCTTTATTGTCTATGCTTTCTTCATTTGAAAGTTCTCTTTGAAGAGTACATTAATGCAGGTTGGTTTAAAGGCACTTCCCTGATCTAAATTGCTCTTTGTCACTGTTATCTGTGGTTTTCTTATTGAATATGCTGAAAGCAGGGTAGTTTAAAGGCACTTACCTGATCTTAAGCTTTTCAATTGTTTTGTAAATGTTCTCTTATTAAAAGTACTTCAATGCAGGTTGTTTTAAAGGCACTAACCTGATCTTAGAATAATTTTATGTTTCTCTCATTGAATATGCTGAAATCAGGGTAGTTTAAAGGCATTTACCTGATCTTAAGCTTTTTCAAACTTTCTTTTAATGTTTTCTAACTGAAAGTACTTCAAAGCAGGCTAGTTTAAAGGTATTAACCTGATCTTAGAATACTCTCGTGTTTTTCTTTAAGTACATGCTGAAGCAATATAGTTTAAAAGAACTTACTTGATCTCAGGTTGTTTCACTATATCTTCATTTGTTTGTTCTTCATTTCCTATCTATTTCATTCCATAAAATCACCTTAAGAGATCCTTTGACATAAGTGACTTGCCCCATGGATCCTGCTTGAACCTTGTTGTCCAATTAAAATCCTTCTATGACTCCATAGCCCAATGGGTTAAAACTGTCTTTGCCTTTTCTATCAGCCAAATCATTCCTTCATCTGCAGACACCTTCACCCTTCATTTTGAAACTGCCTTCACCTTCATCATGTCCTTGCCCAACCAAAACAAACAAAACAAAACCCAAGCTCTTCATAACTAGCCTAATATCACAATTTTCAGTTATTAAAAGATCACATCTTTTGAACCCATTCATAGAGAGATACCTCTCTGGATTCAGGAGGGATAGATCCTATAATCCCAAAGTTGGTTGAAATAATGTTGCTTCTGCAGTTTTAGTCTTACCAATCTGCTAAAATTATAGATTCCTAACAGTCTACATGGATGATTTCAATGTGTATGGCAGAACACTTGATGATTGTTTAAGAAATATTGAAAAAGTTTTGAAAAGATGCATAGAGACAAATCTATCTCTCATAATGAAAAATGATTTATGATGTTAACTTAGGGAATAGTGTTGGGACACCATATTTATTCTTTAGGAATTAATGTGGATCCAGCAAAAATACAAGTCATTGTGAATTTAATGCCACCCACAACACAAAAGGAAGTAAGAATTTTCTTGGGTTATGCAGGCTACTATAGGAGATTTATTGAAAATTTCAATAAAATAGCTTTGCCTTTATTCAAGTTACTCACAAAAGATGTGGAATTCCAGTGGAAAAATAATTGTCAAAATGCATTTGAGATATTAAAAGAAAAATTGTCAGTTGGACCCATTATTCGAGGACCCAATTGGTATTTTCCATTTCATATATCTACTGATGCATCTGACACTGCTATAGGAGCATCACTTGGACAGAAAGAGAACCATTTTAATTATGACATATACTTCATAAGAAAAAACTTAACACCGGAAGAATTGAACTATATCGTTACAGAGAAAGAAATGTTAGTTGTAGTATACGCAGTTAATAAGTTTAGGCATTACATAATAGGTTATCAAGTATTCATTCACACGGATCATTCGGCCATAAGATATTTAATGAACAAAGCAATTACAAATGGCAGAATTACTAGATGGTTGTTATTGATGCAAGAATTTAACGTCACTGTACAAGATCTACCAGATAAGGATAATCAAGTAGTAGAATTTATATCAAGACTTCATTCACTTGGTGATCCAAATACGATTTCAGATAATTTCCCAAATGAACATCTATTTGCTATAACTGTCAAAACTCCATAGTTTGCAGATGTAGCCAACCATTTATCATCTAGAATCCTACCATCCTGTTATCACCAAATTGATCTTGATAGGTTTCTCATCAATCAACTCAATGTAACTCTTTCAAACTACTTCTAACTGAAGATTAGCCTCTTCAGTTTGAGAGGGCTCTCTCAAAGGGGATTTATGATTTTCAATAGGAATCCTACTAGATGGCTAACTCTATGAATTGTGACTTGGTTTTGTTTTATTGCAGTTTGAAAAATGAAGGCTTGCTACCATTGGGCTATGGAGTCAACATCAGTGAACTTAGTGACAATAATTATTCACATGGAAGCTGAGGCAAATAGAGGTTTTTAATAAGGATGATTCATACACACAACATAAGGAAAACACAACAATTTAAGCCCTAAAGGAATTCTAAGTAATTAGAGATAAAATTCACTACAACTGATTAGACATAAAATATGTAGAGCAACAAAATATTAAACACCTCATTAGAATCTCAGGACTGGAAGTAGAATGTCATTGTATATTACTGATAATGGAAAAGCATAACAAGAAGCAATTTGGTTCAATATTCTCCAACCCTTTGTTCTTCGATGTTTAACCTATAAATAGACATTATTTAAAATGAAAATGATCTACCCAGTTGGCTAGATCCTCGAAGTCTAACTCTGACACCTAACATAATTGAAACTACTTTTTGGAATAGAAAAAGGATAGCTATCCTTTAATAAGTCACACTCCTAATAGGACTCTGCTTCCTATTTATTACATTCAGTTTTCTTAACAGTAAATAATTACATAATAGAGATCACATGTTCGAGAGACAATTCACCATCACTAAGATATTTAAAGTACCCCTTATATTTAGGAAACACAGTCCTACTTTTCAAGAATGGATAATATCCTCTTTAACCAATGGTCTGCACGTTGAGGTAGATGCGTGACACTCATTTTTGAGTAATGAGTCTGTGCTAAAATGGCCCACTAACAAGCTGGATGTCTCCAGATGGTTGGTGTGCTGTTGGAATCCTCAAAAATCTTCAAAAAAACCCTCGCTACGAAACAGAGTAGTTTAGGCAGTTTCATAGCATATGAATTTTTTTCTTTTCTGCTAACTCCTCGCCACCTTTTCTAGTCAAGAACCTTCAATAGGCCAAAAATATATTAAAAATAAACAACCCCCCTCCTTAATCCTTCACAAAACTGAATTTCAAAGCAAAATAGCACTTTCAGAAATTTCGTACCGTTTTTATGGCTTAAGGCCTGAAGCACGCTACGAAACTGTCTAAAAAACCAGAATTTGTTGGTTTTGTGACTGTCTTCAAAAGTTGATCTCCTGAGACAAAATTTAGGTTCTTTGCAAGCCATGAACCTCATCAAATATGTTTCAACTCAATTCTTCAGTCTTTAGGATTTTCTTCTTCATTTGCAATGAGTTGGCTTATAGGTTTTGTTGGGGTTCCCATGTTTTGGCCAGATTGGCAAGACCAAAAGATGAGACAACATCAGAACCACTTTCAGACCTCAGGATCTAGCCCTCCTGGGTCTAGAGAGGGATCTTTATATGATATTTCAAAGGTATATGACTTTGAAGCTCAGTGTTAAGATATTAGGCTAGTTATAAGGCTCGGGGTTGGTTTGTTTGATGTATGTTTGGTTGTTGGGAATCAGGAAAGAAAGGTTCGATATAAGACAAGGATTAGAAAAGAGGGTTTTAGGCAAAGGAGAGATACCCCAGGGAACATTCAAGACCATTGGGCAATGGAGTCTGGAGAGGGTTTACTTGCTATTCAATGTGCAGGCTTTCAGTTGGGCTAGTCATCTAAAGCATTGGATCTTAAAGATGATTGTGTGATATGGAATGGTAAGAGAGAAGGTGAAAGCAAGGAAACCATCCAGGGTGACCTTTAGAAATCAGATCCAAGGACAGGGCATACCATTGACCACCTGTGATTCTAAAATCCAAAGGCTAACTCTTCAGACAAGAAACATTAAAGATTTAGAACACAAAGTTAAAGACCTGAGATCAGAGAGAGACTTTGAACTCTCAATGCTTTGGCCTCCAACTTGAGGGATCTTAGAAAAGGTTCAATTAACTGAAAAAAATCCTAGTGAGATAGAGACATATTTCTAGACCTCCCAGTGTTCCCAATTAATTCAATTAAATCCTAACAAGAACATCTAAGAACATATTCATTAATTCATACATCAGCTAGTAGGCAATAACATCCACTGCACTGGTTAAATTAATTGAAATCAAACCTTAGATAACACATATAGCAGAAAACATAGAGGGCAAGGAGAGAAGAAACATAGGGTACCTAACAAGGGTAAATCCTATGCCATATTTCTGATGCGATCCAGTAGAAATGAAATGAGGTTAACTGCTAAATATAACAAATACAGAGATAGGAGAACATCACCGTTGCTTTAGATCAGGATCCAAAGAAATGTGCTTGTCATATTAAAGAGCAAAAAAAGTCAAGTACAACATTCCTAGTTGGATATTCAGTCTGAAAACATCTTCCTCAGCCTATCTTACAACTTTACACAGATACTATGTCTCAAAGGGAACAACTTGTAATTCTCTGATAGCCGATCAACAACCTTTGCAATGAGTTTCTTCCTGATTTTTATAGCTGAAAGATGAGCAGAGGAGGTAGGTGAAACATTAAATGAAGCATTAAATCTCAGAAAATAAAGAGGTCCCAAACCCATTCTGTTTAAACTCTGTGCATTTATCCCTAGTACTCCTTAGATGAAATGGTGGTCTTCGTCAAGCTTCCACTTACTCCGGGTATGCCCCTGATGTACTTTGGCTGCAGTACTTTGTAGTGCTTTGGTGAATAAACAAAAGGTAAATAAATGAGAGTGAAGTCCACCATACCGCATAACAAATTATCTGGTAGCTTAGGACTGTGGTCAAGGCTGAATTTTCTTCAGGAACACAGTAAAAAAAAGGAAACAATATGGGCGCTTTGTCCTTTCACAGGTAGGAACGTTTTGCTGATGCAACTACCCTGATAGTATTGTTTTATGTGCACTAGGCCTTCCGTGTGATCCATGATGTCTTTGATCTGGTACTCTGCCTTCAAATCATAGGATTAAGGCTCAAAATCTTCAATCATAGGCCCTAAACACTCTGCTTTTCCCACTGATACTCTTTGTCGCTTCCACGTTTGCCTCTGACTGCGAAATCTAGGCTTTAATGGCTCTGGGGAAGATTTTCCAGAGTTTAAACTCTATTCCTTTAATGTGAGCCCTATCATATGTCTTCTCAGACCCTTCTTCATGAGTTCGGCTCTTGAAAATGGTCCTTTCCTGTTTCTCTGTAACTGTACAGAGATTTTGAATCATGGCGGTTGTCCGCCGCTCGTACCCTGCAAAAACACGTGACTCTATTATGAAATCCATGCATAGGGGAGGATTGCTATGGAGGACAGGGAGAATGATAGCGCGGAGGTGGTAAAACAGTGTTTTTAGATAAAACAATGGTGAATAATGCAGTAATATGGTGTAAACAGCGACCAATAGGGTTTTGGTGGAAAAATTCACGTGGACCGTTTGATCGTGGTCCGATGGCGAGGATCGACGATGGAGATTTAATCAGTGGGATGGCTCATGAAAGCTGGGTGGAATGCATAGACTCGATGCGAAACATTAAACTTTAATGTAAATCGCGAAAGTTAGAAGTTAGGAAAAAATGCAAAGAAACAAATGAAAATGCAATGAAAATGATCATGTGTGGTGGGACCCGGCATGGGTGGAGGGAGATTCACTTAGGACCATCGAATCTCAGGAGGAGATCGACGGCTATGATCTAATCGGAGGGCAAAAATGGGAGGGTCGGTAGTCCGATTGAGCGATGGTGCAATTGGCTTAGGACCGTTGGATTTTGGGCTAACAGACGGTCGAGATTGGATCAGGGAGATCGCAATCGTAAAGGGCGAAAGGTGGCAGCAATTGAGAAATGCGATTGCGATTGGTACGAGAGAGCGAGGGTCGTCGGATCAACAGGAGAATCAACGGCTAGGATGGGATCGGCAGATTGCAATCGGCGAATGCAGTCAGGTGGCACATTTAGACCTTGCGATTCTGATGGGAAGCGATTGAGCGCCAGCTGTCAGATCTGGGTCTAGATCGATGGTGGAGATTGAATCGATGGGGAACAGAAAGGAACGATGGAGGGGAGTGGGATAAATCTGGACCATTGGATCTGGGGGGGTGGATGGCTCAGATCGGATCAGGACGTTGCAATCGGAAGGAGCGGAGGGGTGTCACGGCAAAATCTGCGATTGCGATCGGGGTGGGAGTGCGACCAGCGCCGGGCTGTCCGATCAAAACGATAGATCAACGGTGGAGATCACGGCAGAGGCCTTATGACCAAAACTCAATCGCATCGGAGTTTTTTATTTAAGACAGAGATGCGCCCGTCTGCAAGTTGCGATTGCAATTATCGCTTTGAGTCCTTGCACCTGGTTCTGGCACGGGGTCACGTGGGGAAGTGGTTTGCGGGCTGGTGGGAAAGGGGCTAGGCCCTATTATATCGAAAAGTGGGTTTTTGGCCCATTTTAAGTGCATTTCAAGGCCAATTAAGGGTAACGATAAGGGAAAAAAGGGGAAATTAAGCCAAACCAGGGGTGGATGTAGGATTTAAATGGGATTGTGGGAGGCTATAGAGGGTAAAGGGGGACTTTGACAAAGGGGAAAAAAGGGTAAAATGGAGAGTTCTGCAGAGGTACAAGGGGCAAATAAAGGCCTTTTGGAGCACAATCCTTCATCATCAGTGAGGCTTATTGACTCAAGAACAGTAGAGGGAAACAATCAAAGGGCAGGGAACATGGAAAGGCTTCAAGGATGATGTGTTTTCAAGAGAAATTCATTCCTTGAAGGCTCATAAAAAAAAATCAGCCCCTTGCTTGCTTGTCAAGGAATTTATAGGGGGCTAACAGTGGCTCCACATGGGGATGGCTTCTTCTTGAAGGAGTCAAGAATTCAGAAATGATCTATGGAGTAGGCCAGATGCCTACTACTTGAGCCACCTTTCTTCTTTGGTTTTCAGCTGCCACAATTGTGAAGACATCAATTAGCATAGACATCACCCAAACAATCTACCTACCCATCCTACAATCCTAGCATTTTTTCTTCTTCTAGGGTGCATTTGGACTAGCAGACCCTTTACATCATTTATTTTTATAAACAGAAGATAAACCTATTCTAAATCTACCCTTATCACTCCATGAGACCAGATTAGATTGTTGGTCTCATATGTTTCTCTACCTAATCTAATATCTGTTGGGATTAGACTGTCCAGCAGATTTCTTCTCTACATTCTACAACAGAAATTTAAAAACAGCCAAACTAGGATTAGACAGTCTAGTTTGTTGTGGATCCAAGGCATAAAGACAGTTGCACATGGACAGAAACTTGCGGAAAACTGAAAACAAAATCTTGAAGGCTTGAGATCTGAAATTTTGAAGTGTCCTTCTTTCTTTTGTGACTCAAGTTTTGAGCTTGTTGGAGTCACTTTCTCTTCTTCGTTCAGCTCTGGTTTTGGGCTTGTTAGAGCTGATTCTTCTTTCTTCTTTGCTGGTCCAGGTTTTGGGCATGTTTGAACCAGCTATATTTTCTTTCTTTGGCTCAGGTTTTGATCATATTAGAGCCAGTATTTTGCACTTCAGAGGTTCATGTTTTGAGCATGTCTGAACCTCTCCTTTTCCTCTATTTTTTGCAACATTTTCTCTTTTTCTTGAAAACAAACACAGCAATAGTATTTACAATGGAAATGGAAACTAGAAATTGGAAATTAGCAGAAGTAGTGTTTGAGCATCCTACCATTGACAGGACCCCCAAACAACTCAGTACCATCTAACTCTTGTAGGAAAAAGGCATTTTGAACCCACAGTGGCCTGGATGATGTATGGACCTTGCCACAAACTGTCAAACTTGTCGTGCTTTCCTTTGTCCTCTCTCCTTGAGTCCCACTTCAGAACTTTATCTCCAATTTTGAAACCAGAGGCCTTAGTTCTTTTGTCAAATAACTTCTTTATATTTTCTTGAACTTTGATAGCTCTTTTATAGACCTCTTCCCTTGTTTGTTGGAGATGAATTGTTTGGTTTATCCTTCTCACCATACTGTCTTCTTCTGTCTGAATCTCTTGGACAAGTCTGATCACTGGTATCCCAAGGCTAGTAGGAAACACTGCTTCTGTTCCATAGACAAGCTGGTATGGTGACATGCCAATGGATTTCTTTGTTGTGAGCCTGTCAGCCCACAGGGCATGTACCAACTTGTTATGCCATGACTTCTTATTCTCTTCCAGCAGCTTTTTGATGATGGTCACCAGGCTCTTGTTTGATGATTCAACTAATCCATTACCTTGAGGGTAATAGGCAGTTGAATGACCGAGTGTTATTTGATACCTGTGACAAAAATCAACCATTTTCTTCTATCCAAAAACAGCAGCATTATCAGTGATTATTTTTCTTAGACAACCAAACCAAGAGAGGATGTGGTCTTCTAGGAACCTAATGATGACAGAATCTGTGGCATTCCTAGCAGGTATGGCCTCTATCCACTTAGTGAAGTAGTCTGTGGCTGTTGAGATCCATTTGTGTTGTGTCGAAGAAGTAGGGTGAATTTCTCCTATGAAATCTAGGCCCCATTGCATAAAGGGACCTTCAGCAGTGAGGGGTTGTAGAGGTAAGGGGAGGAATTTTCCTTTGCCTTCAAAAACCTGGCATTGGTGGCAGGCAATTACCATCTTAAGGATATCATTGAAGAGTGTGGGCCAATAGTAACCAGCTCTGAGTATTTTGTTGGCAGTGGCTTTCCAGCTCAGGTGGCCTCCACACTCTCCTGCATGGAACTCTTGTTTAATCATTTCTGCTTCAGACTCAGGCAAACATTTAAGCAATAGGCCATTTTTACTCTTCCAATATAAACATTCATTTAGAATACAATAGCTCCTGGCTTTTAGCTTTAAGAATCTGGCCTTGGTCTTTGACATTTTAGGAGGGGCATTGAGGTGTGTAAGCACATACAGAATGTCAGAATACCAAGGAGAGCTCTAAAACTTCTCCTCAATAGTGGGATCAGGCAATCCCTGCTGCTCATCCAAGGCATCTACCAAATTAATGTCAAGGGCTTGTAGATTTGTTTCAGCCATTAGTTGAGCTAAGCCCTGACCTTTGATCATCTTGGTGGGTTTTATCTCAAGGTCGTAATCTAAGATAACAGCAATCCATTTTCCCCTCTTCCCATCTGGGTCTTGAGACAAAATGTCTTTAACCACTATATTTGGAACATAGGCTATGGTTTGGGAATGCAGGATTTACATCCTAAAGTCTTTCAAGGCCTTAATCAAAGCATAGGCCTATTTTTCCATTATGTTGTAATTCAAGGGTGTGTCTCTCAAAGCTTTGCGGAAGAAAGAAATGGGTTGTTCCATTCCCTCTAGGTTTTTCTGCAGTAGGACTGTAACTACTGTATGCCCAGAGGCAAATGAAAATATCAGGAAATCCTTTGAGAAATTTGGGGGTATCAAGACATGAGCCCAGGTGAGTGCCAGTTTAACTGATTCAAAAGATTTCTTAGCTTCAACAATCCATTTAACTCCTACACCTTTCCTTAACATGTTTTTCATATTCCTAAGGTGTTCAGCTAAGTTGGGAATAAACCTCCTGAGGAAGTTGATTTTTCCAATGAAGGACTGTAACTCTTTGATGTTCCTCGGGTGTCTGATTTGTAGTATTCCCTCAACTCTCTGTGGGTCAATCCTAATCCCCTTCTCGGATATGATGTGGCCAAGAAGCTTACCTTCTTGCAGCCCAAATACAGTCTTTTTGGGATTCAATGACAGACCAAACCTTCTACATTTTTCAAACACTCTCCTCAGATGTTTTAGATGTTCTTCATCAGTCTTGGAGTAGACTGTTATGTCATCTAGATAGATGACAATGAAGTGTCCTATTTCATCTGAAAAAGCTATGTCCATTGCTCTTTGGAAGGTTGCACCAGCGTTCATTAGTTCAAAGGGCATCTTTACATACATAAAAGTGCCCCATGGAGTGGTAAAGGTTGTCTTGAGTTGGTCTTCTGGGATTACTAAAACTTGGTTGTAACCTGAAAAACCATCTAGCAGGGAGATCCTTTTTGAGCCTACTACCCTCTGAAGGATGTGTTCCATTTTTGGCAAAGGGTAATTGTCTTTGAGTGAGGCTCTATTAAGATTCCTGAAATCAATACACAGCCTGATCTCCCCTGTTTTCTTTCTCACAACCACTAGGTTTGATACCCAATCAGACAACCTCACAGGCACAATTATACCCACCTCATACATCTTCTTAATCTCCTTTTCCACTGCAGGAAATTGTTTTGGGTTTATTCTGCGAAGTTTTTGTCTGAAGGGCTTCTAATTTTCTTTCAAGGGTATTTTATGTTGTATGATGTTTGTGTCATAGGCCTTTAAGTCCTCATAGCTCTAGGCAAACACATCAATGAATTCCCTGAATAGGTCAATGTATTTCTTCTTCATGTTTGTTGTCAAGGACTTAGCCAATTTAATCACCTTGGGTTTGTCTTCAGTGCCTATGTTGCATTCCTCAACCTCAGAGTCTGCATGTTCTATAGTGGGCTTTTTTGCTACATCATCAAAGTCAAAAAGGTCTTCTAAAGGTGTCAGACCTCGAGGTATGTTCTTATCTTTGGCCTGCAGCACCTCTACTTGTTCACTATCTGTGTTTTTACATTTTTTGTTTAGATTTCCAATCTGTTCGTTCAAAGCGTTTATTTCTATGTTACAAAGTGGTTCTTCCTCGTCTGAGGGCTCTTCACTTAGGCAGCCATCATCAAATTTTGAGTCTGAATCAGAAAATTCGAACCCGTTCCTGCCTATCAAGAAATCTTCAATCTGCTTATTGCCCTCAAAGACCTGCCAATATTTTTCATTATCCGACACTGCAGGTCTGAATTTGGTCTGTATTATGATTTGCTGGTCGCTTGTAGTCTTAGGGTATGAACTGGCTAGGCAAGCTAGTTCATTTGCAATGACGTTTTGACTCCTAGGAACAAACACTAATTCATATTCTACAAATGTTTTCAATATATCCACGACATCGTTCCTATATGCTCTCAACCTGGGGTGTTTGGCTGTGTATTCACCGTTTACTTGTTTTATAACCAGCTCAGAGTCCCCCTGCACGGCTATCCTATGAGCTCCTAGTTTTTTCAACAGATTTAAGCCTAGGATCAGAGCCTCATACTCTGCAATATTATTTGTACATTTGAAATGCAGGTTGCAGGCATGGCTCTCTGCGTAGTAACTCTCTGTGTTATGTAGCCACACCCCTGCTCCGACAGTTCTCTTGGTGCATAACCCATCAAAGTTCATTTCCCACAGGGGTCCATTTTTTGTTTTATCATCATTTCCCTCCCTATCGTGAGTTTCACTGGTCTATTGTATTACGGGTTCTGTGTTGTGCTATGGAGGGTTTTGTTCCTCATGTGGTGCATGAGTTTGTGAGGGGTGACTAACCAGCTAATTACATTTGATTTTGCGTTTGGTCTGAATCTCTGTTTCAGTGCACTGTTTGAGGTTTTATTCTTTGTGTTCCTCTAATTCGAGAGTAGCCATTATGTTAAGGTCCGTAGTCTTCACCCCTCTGTTTGTATCTATGTCTTCTGGTTCTGGCTCTCCAAAAGATTCATCATTGCAGAACATAAAGGAGTCCAAGTTTGTGTGTACAGAGTATAGAGGAGAATTTTCAAGCTTTTCAAGGCTACTAACCAGGAATTTCATTTGTGCCTCCCTGTATAGTCTTCTCAGTTGGCTAAATACAGGGATTGTGGCATATGCCCCATCCATCTGCATGGTACCCTCAAGCTTGGCTCCCCAAGACCTTGAAAGTAGCATACCATACTTAGGTGGCACATCGGCCACCACAACATCCATCACCATGCACTTTTTTGGGATCTGGGTTAGGCTTACACATAAATCTTTGATCAGGCCAAGACACTTTACTCTGCTAGAGTCAAATGAATATAGGTCTTTATAGGGACGGGTTATCTCTAGGCCTAATCTTTCCATAACTATCTTAGCCATCAGGTTGTGTGAGGCCCCAGAGTCATGCATTGCATTGTGGAGGATCTTATCATGGACATTAAGATTGATATAGAAAAGGGGCACTACCCCTTCTTGAAATTTTCCTTCAATCTTGGGACCAAACAGAAGGGCTGGTTGATCATCACTCAAATTGATCGTGTCACTGTTCTCACCTAGATTTAATGCTTTCAAAATTTGGCCTTTATATACATCCTGAGTGGCCAGCTCAGAGAGTGGGACAGAGATTTTAATTTTTGCAATCTCACTTTCCATAATGAAAGTGGACTGACTCTTTGGAGTGTTTGACTCTGTTTTGGTAGCCACTGCCTTGGTGGCTGAATCAGTGTGTTGATTCTCGTTATGTACAATATTGATGACATTTTTATCAGGAGCACTAACTGCAATGTTAGTACTGCTAGTTGGTTGGCTTTGTTTCTCACTGTTTCGGTTGTCCTTTTCTCTGTTCTTCCCAAAAATCTCAGCTGCTGATTTGTTCCTTTCAACAGTTGCTTTAGAAGATTTCTCAGGCCTTTTCTTGATGGTAATCTCAGAAGTTTTGGGTTTGGAATTATCTAGGCTTTTCTTGCTCCTAATTTCATACTGTTCTCTGACCTGCATGATGGCATCTTCAAATCCAAGTCTATAATCCTCAGATTCTAATATTTCCTCATCCCAATATGAGGGTGAGGGTTGATATTCTTCCGAGTAACAGTTATGGATTGAATTTTCTGTTTCAAACATGTTTATTGTGTTCCCTTCAGACTCTTCTATGGTTCCCTCATCTTCATCAAGGAAGTTTTCTTGAAATGGGGGAATAACTTGTTGATCTGACTCTCTTTGTCTGTTGGGAGTGGTGTTGTTTCTTCTAAAGTTCTGGTTCTGGTTATGACTTTGGTTTCTGTTTTGATTGCTAACTGTGACAACCATTTTTTCCATCATTTTTTGTAGCTTTTCCACGTTCTTGGATATGCGGTCAATATTGGGGTCAGATGTAGAAGCTACCTTGTCATCCCTATATGTTACCCTTTTCTTAGCTTTCAATCTTGCTTTCTTCTCAATCAGATTAGCCTCTACACTCACTGCTCCCTTTTGCATGTCTTCCAATGTGTTGTAATCCCTCTCCCTAAGCTGGTAGGCCATATCAGCATCCAAGCCTTCAGGGTATTTCACTAGAACCATACCTTGGGGAGGTTTCATGTGTGGTGGAAGAGCGTTATAAATGCTGTTAAACCTTGTAGAGTAGTCCTGGACACTCTCTCCTACGTTTCTTTTTAGGTTCTTGTATTCTGCTTGGATTTGGAGAGGGTTGGCCTTAACTTCCCATTTGTTTATGAAGGTCTGATATAAAGCAGTAAGATCTTGGATACTATTAGGAGGTAGGATTTTGAACCATTTCTTCACATCACCTCCTAAGCTCTGGGCAAATATTCTCATTTTGACTGTGTCATCATCTATTTCCATGTAGTCAAAATAATCCTCCATTCTATCTACATGGTGTTGAGATGTGATGGACTATTTTGCAGTGAAATGTGGGATCTTTGATTGGTAATCATTAGGTAGGGGCACTAGAGGCTAAGGTAAGACCAGAGGTGCATACCAGGCTGCCATGATGATGTTTTGATGAGGTAGAGGGTTGGTTTGAGCAGCTGGTATATGGATGACAGGGATATTAGGACCAGCGGAAGCTTGTTGGGCAAATTTAGGGTGGCAGAGCCCCAAGTTTTCAATGAAGTGAATATTGGGAGGTGTAGATGCAGGGGTTTCTCTGTCCCTATGGTGTTTACCACCTTGAGTTGATGAACCAGGGAACTCAAGGTCTGGCTGGTCTAGAGCATTGAATGACCTAGTTCTTGGTAATCTGTTTGGTAGGACTAGGTCAAAAAGAGGGGCTAACAGAGCTGTGAAGTCTTTCGGTGTAGAGTTAGCTCTACAGATGTGGCTGGAAACAGTTGATATTTTGGGTGTAGGAGATCCCTTGAGGATGCTCTCAGGGTTGTCAACTATCTCAGGTGGGTTTGGGTTGGGATAAGCTCTTGTGTGAATGGTTCTTGAAGCCAGAATGCTATTTTCCAACAAAGTAGCTTAACCCTACTTGTTACTTCTATTGTGGTTGATGTTGTTTTAGAGGCTGGTCTCCCAGTGGAGTCTTATGTGAACCAAGATAATCAGCAGGCCTACTGATCACCAGTGGAGTCTTCGAACTTTAAGGAGCTATGGAGTTACCAAGTGGAAGGTTTAGGATGCTTCTAGAGGATACACTATCCACCACAGTGCTTAGGTGATGTCCCCTTTTAGGAATAACCTCAAACACAGAAAACTCTAACCAGAGATTGACTAGGAGGGCATTTACTAGATATGTCACCTCCGAAGAGGATGAGATCCGGAGGCTACCTGGCCCTTTCTAGAATCTTTCTAAGAGTGTGGGAGAAACACAACAAATGGTGTAGAAATTGGATTACAAATGGAAGTGTTTCACTACCAACCTAACCAGAGATTCTGGGTTCGATTCCCCAGTGTGAGTCGCCATTATGTTGGGGTTCAAATGTTTTGGCCAGATTGGAAAGACCAAAAGATGAGACAACATCAGAACCACTTTCAAACCTCAGGATCTAGCCCTCCTGGGTCCAGAGAGGGATCTCTCTATGATATGTCAAAGGTATATGACTTTGAAGCTCAGTGTTAAGATATTAGGCTAGTTATAAGGCTCGAGGTTGGTTTGTTTGATGTATGTTTGGTTGTTGGGAATCAGGAAAGAAAGGTTCGATATCAGACAAGGATGAGCAAAGAGGGTTTTAGGCAAATTAGAGATACCCCAGGGAACATTCAAGACCATTGGGCAATGGAGTCAGGAGAGGGTTTACTTGCTATTCAATGTGCAGGCTTTCAGTTGGGCTAGTCATCTAAAGCATTGGATCTTAAAGATGATTGTCTGATATGGAATGGTAAGAGAGAAGGTGAAAGCAAGTAAACCATCCAAGGTGAAGTTTAGAAATTAGATCCAGGGACAGGGCATACCATTGACCACCTGTGATTCTAAAATCCAAAGGCTAACTCTTCAGACAAGAAACATTAAAGATTTAGAACACAAAGTTAATGACCTGAGATCAGAGAGAGACTTTGAACTCTCAATGCTTCGGCCTCCAGCTTGAGGGATCTTAGAAAAGGCTCAATTAACTGAAAAGGATCCTATTGAGATAGAGACATAGTTCTAGACCTCCCAGTGTTCCCAATTCATTCAATTAAATCCTAACAAGAACATCTAAGAACAAATTCATTAATTCATACATCAGCTAGCAGGCAATAACATCCACTACACTGGTTAAATTAATTGAAATCAAACCTTAGATAACAGATATAGTAGAAAACATTGAGGGCAAGGAGAGCAGAAACATAGGGTACCTAACAAGGGTAAATCCTATGCCAGATTTCTGATGCGAGCCAGTAGAAATGAAATGAGGTGAACTGCTAAATGTAACAAATACAGAGATAGGAGAACATCATCGTTGCTTTAGATCAGGATCCAAAGAAATGTGCTTTTCATATTAAAGAGCAACAAAATTCAAGTACAACATTCCTAATAGCTGGATATTCAGTCTAAAAACATCTTCCTCAGCCTATCTTACAACTTTACACAGAGACTATGTCTCAAAGGGAACAGCTAGTAATTCTCTGATAGCCGATCAACAACCTTTGCAATGAGTTTCTTCCTAATTTTTATAGCTGAAAGATGAGTAGATGAGGTAGGTGAAACACTAAATGAAGCATTAAATCTCAGAAAAGAAAGAGGGCCGAAACCCATTCTGTTTAAACTCTGTGCATTTATCCCTGGTACTCCTTGGATGAAATGGTGGTCTTCGTCAGGCTTCCACTTACTCCGAGTATGCCCCTGATGTAATTTGGCTGCAGTACTTTGTAGTGATCTGGTGAATAAAAAAAAGGTAAATAAATGACAGTGAAGTCTGCCATACTGCATAACAAATGCTCTGGTAGCTTAGGACTGTGGTCAAGGCTGAATTTTCTTCAGGAACACAGTAAAAAAAGGAAACAATATGGGTGCTTTGTCCTTTCATAGGTACGAATGTTCTACTGATGCAACTACCCTGATAGTATTGTTTTCTGTGCGCTGGGCCTTCCGTGTGATCCATGATGTCTTTGATCTGGTACTCTGCCTTCAAATAATAGGATTAAGGCTCGAAATCTTCAATCACAGGCCCTAAACACTCTGATTTTCCCACTGATACTCTTTGTCACTTCCACGTTTGCCTCTGATTGCGAAATCTAGGCTTTAATGGCTCTAGGGAAGATTTTCCAGAGTTTAAACTCTGTTCTCTTAATGCGAGCCCTATCATACGTCTTTTCAGACCCGTCTTCATGAGTTCGGCTCTTGAAAATGGTCCTTTCCTATTTCTCTATAACTGTACAGAGATTGTGAATCATGGCAGTTGTCCGCCGCTCGTACCCTGCAAAAACACGCGACTTTGTTATGAAATCCATGCATAGGGGAGGATGGCTATGGAGAACGGGGAGAATGATAGTGCGGCGGTGGTAAAACGGTGTTTTTAGATAAAACAACAGTGAATAATGTAGTAATATGGTGTAAACAACGACTAATAGGGTTTTGGTGGAAAAATGCACGTGGACCATTTGATCGTGGTCCGGTGGCGAGGATCGACGGTGGATATTTAATCATTGGGATGGCTCATGAAATCTGGGTGGAATGCATAGACTCGATGTGAAACATTAAACTTTAATGTAAATCACGAAAGTTAGAACTTAGGCAAAAATGAAAAGAAACGAATGAAAATGCAATGAAAATGATCGTGTGTGGTGGGACCCAGCATGGGTGGAGGGAAATTCACTTAGGACCGTTGGATCTTAGGAGGAGATCGACGGCTATGATCTAATCGGAGGGGAGAAATAGGAGGGTCGGCAGTCTGATTGAACGATGGTGCGATTGTTTTAGGACCGTTGGATTTTGGGCTAACGGATGGTCGAGATTGGATCGAGGAGATCACAATCACAAAGGGCGAAAGGTGGCAGCAATTGAGAAATGTGATTGTGATTGGTGCGAGAGAGCGAAGGCTGTCAGATCAACAGGAGAATCAACGGCTAGGATGGGATCGACGGATCACAATCGGCGAATGCATTCAGGTGGCACATTTAGACCTTATGATTGCGATGGGAAGCGATTGAGCACTAGCCGTTGAATCTGGGTCTAGATCGACGGCGGAGATTGAATCAGCGGGGAATAGAAAGGAGCGACGGAGGGGAGCAAGATAAATCTGGACCGCTGGATCTGGGGGGGTGGACGACTCAGATCGGATCGGGACGTCGCAATCGGAAGGAGCGGAGGGGTGTCACGGAAAAAGCTGTGATTGTGATCGGGGTGGGAGTGTGACCAGCACCAGGCCGTCCGATCAAAACGATAGATCAACGGTGGAGATCGCAGTGGAGGCCTTATGACCAAAACTCAATCGCATCGGAGTTTTTTAGTTAACACAGAGATGCGCCCGTCCGCAAGTTGCGATTGCGATTAGCGCTTTGAGTCCTTGCGCCTGGTTCTGGCACAGGGTCACATGTGGAAGTGGTTTGTGGGCTGGCGGGAAAGGGGCTAGGCCCTATTATATGGAAAAGTGGGGTTTTGGCCCATTTTAAGTGCATTTCAAGGCCAATGAAGGGTAACGATAAGGGAAAAAAGGGGAAATTAAGCCAAACCAGGGGTGGATGTAGGATTTAAAGGGGATTGTGGGAGGATTTAGAGGGTAAAGGGGGACTTTGAAAAAGGGGAAAAAAGGGTAAAATGGAGAGTTCTGCAGAGGTACAAGGGGAAAATAAAGGCCTTTTGTAGCACAATCCTTCATCATCAGTGAGGCTTATTGACTCAAGAACAGCAGAGGGAAACAATCAAAGGGCATGGAACATGGAAAGGCTTCAAGGATGATGTGTTTTCAAGAGAAATTCATTACTTGAAGGCTCATAAAAAAAATTAGCCCCTTGCTTGCTTGTTAAGGAATTTATAGGGGGCTAACAGGTTCTTCAACCACTATCATCTTCAACCCTTTCCTCTCCAACTCAACTTGAATCAAGTCGAGCTGCTCCTGAAGGTCTTCCACTTAATCCTTTAATGCTCTGTTTTTAGCTTGCAAGTATAATTTCATCTTCTTGGTGTGTTTGACCACCCCTCTTAATGGTTGAGTCCTCTTCAGCAACCTTTTGGCAATGTACATAGATTTTGAGACACTTGAGATTTGACCTTCCCATATTTTCATCAATTGTTCAAATTGAACCTTCTCAGACCTATGTTTTTCTGCCTCTAACTTCAAATCTGATATCTCTTTACCTGATTCCTTTAGATGTTCTTTAAGGGATTCTATTTGTTATTTTTAAACTATTTTCTCTTTGCCCTTTCTTTGCCTGATAACCACTTCTTCCTCTGCTGATGGAGACAAATCTATGATGCTTATTGGCTGTACAGCTTCATTGATTTTCTCTGTCTCTTTTCTCTCCATGGCCTTCTTTGCAAACCTGTTCATTGGCTTTCTTGGCTGAAATATAAAGCCAACATCTTCACATGCATAATCTAATTTCTTAGCAGTCTTACCTTTTTTCAATTTTCTTCCATCACCTTCAATATCTTTTGCTTGCACTATTGGTGACTCTTCAATATCAGTTTCTTGAAGGAGATCCTCTAGATTCCCTTTGGCCAATGTCTGGCTTCTAGTTATCCTCTTACAGCCTTGTTTGATGGATTTATGTTTCTGCTTTGTAAGTGTTGTTTGAGGGGTGTCAGTCTCTTGCAGAGGTTTGGCTCCTATGTCCATTTGTTCTGCAGGGGATTTTCTACCTTCTTCTTCAACTTTTTCTATTGTAGCTGGTGATGTAGTAGTTCTAGGTTTCAAGATTTTCTTTAGAGTGACCAAGTCAATTTCATAACCACTCATAAACAAGAAAGAAGTCCAATATCTGTTTAGCCTTCTCAGTTCTTCCAACACTAACAGCTTTATTAGACCATGATGAAAAAGAGATGTCTCATTGCCTTTTTTCTTGACTTCAACCTTATCTGAAATTTTCCCTAAACTCATGTATAAATAGAAAGGTAAGTCAAGTGATCTCTCACCTACAAAGTGAAAAATAAGTCTGAGATGGTATGAGTAAACCATGTGAAATATTCCTTCACAGGTGAAATATTTTTGAATGGCCATCAATAGTTTTGCATAATTCTCCTTTATAAAACTCCTAGGGATAGCATTGGTCAAATCAACTTCACTGTTTTATTGCTTGAGAAACTCCTTA
This sequence comes from Pinus albicaulis, assembly GCA_034641835.2. Classification (NCBI taxonomy): domain Eukaryota; kingdom Viridiplantae; phylum Streptophyta; class Pinopsida; order Pinales; family Pinaceae; genus Pinus; species Pinus albicaulis. The sequence continues at coordinate 504,556,344 of CM076570.1, read as the reverse complement.
CAATCCTGCATTGTGAATTTTGTACCTTTAAACCAATCTTCACCACCTCTAGGGATTCCAGTAGCTAATGATATGCTCTCTGGTGTCACTGTGAGATTCAGAATCCCAACCTTTGATGATGTTCCATTAAAGTTAGTGGCAAAATACTTTGAAACTTGCGCATGGAAAACCTACAACCTCTGGCGAAATTGCAAGCAGCCAGTCCTCCTGAAAACCTCCATAGAAGTAGATTCTTCATTGAGTAATTTCAAATCCATGGGTTCATACCTATGACAATGGCCACCCTTGTTCGTTTTCTTTCTTGCAGCCATGGATGCTTTATAGTCTTCACTGCCTCGCTTGCTGATGACACCTGCAGAATTTTAATTTGACAGAAACCTACTTGGATCAATGAAGCAGCTCTCCAGGGATCGACTCACATGCAAGGATAAACAATAATATGACAAAATGTTGTTTTGGGTGAGGTTTAAAAAGGTTAACTGACATATCGGGTTTTAATCATAGCACATGCAAGCAAAAAGGATCATGATTACATCAAACACGGCTATGTACATTTGAAACTTACCATAACAACCTTAAATGACCTCCACCTTTACTCTTCTAATCATAAACTGACACCTCACATTGCTCTCACAACTCTGGCTGAAAAAACGAATTTTTGTAGCGAAGATAGTTAGGCTACTAACATATTTGCTACGAAATTATTAGGCAGTTTCGTAGCGAAATCTGTGGATTTCCTTTTCAAATATGTTAGTATGAATCCTTTGTCGAAGTGTACAAAAAAATACCACTTTAGCTACGCATAAATAATAGCCCTAACATCAAATGTGGCTACCAATATCTTCAGATCTGCAGTTAGTTGATCAAGACAAGAGCTGCAAAAAACCAGATCTATGCATAGAAAGACATTAAGCAGTAAAAAGAAGGGTTTGCTCCATATATCCAATAGACAAGACAAGAACAATTTTTGAAATAATTTTTTGTATTAAGGGCACTTGGGAGGAAAACAAGAAGATGTTTCCAATTCTCCTCAATGGGATGGGTTCTTGGAAGTCCTCAGCACTTCAGATCTAGAATCTCTCTCTCTTGTTGGTGTAGAAAACCCGGACAAAGATAGAACTCAAAGGGAGCTCACACAGCAAATAATGTAGAAAAATGTGACCAAGTGTATAGATCCAGAGTGATCTAATAGGCAACAAAAGGTGAAGAATGGTAGGAAAAACCCTCCTATTTATAACAAAATATTGGGTCATTCTAGATCTTGGTGCATGATTAAAATAACGTTAACCAAATATAGATCCACCTTTTATGGAATATTTTATTATATTTGTTGGAGGGAAAAGGTATTTGACTTGGGTCAAATCCCTTTATTTGTAAATAATAAATAAATAAATGATTTATTTATCATTTTAAGGAAGTGGTTGAATGATAATCAAATAAATAATGATTTATTTAATTATTTGTGGGTGATTTAGTTATATTTAACAAGGAATATTATTTAAATAAGATTTAAATAATTATTTCTAGAAAATAATAAGATAAATAGAGATTTATCTAATTAATTTCTTTGTTTTGGGTTAAACATGATAGGAATAATAATTAAATTATTGTTTAATTAATTATTCCATGAGGAAAATCAAACAAATATAGATTTGTTTAATATTTCCTTTTGGGGTTTCCTGTTTAGACCATAAAAAACCTAATAAATGTGGTTTATTAAGTTATTTGACATAGTGAAAGCAATTTTACTTAGGGTAAAATTGGTCTTACATGGTGTACTTGGGTCCATCTAATGATAGTAGGTTAGATGACCAAAAAATGGTGTAACAGATTGCCCCCTAGCATGGGAGTGTTAGGAGCAAATCGTATGACCGAAGTACGTTGTAAGAACTCAATCACCAGACATCAAAAGGGAAGTCAGAGAGAGAAATGTAAGGTAGACTAATGTGCTGAAGAACTAGACCCTGAGGAGACGAGACTTGCAGGTGCAACAAGTCTCTTTTTAAGAGAGGGTACCTGTGCTAAAGGCGGCGGGGAAGGCATACCTATGCCCGCTGAGACAAAGTACAAAAGAATAGTGTGTCCAGTAAACAAGGGACCGAACCATAAAGTACAGCCGGCATAAACATGAGCCAGATAAAAATACAATGAGGGATCCCACATACATGCTGTGCCTGGGATAACAGCCAGGACTTATACAATAATATATGAGTACATGAGATACAAATACAACCCAAATGCCCCCTATAAGTGGGGAAGGGCTCACAAAATCTGACTGATACATGCAAATCAAAGAGGCGCTGCAAGCGGCTAAGGCCGACATCATCAAATATATGGAGTTGCATCGAAGGCTGAAATGAAGAGGTCATCCGGGCATGTGGGGGGCTACCTGCAGGGCCGCCCCCTCATGAGGATTGAGACATCTCACACACACCCGGGAATCACCAAGAGCTGCTGCTGCATCACTGAACCATCAAGCATACAAATCTTGATCATGCTGAAAGGAGATGGAGTAGAGAAACAATCAAGTCAAAGGGAAATGAGAGATCCCTTTGCCTGATTCGAGGCGCCGAACAAGAGTGGAAGCTGGAACCAAGGTACACCGCCCTCTAGACCTGTCTTCTGGAATGAAGGAGCTGATGTCGACAGAAGGAGGTCCGCCATAGGTGAGGCAATGAGAGATCCTCAACTAAGGCACGAGAGAAAATAGTAGAGCGATGGACAGACTAATACCAATGATGATGGTGGAATGGAGGGGACTGAGTAGTGAATGGATGACTTCCCTTGCTAGAGCATAAAGGGCATGAATGACATGGTAGCGACTAACACAATATCATCAGGGATAAGGGACAGTGGGACTGAAGGCCAGAATGTGCGACACAAGAGAGAAACCAAGCAATGAGGGATGGAGGACTATAGCGGGGTACAAAGGGACTCGGGATAGACTCCATGAATGCGATGATGACTCCACTTAGATGCTCTAAACAAGGGCGACTCGATGGTGCTACCACATAGTAAAGGTCCAATGGGGGACCATGAAAACATGAGTACAAGATGGTGACTCACGACGAAAATCAACACGAACAAAGACAAGTAAGGAGGAAAAGTGGTGCCCCAAGTACAAGTGTTGTAAGTGAAGAAATGCGATTTTAAGGAGAGGTGAAGTGACCCATCTTGGACAAAATGTGTCTTGGTGAAGTATCAAATCACAAAAAAATAATAGATACCCATTTTAGGGCTCGGTGAGAGCTTTCCAACGGTGCAGACGGTTCATCAAACGGAGCTACGGTATGGTCACAGCAGGCGAAAGAAGAAACAAGGGTTCTCTTTTAATAAGGTAGTTTTCCCTCCAAATCCACTCATTTGCTAGTGTTGCTGTGGTGAATGTAGAGAGGAGAGAAGGCCCTAATTCTTGCGGCGAGCGTAACGGACAAACCGACCGTTGGAATCGAGATCCGTCAGTTGCAGGTAAGAGGCCTAACCTTACTCTTTCATTTTGATGGATTGAAAGTTCAGATTAGGGCCCAGAATCTCAGGAACAGCCCCCTTTGCATATTTCCGGCCGGGTCACACTTTTTGGGCCAAAATCTGCGACCTGGGACACAGGTTTTGAGCCAAAAGGTACGACCTATCCCAGGATTTGGCAAAAAAGTGCGACCTGGAAGATGAGGGGGTTTTAGTGCTGTTTGATGGCTGAGAGTTGGGTTTTTTGTGTTTGGTTACAGTATTCCCTATCTGCAGGCTGAAAAAGATGATTTTTTTGGGCAGATATGGCAGATATACAGGTGAAATGGAGATAGAGATACCTGGGTACATTATGGGCAGAGATCCAGGCAGATCAGGGTGTCCGTCGTGTGTTGGCCAAGTTTGGGGTTCTGAAGTTTTTAGAGAACCCTTTGATGAGAAGATCCCGACCTTAGGACCTCGTATACAGCTCCTAGATGGGGGCCCGAGAGAGCCCAGGATGCGCCGGTGGGGGTGGCTACTGTGCAGAGGAGGAGGAGGGGCGGTCGGACGAGTGTTTTGACCTGAGTTCTTTGCCCACTAGGATCAGATGTCGTTATACATAGACGACTATCCCTATAGTGGGATGAGTTATTGTGGGGATCCGGACCTACCACTTCTGCCTGGTCGAGTATGGGGACCTGATGGTAAGTGATAAGTAACTATTATTTTTTGGGCATGTTATAGTTAGTGAATAGTAGATAGGGTACTGATTCCTGTACTTTTGGTATGCAGATATAGCTCCGGTAAAACCGGCCGGATATATGGGACGACCGGCAGCAGCTGGAGTTGCAGGTCCGAGTGGGTCGAGAGCAGTGCGTAATGAGGATGCGGCTGCCCTTCTGGAGGACATCCGCCGTAGATGCGAGAGGTTGCTGACCGGAGTGTCAGGGCGTAGGTGGAAAGACTTAGATGACCAGTACATAGAGCCATGCATTGGTCTACCCTCGGAATGGCGAGGTGTCATGCGGCGCATGGCGATGGTCGGTCAGGGGATACGTGATCTACAGGCTGCAGGAGCAGAGCCATTGGCTCGGGATCCGCCAGATAGTGGTTAGGTGTGGGGCATGTGGTGCCTCCTAGTGTGGATGTAGGGGCAGGTGGTGCCCCCAGTTTTGAGCTTTTTGTAACATGCTATGGGCATGTCATATGTATCAGAGTAGATGGACTCTAAACACATGTTTTGCAACACATATTATGGATATGCATCTTTTTTAATGATTATGAATGTTATTGTCTTGTATGAAATGCGTGTGATAAATGCCAATCTAGAACATGGTTTGCAATACTATCTACATAGTGATTTTGTTCTCGAGGTACATGGTTGAAAGCTATGGTTTCAAATTCACGTATCAAGAGTTTCACTCGTAAATATCGTCTAAACAGCACAGGATTATGCACACGATAGACACCATTTAGTTGCATGACAAGAAGGAGGGAAACTAAACGAACATGCAGATGGAGGATGCGATGAAAGAGGGCATCGGCTAAGAGACCACGCACTGCATCATATTCGGCCTGATTGTTGGTGGCAGTACCAATGCAAACCCCGTTTGAGAGCACAAGGGCATGTAAGGGGGTGAAAATGGCCCAACCTGCCGAGGCTAGATTCCGGGAGTAACGACTTGCACCATCGGCGTAACCGATATAGGGTGGGGACAGGAGGTCCTGCGGAATAGTGTTACAAGACAACAAATGGGGGGAGGAGGGACAATGACGGCAGCGTGAGTGTACAAAAGACATCGAGCAACAACTACGGGGGGGAGTGCGATGAGCAGGATGGCTATGACTCATATACAAACTAGAGGGTGGTATATGAGGGCTATAGGAGGTATGGCGGGGACTCGTGCTGCGGGGGTCAACAGAGATATGGGTGGAGTTATCTCGTGTATGGGCAGAAAAGAGGGGGTCAAGGGTGGAAGGGACACCACATGACGCGGCCAAGTTATCTAAATCATCTGTGGGGGAAGAAAGGCTCGCATACGGATCGTCACGGGGAATGACAGAAGAACAGGGAAACAAAGGGCTAAAAGATGGGGAGCCCAGGGTGGTCGCTGAAGGGGGGTCAAGCGAAACAACAAGGGAGGATTCAAGGGGAATGTGCTCCAAGGGTCTCACAGAGGATGATAGGTAAATAATGGTCGTAGTAGACTCCGTCATCTGGACATCAGGGGGGGAATGTCGATGGGAGCAGGGGGATCCTCAAGCTGACCCGAAGCATACTGCGCGATTATGGGAGAGGCGGATTGATTTTGTTCAACCTCATACTCCCGGACTACTTCTAAAGAGGCGCGGTAATGCGTTAGGTGAGGAAAATGGTGGGAGTAATGGCCATGGACACCGCACAAAGCACAGGGTTTGCTAGCACGAATAGTTTTTGGGTTCTTGGTTACGGACGAGGACGGAAGAGAAGGATCAGAGACCGTAGACTCAGGGAACGCGACTTTAACCATGGGTTGAATGCGGGGCAACTCAGGACAAGTATGGGTGGCATGACCGACGACATCACACAAGGCACAAGGCTTTGCGAGCAGAGGAGGAGCAGGGTCAGTCGGGGTGGTCTTGTCTTTGGATGCCCCCTTGCGAGCTTTACCTTTCTTTCCGCGAGCTATCACCACAGGGGTAGGGTCCTGGGGAGGTGCAGGGGGCATGGTAGCAATGGAGGAAGCGAGGGGGACTGGTTGAACCGGTGTCAAAGCAAGATAGGGTTTGGGGTGACCAGGAGGGGTAGCGACTGGAGGGTCAAGGTACCAGACGGGTATACCCAGGGTCAGGTTAGGGAGAGAGAGGGTGGCCATGATGGGGACCGAATAGACTCTGGGAGGGGGAGCCAAGAATGGTATCTGCCCAACGGGATAATGACTAGGAGGGATGGCTTCGAGATGGTTAAGGCCTGGGGGAACCAATCCAGGGGGATAAAGGGTTTCAGGGATACCAGCTGTAGGAGAAGGGCCAGAAGGAGGAGGTCCGGCTGGCGAAGATGAAGGGCTAGGAGCGGGTTGCGGTGGGCGAGGTTGAGTCTGAGGTTGCTGACTAGCCGAAGCGGGTCGCTTAAGGGCAGCCTGAGACGATTGCATCATGCAAACATTCGACAAGTTGGGTTCAGAGATATGAGGAGGGGGGAGACCAGGAAAAGTTCCAAGCAGGGAGGAATCTTTGTAGACGCCGAGGGAGACACTGGTCAAGGAATTGACGGTTTTCTTATTGGCTACAGGAGAGATGGTCGTCTCTGGGGAGGTCTGAGACGGTGGCTCATGGTAAGTCAACTGGTCAATGGTGACTATCTTTCCATTGTGAGGAAAGGACATCTTGCGAAAAACCGCGGATGGCACAGCAGACATGGCATAGGTGTGGCTTCGCCCCAATAGAATGTTGTAGTCTAGAGGGGCGTCAATGACTTCAACGTCAATGCAAACAGTCTTACTGGCAAGGGTGATAGGACAATTACGAAAAACGCCAATGGGCTAGGAGGCGTGGCCGTCCCACGCTCGAAGGGTGATCGTGGAAGGGGCCAAGTCAGGAGATCCAAGTTGCTTCCAAACAGAAGTGGACATCACACAGGTGGATGCCCCCTCATCAATTATACACCGAGAAACATTGGCATTCCGGATTTTGACTGGGATTTGGAAGGCGATGGAACCAGGAAGAGGAGGATGTTCTGATTGATGGGCGTCGAAAACAATCATTTGGTCATCAGCAGGATCTACAGCGCCCACGGCAGATAGCAGAGCCTTCTTTTGGGAAGGGCACGATTGGAGGAGTTCCAATGTGGAAATGGCAACAAGAGATTGTGCCAAATCATCTACTATGCTATACGAATGAGTAGCTCGACCAGAAGCAGCATTTCGACGTAATGGTCCCTTAGGAATTTGGGTATGAACCTCAACTTTGGGTTGAGGGATATGTAAGGGGCCATTGGATGTCGAAAGAGGCTCAATAGAACCTGAAGAAGGGGACTCGGGGGCAGAATGAGCAGGAGGCTTGGGGTACTGGCGAGACCGAGTTTGAAGGTGAAGGTCGACGGTTGGGGGTGGATCAGAGTTCATCATGAGGATCTGGTAATCAGAGGAACCAGAAATGGAAGGTGGAGTGGCGACCTGTCCGTCAGGTGCTTGGGTAGCCACGAATCCTTGCTGAGGGAAAGGATCAGTAAACACAACTGGTTGAGTAGTGGCCACATTAGGGGGAGCATGAGGGGAGGCATGTTATCCGCACAACGTGGCTTGAGACTCCCACATCTGCCGCATCTGTGGTAAGAGGGGACAATCGTGGGTGTAATGACCATAAACACCGCAACACGAACAAGGCTTATTTGTGCGAAGAGGCATGTCCGGCTTGGGCTGAGTGTCCTGTTGCTGGTTAGCAGTGTTAGGGTCAATACCTTGAGGATTGGGTCCACGAGTACTAGGGGCAGATTGGTTTGGATTTCCTCTCCGCCTTCTTTGAGAAGAAGGGGGATTATTCGCACCCTGCTGTGCAAATACTTGCCCCGGAGGGGGCTGTAGGTGCTGTTGCGGGGTTGGAGGAGGCAAAGGAGATGGAAGCGCATATGTTGGAGGAGCTGGTGCACCAGGCTACGGATAAGGGTAATGGTTAGGTTGGGCAAAATTGAGGTAATCAGGAGGTTGGGCAAAAGGATGAGGCATGCCGTATCCTGGATACATGCTACCTGGAGGGGGAAGAGTGCTAGAGGTACTGGCCCCCCCCTGAGGGAGACCATAGCCCATAGGAGGTTGAGCATACGGATGAGAAAGGGCTCCAACAATACCGTCGGCGAAATGAGATGCCCCCGGGGCATTAGCGCCTCCGGGCCTGGGGAGGTCAGGAAGGACGGTATAAACATAACCAAACTGAGCATAGATCAGGTCATATTTCAAGGCTATTTGGAGGGCGGCTTCTTCGGTTTGAGGGAAATGGGAGGCGACATCTTTGCCAATGGGAGCTAAGAGAGTGCGAAGGAACCAGTCTATATAAACCCATCTTCAAGGGGGAGCTCACATAAGCTTACTGCCATTTCCCGGACATGAGTGGAAAGGCGTATCGAAGAGGTTTGCTTCGAAGAGGTCAAAGTTCGTACCCGCATCATATCGAAGAGGTTTTAGGCCAGATAAAAAGGCTTGGGAAATGGTCGCAAAGGTGGTATGGGAAGAGGCTTGGTCAACATACCATTTAGAAGCTTCACCGCAAGCTGCACAGTTGAACAACCGAAGACGGATGGAATCATCGGTAATGGAATTGGAGGAACACCACATGTGGAAAGATCGGACATGGTTGGTTGGATCTTCTCCAGCAAGGCCTTCGAACTTAGGGATGTCGGAGGGGAGCTTGGTTGCCATAGCAGGCCAACCAACATCATGGAAGATAGGGTCATTAATCAACTGATTGAAATCGAAGAGGCTGAGGCCTGCGATGTATGGTAGCAAGGGTGCGGCCGAAGTAGTTCCTGTGGCGGTTCCGCTAGTAGTAGTTCTGGCATTAGGGCCGGGAGCTCCGCTAGCGTTAGGCCCTGGACCAGACATAGTGAAGGTGACAGGGGGAGAACCAGAAACAAAAGGAGAACCCAATGAATCAGAAGAGGAGTCAGAATGCGGACGCGGAGGAGGACTGGCTCGACGACGGCGGGACGGAGCAGGTCGGTCGACCGGAAACTGAGGGTGAAGGCCAAGAAGTCTTCAGGAAGCGTGCCTTGGGGGCGCAATGATGGCAACACAAACACGGCACGAGGGGAAGAAGAACGACCGAAAAAGGCAGGAAGGTGCAGAATCAAGTGATTACAATGTCGAAACAAGGGCAAAAAGGTGCAGTGTCAATTGATTTTAAAGTCTTTGCCTGGCGGTGTAAACCAGGCTCTTCTTCACTTAGGGTGAGTGTGTGGCGTGCGTTAATTTTAATTTTTAAACCCTTTTCGTTTTGAGAGAAAGAGAAAAAGTGTGCTGCATAACTGAAAATAATGCTGCAAAAACAGTATATAATGCTGAAATAACAGAAAATTAACAGCTACTAGGGCATCGATCTAACCCAAGAAGGCGGGCCTCTCAAAAATAATCTAAGAGAGGGAAAAAATCTAGTCAAAACACACTAAAAAGAGGCCAACAGATCTAGGGTCAAAAGGGACAGGGATCTAAAGGAGAAAGCTGCTGAAAATAGGTGTAGATCATAGCCAAGAGGCAGAGGCAAGGTGGCTGGAAAAAAGGGGGAAAACATCAAAAAGCAGAAGGGGCAAGGAGGAGGCCCTAAAGGTAGATCCAAACAAATCTTCAGGAGGTGATTTGAAAGGGAGGAGAGCTGATTTAAAGGGATCTGAGAATGAGGTATTAGATCTGGAAAAGGGGGGGCTGAAACTCTGAAAAAACAGACCTGAAACAGATAAAAACTCTTCCACAAAAAATGGAGGGTACTGAAGCCCTAGGGGGCTATGTTCCCACTTAGATGAGCAAAACAGATCAGAAACAGGTCGAAACGGGCTGAGACAGAGGCTGGAAAACCCTGACAGAAGCTTCAGAAAAACCCAGAAAAATTGTAGAAAAACAGCAGAAAAATTGGCAGGTCGCAGGTTCTGACCTGTTTTCTGTGCAGGTCGCAGAAAATGGGCTGAAAAGTGCGACCTGGAGGACCAGGTCACAGTTTATGGGCTAAAAAGTGAGACCTGAAGCTCCGGGTGTCCCGGCGGCAGATTTCCAGAAAAGTTGTCGTCTCAATTGCGGCTGATGTCTGTCACCTGCGCAATAGGGCCAGAAACACGTGGAAGTTAGAAATTTTAATGTTTTAGGGTTTTATAGGTGAAAAACCACATGAAAATAGGAAAAAAAAAAGCTGAAAAGAAACCCTAGGGTCTGAAGTAGCTGGATATGCAGGAATATGAAAAACGACAGCGGTCGTAATTGAAAACCCGTGTGGAGTCGCCAATTGTTAGTATGAATCCTTTGTCGAAGTGTACGAAAAAAGACCACTTTAGCTACGCATAACTAATAGCCCTAACATCAAATATGGCTGCCAATATCTTCAGATATGCAGTTAGCTGATCAAGACAAGAGCTGCAAAAAACCAGATCTATGCATAGAAAGACATTAAGCAGTAAAAAGAAGGGTTTGCTCCATATATCCAATAGACAAGACAAGAACAATTTTTGAAAGAAGTTTTTGTATTAAGGGCACCTGGGAGGAAAACAAGAAGATGTTTCCAATTCTCCTCAATGGGATGGGTTCTTGGAAGTCCTCGGCACTTCAGATCTAGCATTTCTCTCTCCTGTTGGTGTAGAAAACCCAGACAAAGATAGAACTCAAATGGAGCTCACACAGCAAATAATGGAAAATATGACAATGACAATGGCTCAAAGTCAGACCAAGAATTTAGATCCAGAGTGATCTAATAGGCAACAAAAGGTGAAGAATGGTAGGAAAAACCCTCCTATTTATAACAAAATATTGGGTCATTCTAGATCTTGGTGCATGATTAAAATAACGTTAACCAAATCTAGATCCACCTTTTATGGAATATTTTATTATATTTGTTGGAGAGAAAAGGTATTTGACTTGGGTCAAATCCCTTTATTTGTAAATAATAAATAAATAAATTATTTATTTATCATTTTAAGGAAGTGGTTGAATGATAATCAAATAAATAATGATTTATTTAATTATTTGTGGGTGATTTAGTTATATTTAACAAGGAATATTATTTAAATAAGATTTAAATAATTATTCCTAGAAAATAATAAGTTAAATAGAGATTTATCTAATTAATTTCTTTGTTTTGGGTTAAACATGATGAGGAATAATAATTAAATTATTGTTTAATTAATTATTCCATGAGGAAAATCAAACAAATATAGATTTGTTTAATATTTCCTTTTGGGGTTTCCTGTTTAGACCATAAAAAACCTAATAAATGTGGTTTATTAAGTTATTTGACATAGTGAAAGCAATTTTACTTAGGGTAAAATTGGTCTTACATGGTGTACTTGGGTCCATCTAATGATAGTAGGTTAGATGACCAAAAAATGATGTAACAAAATAGCTACGAAATTCTAAAAAACTGACAGGTGTGCACTTTTGAGTTTAAATGCATGGGGAATGGCAACTGACATGATATGGGATTGATTTGACTGAAGTGGCATGAATGGAGGTGAATATTAAACTTAGGATAGGCTTCAAAAATGAAAAAAAAATCATATATCACATTGAAATGGCTTAGGAAACCTCATCCATTTAGTGAATGACTTGCATGACCCTATCAAGGAATGTTTTACAACTAATGAGTGATAACACATCCCATTACACAAATAAACAGAAAATAAATATAATTAGAAAAAGTGCTAGATATAGTTGGGTCAATGGTGACCTCTTTTATACTAGTTCTGATCTGATAATAAGAAAATGTGTTAGAGAAGAAGAGATTATAGATATTTTGAAAGCATGTCATGACGAGCCATGTGGTGGTCATTTTGCAAACAAGTGTATGACATACAAAGTGCTCAAACCTGGCTACTACTAGCCAGAAATATTCAAGGACTCCAAGGCCTATGTAAAGAGATGTGACAGTTTCCAAAGAATTGGAAGACCAGTGGCATCAGATGAAATGGAATTAAAGCCACAAGTACTCATAGAACTATTTGAGAAATGGGCTCTAGACTTTGTGGGACCAATAAACCTGCCATCAAACAGAAAGAAGTACATCCTAGTATGTACATATTATGTTACTAAGTGGGTGAAGGCAAAGGCAGTGGCACGAGCAACAGAAGAAACATTGGTTTCTTTTCTATTTCAAGAAATATTTGTAAGGTATGGATTTCAGCAACAAATTGTTATAGAATAGGGATCAAAATTCACCTCCAAGCTTGTAAGGGATATCACAGAAAAATACAAGATCAAACATAGAAAATATACTCCGTACCATCCACAAGCGAATGGAAAAGTGGATTCCACTAACAAAGTTTTGGAGAATATCATGACAAAAACTGTCTAGATGAATAGAAAATACTAGTCATAAAATTTGAGAGATGCACTATGGGCCTACAAAACACATGGAATAACACAACTAGATTTAGTCCATACCAGTTGGTATATGGTAAGGAAGTCTTGTTACCCATAGAATTTCAAATACATACATATAAACTTGCAGCAAAGTTGGGAATGGAACTATCTGAGGCACAAGCACAAAGAGTGACTCAATTAAATGAACTGGATGAAATAAGACAACAGGCAGTGGAACATACATCATTAGTTCAAGAGCAAAGAATAAAATGGCATGATTGATTCATCGAGACTAAAGTTTTTCAAAAGGGAGACTAGGCACTATTGTTTGAATCCAAGTTTAAAGATTTCAAGAAAATTTTACAACTCATTGGCTTGGTCCATATGAGATAGAAGACATCTTCAAAAATGGAGTAGTCAGAAGAAAAACAATAGATGAAGCGTCAATTCCATTTGTAGTGAATGGACATAGGCTTAAAATATACAATAGGCCTATCAATAAAGAATATTTTATGAAAATAATTTCAACAGAAACTGATATGGAAATAATGGAAGAACATAATATGCCTTCCTTAGTTCTAGAAGAATAAAAATAAATTAAAAACAAATAAAAATAAAAATAATAATAAAAGAGTTTGGTTGTGAAAATACAAGAGACTGGCATAATAAAAACTCTAATTCATATTGGAAAACCAACTTGTTTGGCCAATATGAATTATGTTTTTGTTTTGTTTTTACTACAGTATGATTTTAGGGATTTAATCCTCCAAGACATGCAAGACTTGAGGACAAGTATTAACATCAACAAGGGGGAAGCTTGTAATTAAAATATGTGAATAGTTTGAACAGTTTAATTGAAGAAGGAACCTGAATTACAAGTACAAATGGACCCGATACATAATTGAAAATATTGTGCAAAAGGGACGTAAGATATTATTGAGAATATTATGAAAAAGGGACATGTATCATATGATAGAAATAACTTGAAACATTGTTGAAAATTACATGTCAGAAGGGACCTGAAACATTATTTATAATATCATTGCATAAGGGACCTGAACTACATCAATCTTCAAGCCTGAAGAACATGTCAGAAGGGATCTAAAACATCAATTACAGACTGCAGAAGGGACGTGAACAACATCAACATTCAAAGATCCTAAAACAATAATCAAATGAAAAAACATGAAGCAGAAATAAGTCTCTACATTTCAATATATCCTGGAAGATTCATCGTTATAATAATAAAGACATTTTCGACCATCATTTGACCAGAGGACATCATTGACATCAAACAATTTCTGGGAGTACAAGTACAGAAAGTGAAAATTTTGCTCTTAAAATTTCGATTTTTTTGAAATTTTCTAGAAGTTGTTAAGACTAATTTAGTGCTTAATATGAATTACATTATATCCTACCACTACCCTCATTATTTTACCAATTATAATCACCTATTCATTACCCTTTTCCTACACCTACCCTCATACATTAACAATCATTCCATATATATACCATACTTCATTACCCTTTCCTACATTTAACCTGTAGGTTTTAACCCTGAGAAGAAATTATCTACAAACGAATCTTAAAACAGAAAATAAACAATGGTGAGAGCATAAAACACAAAATAGATAAACACAGAGATTTTCCCCTGGATCCCAAATCGGGATGACCAGCTTGATTTTTCATTATATTCCTTTTAGTGTTACAACACATATATATACATGTCGAAGCATACATAAACCCCAATCCATTAACCCTAGATTAGAACATAACCTTAATTCCCTTGACCGGATCTACAAAATAACAGGGGCCGAAAACTATCATGCCCCAAAACCATGTGCAAACCCATGCACAAAACAATAAGCGGATCCCCCCACCGAAAAATAAGGACAAAACTTTTTTCCTTGGGCGCTACCCCGGACCCCGAACAGGGGGGCTTCCGCCCCCCCTGTGACCCCCCTGTTGCGCCCAGCGCAACATACAGAAGGGTCTATCGCCCCCCCTATGACCCCCCCATGCATGACTAGTCGTGGAAATAATATAACACATACCCAACATTCTCCCACTTGTTTTTTTCTTTCCGCAGGGGGCCACAGGAGAGATTAGTCATTAACCTAGCTCTACAGCACCCATTTCTTCTCTACACCAAGAGAACTTCTGAGTGCTCATAAAAATTTTCAATGCATCTGCAACATTCTTCAAAGTGTCCACCTTTACCAGCAACACCCATTTAGCCTCAACCATATCTCTTACAAAGTGATATTGAACATCAATGTGTTCTGTCTTTGAATGATAAGTAGGGTTCTTAGCCAAGAAAATTTCACTTTGGCTATCATAGTATGTCCTTATAGCTTGCTACACCAACCCCATACTTGAACACAATATCTACAACCAGACTGCTTCCTTGCTTGCATGAGTGGCTGCTATGTATTCTGCCTCTGTAGTTGAAAGAGCCACTACAAACTGTCATTTACTCATCCAACTTACTGCACCTCCAAATAGGCTAAACACATACCCACTTGTAGATCTTCTTTGGTCCAGATCTCCAACCTAGTCTGCATCAAAAAAACCACAAATTTCCAACACTCTTTCCAATCCTGGTCTTCCCTAGTATCACAAGCCATAATCACTAGTGCCACGCAAATATCTAAAAGCCCACTTCATTGTTGTCTAATTCTCCTTACCTGGGTTTGACATAAACATTCTCAATACTCCCACTTCATGTGCAATGTCTGGTCTAGTACAGACCATTGCATACATCAGGAAACCCACTGCACTTGCATATGGAACACGGGACATATCCTCTTCTTCTTCTTGTGTCATGGGACATTGTTCAGCAGACAACTTTACACCTACAGGAATCAGAACATTCACCGGTTTACTATCCTGCATACTGAACCTCTGCAATATATTCTTGACATACTTCCTCTGGTTTAACCAGAGCTTCCTCTTTGCCTGATCTCTTTTAATTTCCATGCCCAAATTATAGTTTGCAGCACCAATATCATTCATGTCGACTTTGGAGAACAGTTGGATCTTCAAATCTTGGATAATTTCTTTGTCATTTCCAATCAACATATCATCCACATACAATACCAAATAAATAACACGGTCACCAATTAATTTAAAATAAACACAATGATCCTCCTTGCTTATGGTGAAGCCAAGTCCCCGTATATAGGTATCAAATTTCTGATACCACATCCTTGGTGACTATTTTAACCCATACAGAGACTTCTTCAACCTACATACAAGTTATTTATTCCCCTTCACCATAAAGCCTTTAGTTTGTTTCATGTAGATCTCCTCTTCCAGATCCCCATGAAGAAATTTTGTCTTCACATCCATCTGTTCTACCTCAAAATAAAAAGCAGCAACAACAGATAAAATTAATCTAATAGAAGTAACTTTGGCAACAGGAGAAAAAATATCACCAAAAACAATTCTCGGCACTTGGGAATAACCTTTTGCTACCAACCAAGCTTTGTATTTCTCCACCTTGACTTCTACTTTCATCTTCTTCTTAAACACACATTTGCTCCCGATGGGCTTCCTTCCAGCCGGCAACTCCACCAGATCCCATGCCTCATTTTTATGCAAGAATGCCATCTCCTCAACCATGGCCTCCTTCCAAAGTTTTCCATCCTCTGAATCTACTGCCTCCCTAACAGTTCTGGGATCATCATCAGTTATATTTAAAGCAAAATTTGAACAGAAAGAAGATGGATTATACCTTTCTGGTTGTCTTATTTTCTGAACTAATCTTCTCATAGCCGGAGTTTGTGGCTCTTATTCTTCTTATTCTTCTTCTTTTGTAGAGTTTGATTCATCCCCCTTTAGCTCAAACTCTATCTTTTCAGGTTCCTTTGGTAGGACTTCATGGTTAACAACATCTTTCACCTCTCTAAACACCACATCTCAATTGTACACAACCTTCCTTGTTTCCGGGTTCCAAAGCTTGTAACCCTTTAAACCATCCTTATACCCAATAAAGATACACCTTTCAGATTTATTATCCAACTTGGTCCTTTTCTCCTTTGGAACATGTACATATGCATCACATCAAAATACCCTCAGATGTGAAAGAGAGGGTTTCTTACCAATCCATACCTCATGTTGAGTCTTATCCTCTAACGCTGATGAAGGTAATTTGTTAACCAAGTAACATGCAATCTCCACTGCTTCTGCCCATAATTCTTTCCCTAACCCGGTACCACTGAGCATGCTTCTTGCCTTTTCTGTCAACATTCTATTCATTCTTTCTGCAACTCCATTTTGCTAAGGTGTGTATGGAGTAGCCTTATGTCGTACTATACCACACTTCTTACAGAACTCTTCAAATTCCTTCTTGCAGAACTCCCCACCATTATCTGTCCTCAGCACCTTTATCTTCTTCTCTGTCTAGTTTTCCACCAGAGGCTTGAATACTTTAAATATGTCAAAGACTTCATATTTCTTCCTCAAGAAATATATCCATGTATTCCTTGAGAAGTAACCTATGAATGAAACATAGTACACAAACTTCCCCAGTGATGGAACCAACACAAATCCAAACACATCACTGTGCACAAGCTCTAATATCTTGTTCGCCCTCTTAGCACTTGAAGGAAAACTCACCCGATTCTGTTTCCCATATACACAATGTTCACAAAAATTGAAATCTAGAGAGCTATTAGACATACCTTCTACCATACCATTTCCATGCAGTATCCGAAGGCCCTTCTCTCCAATATGTCCAACCCTTTGATGCCATAGCATGGTCTTTTCTCCAAAGACCACTAGGCTTTCCGCTCCACTTTCAGGGAACATCGAACTGTTTAACCCATCAATAACAGTGCTACCCTGAAGCTTGTACAGAGTTCCAATCTGAACTCCCTGCATTAATACTAGTGCTCCCCGAAACATCTTACAGGTATCTTTCTCGAACACTGTTTTTATACCTGCATCATTCATCTTGCTTACAGAAATCAAATTTCTGGCCAATGTAGGAATGTGCAGAACACAAAGAAGTGTTATAATCCTTCCACCTTGTAGCTTCAACTTGAATTTTCCACGTCCGACGATTCTAGCCTTCCTATCATCACCTAAGAAGACATCATCGCCATCATATTTCTCATACTTGCAGAACCACTCCCTATGGGGAGTGAAGTGAAAGGGTGCATTCGAGTCAATCAACCATGACTCATGATCTACATGTGTATTTGAAGAAGAAGCCAAATACACATCCCCACTTCATTCGAGGTGGTTTTTGCCTCTGCAGAAGGAGCATCATTAGATCCCTCTCCTTTCTCTGGAGCTTTAGATCTCCAATCCTTTTTGTAGTGCCCTTCCTTTCCGCTTTTCCAGCACACCTTTACAAACTTTCCTATAGATTTAGATCTCCCTTTAGATTTAAATCTCCCACTCGAAACCTTATTCTTGTTTCTATTCTGGGAACTTCCTCATACAAATAAGGCATCTTCATTCCAACCCTCCATATTTCTCTATCTCATTTCCTCTAACAACATGGCTGAGATAATGTCATCAAAATTCAAGGTAGTTGTATTGCTACCTATTACAATAACCAAACTGTCCCACGAAACTGGTAGAGAACACAACAAACTAATGCACTTATATTCATCTGATATTTTAATATCAACAGATGATAGTTGGCTTACCACAGTATTGAAGGCGTTTAGATGCTCTGTCACCGAGTCTCCATCCTTCATCCTCAGGTTATACAACTTTTTCTGCAGGAACAATTTATTCACCAGAGACTTAGATTGGTACAAAGTCCCCAACTTGTCCACAAGGTCTTCGTTGTAGCTTCCCCAGATACATTCAACAATACTAAATCTGAGACACACAAACGTATTGTGCTCTTTGTGTTCTGATCCAGCTTCTTCCAGTCTTCATCCGACATTGTCGTTGGTTTTGTACCCAGATCTATCGCGATCCACTGATCTTTATCCACCAGCAGATCCTCTATCTTGAGCTTCTACAACTCAAAAATCTGACCATTAAATTTCCTGATCTCTATCTTCCCGCCGCTCGCCATCTTCTTTCACCGCAATAATCGATCCCGCATATATCCCACTGAACAGGGTTTACCTCAGGCCCAAGAAAAAAACCCCTCAGCAGCAAAGGCGTCCCCTTGAAGCCGAAAAAAATCTGATACCAAATGTAGGTTTTAACCCTGAACAGAAATTATCTACAAACAAATCTTAAAACAGAAAATAAAAAATAGCGAGAGCATAAAACATAAAACAGATAAACACAGAGATTTTCCCCTGGATCCCAAATCAGGACGACCAGCTTGATTTTTCATTATATTCCTTTTAGTGTTACAACACATATATATACATGTCGAAGCATACATAAACCCCAATCCATTAACCCTGGATTAGAACATAACTGTAATTCCCTTGACCATATCTACAAAATACTAGGGGCCAAAAACCATCATACCCCAAAACCATGTGCAAAATCATGCACAAAACCATGGGCGGGTCCACCCACCGAAAAATAAGGACCAAAATTTTTTTCCTGGAGCGCTACCCTAGACCCCAAACAAGGGGGGGCTGTCGCCCCCCCTGTGACCCCCCTGTTGTGCCTGGCGCAACATACAAGGGGGACTATCGCCCCCCCTGTGACCCCCCCACGCGTGGCTAGTCGTGGAAATAATATAACACATACCCAACATAACCATCATTCCATATACCATCATTTCAATCACTTTTTTAAATCATCAATATAATCCTAAATATTTTCTTAAGCATATGGATCAAGAATTAAAGTCCCAATGCTCAAATCCTTGTTGACCTACAAAAACAACAAATTTTAGTGTCATGATAGAAATTTAATTTTAAACATAACCATTCTACGGTCATTTTAAAATTAAATTAAACAAGATTAAGACCTAATCTATGAGTGCAAAAGTGAAAACATATATCATATGATAAGCTAAGGTATGGAACAATGTAATTGACAAACCTAAGTTAATGGAGCACACAATGCAAAATGATAAAACATATGCAAATGACATAGCCCATGATTGAAATGCACACACAATGCAATGAAAACAAGAATTATGGTGCATTTTGATTAAGGTATGGGCATGCAAAGGAATGAAGGTGAATATGAGTGAAGCAGAGAACGTGAGTTATGGTGGCGGGACTCATGCAGACACCATGGAGCAAGGATGTAGTGCAGGTCAAATAAATTAAGCCACAGAGGCATCTGAGTAGGAGGTCGGCATGAAAAACAGTCAACATAGATTCAAAAACACAGTGCTATGCAATACAATAAACCCTATGCAAAATAACTGAAGCCTATGCCATTTCTGACCTAAAAGACCTCTGTGATTGCACTCTTTCACCATCACAGCCATTGCAGGTTTAGAGAAAGGAAGTTGAACGTTTTGCAAACCATAGGCACGCGTTCGAACACCATGTGAAGAACTAAATCAAATAAGAAAACACAGAGAGGTTTTAAAGAGAAACTCAACCTGAGAGAAGTAAGCATAAGAAATAACAAAAGAGGAAGCAGACAAATAATAAGAGGAGCAGAGTTAAGCATTGATGTTGACTGGGATTTGAGCCAAGATATCTAGTCGCTGTATTAATCAAACACACCAAAAAAATTGCAGAGTTCTCGTGGAGGAGAGCAGGTAAGAACAAAATCTAGATTTTTCTCATTGGTAAATGGATTTCAGAATGAGTGAAACTCAGGATTTTTGTGTTGAACACGAGTTGAACTACAAGTTATAAATGTATGTCTCTACCACCGTTAACTTAACTCTGCCACCTACTAGCACATGAGGATCCTAAGATGATTGAAGAGGAGTCTTAATAGTAGTAATGTTGTGAAAACGCAGGATACAACGCTAAACTCAGAGAAAATCTCGGGATTGATCCAAAGCAGGTAAACGAAATTGAATTCTTCCACATACAGTCACAGAATTGTCATATTTCGTTTTTTTTTAAATTGAGTGTTGCACAGTGAGTTAATTTTGAAAATACAATGAGCCATTTCATGAGCTATTTAATGATTGTTGACATATACAAAGTGAGCCATTCGTTGAATATTTTTTCACACGGTGAGCCTAAATCATTTCAGATTGAATGCAAAATGAATTTTTCTTAAGAGAGGAGGAATTATGTATGAATTCGAAGAGAAAAAAGACATTGTGGCATGAAAATTTAAAAAAAAAAAATTACACAGTCAATTTAGATGCAAAGAATTCTACATCAACACAAAGGAGATTTTTACAAAATTTTGATAAAACAGAGAATAGAAAATGAGAAATAGATTATTAAAAACATGTTTACAATGTTTTTATAATCTTTCTATATCAAAATTTTGTGTTTTTATCAGTTTGTGGAAGCAGTGGATTCATTTTTGTAAAACAACAGAGATTGAAGAATATTGATTTCATTCCTTTGTCAAGAGCATCAGAGAAGAGGTAAGTATTATAACCATGAACATAATGCATGAATAAGTCAAAAAAATATATATATGTATGCATAATTTTTATTTTCAAAATGAGAATGTTGACAGTGCAAGGTTACATAAATTGGTTTTCAGAGCATATGGCTACCAGGGTAGAACCAAAAGATTTCCAGATTGAGAATTGGGAAAAAGAGACCATAGAAAAACTTTATCAGGATGGTCTAATAACCTTCCTCCAAAAGTTTAATGGACACAATGAAAGCATCACAAAGGATTTGATAAACAATTACACACGGGAGAAAACCTTGGTGGGAAACTTAATCATCCCATTAAATCCAGAATCCATTTCTCAGGCCTTAGATCTACCACTGTCAGGGGAACAATATTATAAGGGTTTGAACTTTAAAGATAAGGGATGGTCTTTCTTTTTGGAGAAAAATAGGAAGGGATCATTTAATAGAACCAAGGGGATTCTGATGGAATGGTTTAATGAGCCTTGGGCAGAGTTAGTGTTAATTATTCAAATATTTTTCACATGTGAAATTAGGCACAGTGTAGTGCATCTTTATCATATCAAATTTCTTCAGCATGTCAAGGGAGAAGTGAAAGTCAATTTGCCATACTTTTTCTCTAAAAATTTGATTAAAATGATAGAGAATGTGAGGAATGAAACTCAATCCAAAGAAGCACAAATCTAACATCAGGGATTCATCAAAATTCTTGTAGAGTATCAAATGAAAACCAAGGGTGTAGTGTGGAAACAAATTTTAACTCAACATTAGTTTGAAGAACAAATCATATAGGAGAAGTTTAAACCAGTGCATGAAACAAAGAGCATAATGAACTCACCTCTTTATCCAAGGACAAGGTCCAAAAAGAAAAAATACATTGTCATGGTTGAGAGAGAAGCGTCTTTCCTATCCATTCCCAGAAGACATTGGAGAAAAATTCCAGCAGACACAAGCAGTAAAGAGAAAGACCCTGAGGTACAAATTGTTGAAGCACCTCCCACAACAAAACAAGTGGATGAAATAATTGAAATATTGCATAAAGAAGATTATGAAAATACATTGGAAAGATATTCATACTTTAATAATTTTGAGGTAGAATCCACTTCAGTTGTCAGGGACACAAGAGAGGAAGAGAAAGAGTTGCACCTTAGAAAAATAAAAGAATTGAGAGATCAATTGGAGGTAAGAAAAATTTTGGAGAGGAATTTGAAGCAAGAGAACAAGACATACAGGAAAAACAATGCAAAATTGATCAAGGAAAATGAAAAGCTTAATGAGAAAGTTGGAAAATTAGAAACAAATAATACCCTCTTTCTAAACAAGCTTATAGGTGGTTGAATGAGAAAAACAAATGGAAATATACGTATGAATGGTAAAAAGTCATGGCTTCAATCTATAAGTGAGAAAGAAGCAAGTGTGAGGACATATGGATCGGGTACAGTATCTACATCAGAGCTCAGGAGATCCAAGAGAAAGAAGCAAGTGTGAGGACATGCTTGTACATCAGCAAAGGGGAGATGTTGGCCCTCGTTTTTTATCCAATTTTGTTTAATTAAATACACTTTATTTCCATGATATCCATCCATATACCATCCATATTCACTCTATTTTGACCAATTTATGCATATTCAAGAATATAAATTAAGTTTTTCAATTTTTAGAAGTTTTTACAAAAATTGAATTTTAAGTGCATTTCTGGACTATACTAGAAATTCCTGTAATGGCTTCATTGATGTCATACTTGCAGGACACCTGGGCTCAAACTGAGCACATTTATAGAAATATTGGGAACTAAGAATGGACTTTCACCTATTGATTCGGTCAAACCGAGCTTAAACAGACCCGGTCAAAGCTAGTCAAACAGGACCTATTATTATGGAAATCCCTAGGAAATAGGCCAAATTTAGCATTTTATGGGATTTTCCATATTTTGAGAGATTAGATGGATGATCTTGACCATAATAGAAAGGATAAGGATAGAAATGGCTGTTAGAGACATTTTAGTTAAGTTTGTTTCATATTTCTCTATTTAATCCTAAGACATTGAAGGCATTGATATGTAGAATTTGTATAATTTCACTTTGATATTTCTGAAACTTTGAGAGCTAATTGAAGAACCAGTTTTATATCCTTTTCTGATGGTCTATATGGTGAATTCTTGATTTATTTTCAGTAGCTTAAATTACTCTTTGTGTGTGAGGCAAGGGTGGAGGGCCCCCACACCGAGCTAAGTGCACTTTCTGGTTAATTTAGTTGCAATTTCCTGAGCTAGTTTTGTTTCATGCTTAATCAGTTAATTAGATGTATGATGATATTTTATGATTACTTATGAATCCTAATCTAATTTATAATTTGGATATGAATGGTCAAACCAATGTTTAATTTAAACTCTCCTTCTATCTGATCAGGGACTATAAACTAGAATTCATCTTTCTTGCTTTTAAGTGATTTTCTGAATTTCCAGTTTTCTAACAATGGAATTAATGATGAATGAATTTTTAATGAAGGACAACAAGGACCTTTTTATTTAGGAGCCTCTTCTATTATTCTTTTATGCATCTTGAGCTATTTTCATTAGTGGTTTTGATTTCTGTTCATGAAGTAGTATTTTAGAGAATGACAAACAAGTTCTCCTAAGTTAGGAGCTTCTTCTTCTGCTTATTACATAATTGAATTAGAAATTATTTATTTAAGTTTCATATTTGTAATATGAATTTCCTTTAATTTCAATAATTCGTCTTCTAAACTTGACTATAGTTGAAATCCATATATTTTGGAGATGCTTCTAAGTTCTACAAGCCTAGATTGATAATAAAATACTTGTGTTAGTTTACCCAGTAAATAGACCAATAACAATCCTCCCTTTGTGGGGAAAACACAAATGTGAAATAATGACGAAGCAATATCATCGATCTCATAACTCTAATTTCGCCCCAGCAGAAGGTTGTACTATTTCAACCTCAATATTGATAGTTTTACCCCCAACACAGATGGGTAAAGCTTGAAAAATACCATGTGGCATGTGAGAATGACCATCAAACACAGTCAGAAGAGTAACTGAAGGGATAGCTGAAGGAGATCCAATAGCCTTCCAACATGAGATATACATCACACACGTGGAAGCACCCTCGTCGACTATTGTTTGAACTATATTGATATTTCGATATGCAGACTTAATCTGAAAAGCCATACGATGACGAAGTCTCTTTTTTTAAAATTGACATATCAAATGTGATCATAAGAGAATTTTTTGGATCAACAACCCCAATGGAAGTGAGCAATGCACTCCTTTGTGATGGGCACGACTAGAGTACCTCTAACACATACATGGCACAAGGACTCGAGCCAGATATTCTACAATCGAGTAGTTTTGGGCAGCCTTGGCATTAGGATTAATCCTCATACGCTTTGTAAACCCTTTCAGAATCCGAGGTATAGGCTCAAATGTAGGCCTCTCGATATGGAGTGGCTCAGAATTACTAGGAGCACCTTTAGCTTTCGAAAACACAACTTCGCCATAGTCACGAGATCTCGTAGCGATATCATCATGAGAACTCATCATATATATGTTTGATGAATTTTCCCCTTCCTGGTTGCCCCCATAAGGAGCTCCAGTATTCGCATTCGCGCTAGCAAGAAGCTGTTGCCCTTGGGGAAAAGGGTTTGTCAGTACAGTCTGGGAACTAGAAGAACCCTATTGATCTAACAAGCACTGAGCATCCTGAATATTCGAGCAGAGGTGATTAATATGGTCTCCGGTGCATAACTTTCATGGAAACTTAACCTACTTTTTATTGTCCCTCTTACCCTCTCCAAGATGATCGTTGGATCTGTTCACATTTCCCTTCCCATCCTTGCCTTTCTTATTATTATTATGTCCCTTCTTATTCCCATCGGATTGTTGATTTCCTTTAGGGTTAGAAGCCTGAACAACATTAATAATTAATGGCTGAGAAGGAGTTGACACCGACGGCGTAGCCTGACCAGAAGGATCAGATTGTATAGACAACTGCTGCAATTTATTTAGCAGGTTAGCCATACCACCATCAATCGTACCGATAACTCTGTTGGCATGAGGATCTGACTTCATTTTGGCTAAATCTAGCTTGGAATGAGGATCATTTGGAATAATCTTATTAAGGACCTCGGAATGAGAATAGATCAGTTCTAACAACTGAGCCCTGAAGATAGCCTGTTCCTCAGAAAATACCCCTGAAAGGGATACATCCTTTGATATTTCTAGGTGCAGAGATTTAAGAAACCAATCGAGAAGGAACTCATTCAGAATTTGGGCTTTGATGAGCCTCTTCCTTCTCCTCCATTCCTGAATATGATCAGAAGTGTGCATTGCCTTGTCCTGCTGGAAATTAGCCAAGAGATCAGTCCCAACATCATAATAGACAGGCAACTGAAAATGTTCAAAAACATAGTAGAAAACTCACCAAAAGTAGAAAAACTGCCCCCTATCATCTCAATGTACCATTTTGCAGCATTCTCAGTTAGGGTTCGTTGAAATAACCTCAACCTAATCGAATCATCGATAAGGAAGTTTGAAGAACACCATAAGTGGAAAGTGGTGACATGGTCAGTCGGGTCCTCATTGGTCTTCCCTTCAAACTTTGGAAGTTATGAGGGAAGTTTAGTAGGGACCGGAGGCCAACCTTTACTATACGGAATGGGATCATTCATCAATTTCGGTAGATCTGGAAAATTTAAAGTTTCCAGGAAAGGTAAGTGCAAAGGAGCTTGAGAATTCCATCCCCCATAGGAAGAATTCCCAACATTTTGAAAAGAATAACCTAGATTTTTTGAGGCACCAGGTTGCCAAATATTGTTCGTAGAAAATTTTGATCCATAAGAGAAGCCTTGTGACCCAACATTTGGAGAAGGACCCCCTCCTATCGTTGGGTTATTGTAAACATGGATATTCCCTCCAATCGAAGTGTTAAACGAAGAAGAAACCCCTTGGCAACGGTTCCAAGAATTGGCGAATGGAGAAAAATCTTGAGAAGCATCTACAGAAGGGAAAGGAACATTCCCTTGCCGACCAGAAAAAAACTAACTCCCAACTCCTAACCCTGAAAAAGAATCATTCCATCCTGAAAAAGCATTAGAGCTTTGACCTCCAATGAAAGGATTGAATCCTTGATTTTGAGAGGTGAAAGGGAAGCATCCTAAGGAAGGGTTCGAATGAGGAAAATGCCCACTTCCAAAGGGGAAACCCTGAAATGAAGTTGATCCACTAGCCATGGAAGGCATAGGTGCGGAGACAGCTGAAGCAGTGGTAAAGGAGACAAAAGGAATCGCACTAGATGGCATTCCAAAATAAAAGGGGCCAGAATGAGAAGCAAATGCTTGGGTGCTTCCACTCGTGGACGGAATAGAGGCAGAGCCAAACATAGCAGCACTAGAAGTGATTTTTGAAATGGAAATAGTGCCTTCTCCTTCAACTGAAAGAGGAGTATTCACATTTGCAGTGCTCAAGTTGAAGCTTTGTTCCCAGTTATGGCCATCGAAAGAAAGGGATGAGGATAGGGGCTAGCTAGTCTCTAAGACTCATGCCCAACGTATAAAAGAACGTCTAGAAAACTGGCTGGAAGAGGAGATGAAGGAGTACCAAGAGGTTGAGGAACCTCTTTGACTTCAAATTCTTCTACCGGAAACAAGACTCTAGAGATGAGTGGAGTACTCATCTCTATAATATCACTAATACTAGGACCACCCACAGAAACAACAACCATAGACGGGGGATCACTCTCCATTGTGTTCGAAACTATTGGAAGAAAATCACCCACTGAATTGCTCCTACGCCTTCTTGAAGAAGGCTCGGCACTCGCAGAAGAAAGCCCACGAATCCTCCTTGATCGATGAGGCGATCGATCAACCACTTTTAATAATTATGAGATTAATTAGACTAAAAAAATTAAGCTATGGCAATCTAGGAGAAAAGAGCACACTGTATCAAAAGTCCATAAGATACATTCAATCAAGCAGCCCTCATGTATTTCCGCCTCAAGTGATTAAGACCAGACACCAAAAAACAAGAAAGCAAATAAGAGGACCTTCCAGAAATAGTATGGGGTAATTACGCCCCAAGCCTACTAGCAAAGGTAACATAAAAAATTACGCTGACCTCCTGACAAAAGCCTTTGTCGATGTAAGTACTCGAGCTTCGCAAGGGCACCCTCCAAAAGTACTAATGAAAGTGATACAACGTCTGCCTCAGGTACCATGGGTATTCCCACCCACAGTCACCTATGTGGTTACTAGGAAAGGTAAATAAGGGCACCAATATGTATCTACAGTTGGGTGGAATGGTCTTAGGTCACGATTCAACAAATAGGAGAGGGGGTATCTCTCTTCTTTGCTTTCACTATCCCTCGCACTTAACTCTCTGGAGGTAGATCTTTCCCGGTCCACTTAACGAAATTGGATTTCACATTGACAATTTTGAGTGGCCTTGGAGAGTTAACTCTCCACTCACCTATTCCAAGGCCCTATGACCTAACTAATTGGTGTATAATTAATGACAATACGAAAATATTCTAATTCATTTTAATTAAATCACTTGATTTTAAATGGTTGTTACTTAAGTCATAGGTAGACGAAGATGAAACTTATGATGTTTTTTGATGCAAAAGAAATCAAGGAAAACCTACTACATGAAGATGAAATATTTTTCTTTCGATGAAAATAGATTTCTAAATGGGTTCTATGAAGCTATTAATAAATAAAAACTTGTTTTTTCTTTTCAATTATCACTCTTCACACACTTCAGAAAGTTATCAAAAAGATTAAAATGCTTCAATGCAACTAATGAAAAAACTACCAATGATATGCAAATTCTAGGACTACTCACTAAGGAAGAAAAAAGAGTTTTTAAACGAGATTGGTTTGATCACTTTGATAGACAAGCAAGGCAAGTCCCAAAAAGAACTCCTTTTCACACAATGATGCCAAAATAAACTTGAGATATAAAAGAGAGATAAATCCAAACAAGGACTCCTTTTGAGATCAAGCAAATGAACAAAAAACGAGAAACTAAAAAATTTCTTCAAAATAGATGAAAACCGTGAAAATAAAACCAAAGCAAAAGCAACGGGAAAAAAAATGTTTTTTGGCTTTTCACTTTTAAGGAAACAAGAAAAATTCAATGAGACAAGCACAAAACTACCAAAGGTCCAAATCAAGAAAATGATCCAACAAGGAGACTTCAAAATGCACAAGACAACTATGCCACTTTCCTAGCAGGACTCAAATGAACAAGAAGAAGTAACCAACTCAGGAAACTAATTCAGAACAATAGCGCAAACTTCCAGCAAACAAAAACTTGAAGAAACCAAGAAAAGGCAACTTCAAGATTCACTAGAAATTTAGTCCCAAGAAACAAGAAATCCAACGGAGTGAAGAAGGAAAAAACCAAAAAGTGAAGAAATGCATAAGGAAAACATGAGAAAAAAAACAAAGGCTCACTATTCTGAATGGTCAGAACAACCAAGAACTCCAGAAAGAAGCCTCGGTGCTACAACCGTAATTGAGACTTCACAAAACAGGAAAAACCATAGAATGACTAGGTCTTGACATGAAAAAGAGAGGAACTGACATATAGCCACAAGAATCACAGTCCAGATACCTAAGAGGTTCCACAGGCATGACCAACCACAGACAGGAAAGACTTACAGGGCCTCAAAATTCAAATTTAAAAAATTTACTAGGCATACCCAGGTTCGTTGTGTGCAACACGCGTGTATCCGTGACTGTATTCAAAGAAACACGCGTATATGCGGGTTATTTGAGAGAAAACAATTGGCATAAACGACTGTGTACATACGAAGTAGTGTATATAAAATGAAATAAGGAAAAAAAAAAAAAACCAGGCCTGATCCAGAATATCAAGACTTCTGCCTGGTTGGGAAAAGAACCTACTAGACTGAAAAAGTTATTAAACTGTCAGGGAGCCCACAAGACAGATAAAAACAACCCAAACTAGGAATTACATGAATGTAAACCCTAGCAGAGTTGCCAGTTCTGTTACGAGAAAAGCTACCCTAAGGCTTGGGTTGAGGAACCTAATAAAGCTGATGGCATATCATCATAAGAAGCACTCTAATTATCAGTTTTTATGCTTAAACTAAAAAAATGAGGATTGTGGACCTTACCCGTTTATCCTTTGTTTGAGTTCGATCCCGTAGGGTGCTAACCCTCTGCTACTCCTCATGCTCCAGGGCCTACAAATCAGTCAAAACAGAGGACAGAAACTAGTTGAAAAGCATATATGTCCTATATGTCAGCATGTTAGCATATATAATCTCATAAAAATAACATGAAATAAACCATTCAAGATCATTCAACATGTATAGGAGACATATAACACAAATACATCAGGAACATGACAGTACCTCTTTTATTGATAATATGTAAATATAAAGTGGAGAAATCACTTGAGATCTGCCACGGCCTTCAGCAAAACCGTCCTCCAAATTCGTCCAGTCCTAGCCTCACAAAGCTTCTTCCGTAAACAGTGCACAAAAGATGTCACATAGAATGGGGGTGATCATCACAAGGAAATAAGGGTTTCCTGAACCTGGGAAGTGCAAGAGGCACAGGGAAATATCAGACTTGATCAAGGCTATAACAGGCTATAATATCAATAATATTCTCTCTCTCCTCCCTTAGGCCATTCCCTTGAGGTGTATTTATACTTCCTCAAATTAGTTTTTTCAGTTGGGGAACAGTTAGGCCACGGACTGGGGTAGTTAAGTTACAGGAAAAACCATAAAACCAACCTCTTTAATAGGAGAATTATATATTTTTTAATATTTTAAATGGCATATGCGGATCAGCTATGGATGGACCCGCGTCTACACGCGGAAAAAACTGGGCAGAGTCGCTTATGAATTTAAAAATATTGTTTTTTAATAAGTGTGATCAATTTTGAATGGAAGGGTTGCCCAAGGCCAATGCATAAGTCATCAAATATATAGAGGTGATCCATGATGCTATAACATAAGCTTAGCAAATGTAGTTTCTTTTAGACCAAGGTACATTACTTGGGACATGTTGTCTCCAGGGAGGGCATAGTAGTGGATCCAGAAAAGGTAAGAGCCATCATGGAATGGGAAACTCTAGAAATGTATATGAGGTGAGATATTTCATGGGATTGGCAGGATATTAAAGATTTTCACTAGGAACTTCTCACATATTTCTTATCTGATTACATCATTGCAGAGGAAAGGTAAGAAGTTTGAATGGATGGAGGAGTGTGTGGTAGTTTTGAGTAACTTAAGCAGTTATTGACACATGGTATAGTGTTATAGATCGCAGACCTAGACAAGGATTTTATAATATGTACATATGCTTTCAAAATAGTGTTTGGTGGATTCCTTATGCAGGATGGACAAGTTGTATGCTATGATTCATAGAAATTGAATGAGCACCAACAAAATTATCCAACGCATGATCTTGAGCTAGCAGCGATCATACATGCATTGAAGATGTGGAGGAACTATCTTCTTGGTAGGAGGTTTGTACTGATGAGAGATCATAGTGGGGTGAGGTACTTATTTGGCTCGTCGAACCTAAATGTTAGGAAAGCTAGATGGTTGGCTACGATTAGCGAGTTTTATTTTGATATCAAATACATCAAAGGTAAAGAGAAAAGAGTCACAGATGCTCTTAGAAGGTAGATACAAGTAAATCACATTGCAACTATGAGCTCCTATGGGATAGATTTACAGGATAGGATCTTGTAGGCAGGTTAGTAGGATGTCAGGTATATGGAGCTTAAGCACAAATTGCAGTAGGGTACAGGTATAGGTACAAGTGTAGGTTTACAGGATGTGAACTACTGTCTCACGACAGAAGAATTGGTCACGTTTAGAGATGAGATATATTTTCCAGACAATAATGAGCTCAAGAAGGTGATTTTGAGGGAGTTTCATGTGAAACTGTATTCAGGTCACCCAGGATATCAGAAAACGTTGACTACAATGAATAATTCTGTTATTGGCCGAATCTAAGGATGGATATAACAAAATCCATGGCTAAGTGTTTGGGCTGTCAGCTGGTGAAGGCAGAGTGTAGGCATCCAGGTGGTCTACTACAGCCTATTACGATTCTAGAATGGAAATGGGAATTCATTTCCATGGACTTTATTACAGGTTTGTAGAGGACATTAAGAAAACATGATTCTATCATGGTGGTTGTGGACAAGTTGAAAAAGGTTGCACACTTAATTCCAGTGAAGAATACCTACTCACCTAGTGATGTATCATAGGTGTTCATCAGAGACATATTTAGATTGCATGGTGTTCCAAATAATATTGTGTTAGACATGGATGCAAATTTCACTTCCAATTTTTGGAAGGATTTATTTGCAGGTTTAGGCACAGAGTTGGCCTTCCATACAGTTTATTATCTACAAAAGGATGGACAGACTGAGAGGGTCAACACGATCTTGGAGTAAATATTGAGGATGTATGTCATGCATCAAGAGAGGAAGTGGGAAGAGTATCTAAAATTAGTTGAGTTTTCATACAACAACGGGTATCAGGAGTCCATGGGGATGATTCCCTTCGAGGCACTGTATGGGCGGATTTGTAATACTCCCATCATTTGGAGTGATACAGTTAATAGGTTGTTGATTGGACTGTACATGTTGGCCAACATGGAATAAGAAATGCAGGTTATAAAGAAGAATCTAAAGGAAACACATGACAGATAGAAGATTTATGCAAACCAGCACATGGTATTTACAGAGTTTCAGGTTGGGGAGCATGCTTATTTGCGCATCAAGCCCAAGAAGAGCTCCTTGAGGATTGGATCATGTACCAAGTTGGCACCACGGTATTGCGTGTAGAAATTTTCTGAATAATGATTACTTATCCACCGAGACTATCCTGATCACATACAATTCGAATTTATATGCAACACATAATCTCTTCCACTCAGATCATCAAACATGCGGAAATAAAATCAAGCGATAACACATCAAATCATCATACACATTAACACAGTATGTATGGGGAAAGCTTATAGTTGAAAACCCCGTAGCTATTGTGTATATTATAATGGAGAAATCAAGTAACAAACTCAGTACAATACTCCTCACAAGTACTCAGTACTTTCTCATACAGTTACTCACAATCTAGCTCAGTTTTGAACAGGTTACTGGTTCAAAACTCACCGCCAATTGCCTTGCCTCTATTGCGCAATCCAGCCCTGTCTATATAGAGATCCAAGGTTCGAATCTCCTTGGCTTGACAGCGCAATCATCATGGGAAATTCCTCCAAGTGTGGTGCAAATCTCATGCACAACTGATGTCGCCACTGATAGCTAACTCCACCCTTTCATCTACCTCTTTCACTGGTCTCCACTGAACTGATCATGCACTGTAGTGAACCGATGTGTTCTTGAGTTGAATAATGAGTTACTAATTAATGAATTAAATAATATTTAATTCACTCCACTCATAACTAATTGATTAGCTAGTTAAACTAATCTCAACTAGTTTAACTAAAATAAACAGAACACAACTCCACTAGCTGTCTCATTAACTCCACCAAACTTCTGCCACTGAAGTCCTAACTGAAGTCAACCATGCATGTGCTCACCAAACCCTTGGGAATAGCGTAATTCCTCTGTCAAATGCATGAGCCACTTCCAAGGCTCGAACTGAAGTGCTCCAAGAGAGTAAACTGAAGTTTATAGTCCAAATATTATTAAGGGTAAATAATATTTGACTTCCCTATTTTAAGGAGAGGCAGTCTAAAAATAGACTTCGACCTCTTCGACCTATAGGTCACAAAAAATAGAGTCCCATCTATTTTTACCAACATGACCAATGCTCCAAGAATCTCAAACTGGAATCCCCGAACCATGCTCCATATGTCTAAAAATAGACATAGTCTAAAAATAGACTTTGCGCCAGAATTTGCCTGCGGGCCCACTTAGTGAAGGCGACTTCATTTCACTAAGCTCCATCATCTCGCTGCATTCTCAACACTCCCTCTCAGCAAGATATGGATTATCTGCAATCCCTATCCTGCCTCTGTGGAATTCGAACTTGCTCCTGGTGAGCGCCTTCGTCAGGATGTCGGCATCCCGATCCTCCGTGGGAACATATGAAAGCATCATGATCCTCCGCTGAACACAATCTCTGATGTGATGGTACCTGATGTCGATATGTTTGGACCTATCATGAAAAACTGGATTAGCCGAGAGCTTGATGCTGCTCTGGTTATCACAGTAGATCACCGTAGGCTCCAAATGCAACCTGAACAAACCTGCGAGGATCTTCCTCATCCAAATAGCCTCACATGCAGCCAAGCTTGCTGCCATGTACTCGGCCTCTGCTGAACTGAGTGCCACGGATCTCTGCTTCCTGCTGTACCAGGAAACTGCTGTCGACCCAATGCTGAAAACTCCTCCAGAAGTGCTCTTCCGGTCCGTTGGACTCCCCGCCCAATCTGCATCAGTGAAGCCAGAAAGCTTCGCTCCATCCTCCTGTCTGTACCATAGACCATATCCCGATGTGCCTCTGATATAGCGCAATACATGCTTGCCTGCCTTCCAAAAGAGCTTGGTAGGCTTAACCATAGTTTGCGAAAGCTGGTTAACTGCATAGCATATATCGGGTCGTGTATTGACCAGATACATAAGCGACCCCACCAACTGTCGATAGACAGTGGCATCCACTACCTCCGCTGAAATAGCATCATCCTTCCTCCAACCACCAGGAAGAGGAGTGTCAACAGGCTTGCAGCCTTACATGTTGAAACTCTCCAGAATCTCCCGGGCATACTTGCCCTGAGAAACAAACAGTCCTCCGCTGCGCCGCCAAATCTCCAATCCCAGGAAATAATGAAGGATGCCCAGGTCCTTCATCTCAAACTCTCGTGCAAGATCCTCCTTGCATGAAAGTATCAACTGCTCGTCGCCTGTCAAAATCAGATCATCTACATACAGTACGATGATCAACAGCTTCCCCTCCACCACAATCTGGTACAGGTTTGGATCCGCCTCACTCTTGGAGAATCCAAGCCCGGTGAAGTAGCTGTCTATCCGAGTGTACCAAGCACGAGGTGATTGCTTCAGCCCGTACAGTGCTCTCTTGAGTCGGCACACATGCGACTCACTGCTGAAGATCTCAAAACCTTCAGGCTGCTCTATGTACACCTCCTCCTCAATAACTCCATTGAGGAACGCAGTCTTCACATCCATCCGATGAATGTGCCACCCCATCTGCGCTGAGAGAGCAAGGATCGTCCGTATGGAAGAGTACCTTGCGACAGGTGCAAAAGTCTCCTCATAGTCAATCCCCTCGATCTGTGAGAAGCCACGGGCGACAAATCTCGCCTTGTACTTCTCCACACTCCCGTCAGCCGCCTGCTTCACCTTGTAGATCCATCGCGAACCTACCACCGATTTCCCAACCGGTCTTGGGACAATCTCCCATGCACTGTTCCTGATGATCGAATCATATTCTTCGATCATGGCATCAACCCATGCGGGTTCCTCCACAGCTTCCTCAAAAGAGGATGGCTCTGTCACAACACATTGACTACAAGAGCCATGTCCAAGAATATCTCGGTGACCGCCTGTCACAGCCGTAGGTGGTCCTGCGTCCTTCTCTCGCATCCCGAGCCACGCTTCATCTTTCTATAGTGCGATCGCCCTCTGCTGGTCGGCGCTGCATGGGTGGTTTCTTCCACTTCCCGAACTTCCTCTTTGTGGCTGATCCACATCCGGAAGCTCCTCCTTAGGAACTAACATCTCCTCATCTGCATGCAAGTGTAGCTCCCTCTCAAGCGAACACTGCATGGCTTTCTCCTCCCGAAATTTTATATCCCGTCGCACAACAGTCTTTCGACTGTCTGACAAATATGCCCAGTAGTTGTGAGGTGTATCAGTGTACCCCACAGATATTCCAACCTCAGCAGTTGGATCCAGCTTCCTTCTCGCATCCTTCGTCACATGCATGTAGACAGGAGAACCAAAAATCCGCAAATGGGAAATATCAGGCCTCTTGCTGCATTACCCTCCTACCATGCCAAGAACCTTGTGAGGACAATGCCTGGCATACACCGTTGTATTGCATGCCTCAGCCCGTTGCTGTGCGGGCAGGCCCCAGACGAGCGGCAACACGCTCTCCGTGCAAGACCACGGACGTCGTTTTGTTCTTCGCCTCACCACCCGTTCCCGCGGGGTTATGGGGTGCGATGAGCTCTCTCCAAATCCCTTCTGCGCTGCAAAAGTCTTTGAATTCAGCAGAGATGAATTCACCACCCCCCCCGTTATCACTCCTGTGAGCAATCACCTTCTTTTCTTGAATGCTGCTTTAAACTGGCTGCATCCTCACAGCGTCGTATCAGCTTCTCCATGAAGAAGATCCAACACTTATGAGAAAATTCATCAACAAATATCACATAGTACCTATGCTTTGCTGTCGAAGCTACTGAGAAAGGTCCACACACGTCTGTGTGAATTCTCTCAAGGATCGTCGTGGCGCGACTGTCCTTCTCGTGAAAGGTGGCTTTCACAAATTTTCCCAAGGTACATCCCTTGCACTGATCTGACTGCGCAAGAGTACCCTTAGGAAGCCCAGTAGAAATCTGTTGTAGTATCTTCAAAGCTCCATGGTGAAGGCGGCCCAATCTCCGGTGCCACAACTCGCCATCATCCCGGCTCACCACTTCTCCCGGCGAGGATGCCATGATGCGAGTCATTCACTCAGAATCGATAAAGGTTCTTGGTCCGAACCCCTATCTTCCGGCCCTCCGCAGTCTTACTGCGCAGGAAGGATTTTCCTTCGCCGAAGACCACATCATACCCCTTATCCTCCAACATCGCCACAGAGATCAAGTTCTTCTTCAATCCAGGTACATGCATGACATCACTCAATACAAAGGGTTTACTAGACTCCCTCTGAAAGGATATGGTACCGATACCAGTCGCACTGTATCTACCATCATCGCCCATCTCGATGCGCACACCCAAATCTTTGTCCTCCAGATCTGAGAACAAATCCCGATCTCCCGTCATATGAAATGACGCACCGCTGTCCAAGAACCACACCGATCCCAACACACTTGGAAACTTGGAAACCGTACATGAAATTAGTGAAAATTCAGAAGTCGAATCGTGAAGGCGTTTTCCATCCGCATCTTCCCCGCTGTTTGCTCTTCTTCTTCTTTGACAATCGTCAGTAAGGTCCGTGATCATGCGTGAAAAATATACTCCATTGCCATACTCGCTTCTTGCCCATAGATTCACCGGAATGAGAAGTCTTTCATCCTTCCCCTCGTTCTTGGCAACCAGTGTTTTCTACCGGCCTCCCTTAATGAAAACCCATCCTTTGCGAGTCCTCCTTATCTCCTCCGCATGAGATCCGCCCAAAGGCGCTCCCATCCCGGCAGCTTCTCCCGACCATTGACACGATCTTGATATGAGTGCCAAGCCTTCGGAAGACCAAGGAGAGCCAGGTCAACCATGTCCTCGTCTTCGACAGTCACCCCCACACTTCCCAGCTCATCTCTGCACTGAGTGAACTTCGTGAGGTATTTGGCGATACTGTCGCCTTTCTCCATCTTGATGTTCCTGATCTTATCTTTGAGCTCTAGCTTCCTTTGGTCACTCTTACTCTGGAATAGATCCGTCAAATCTTTCCACATTAGAAATGGAGAAGCCTTTCCATGCAGGCTGGATACAATATGATCCTTGACGCCCTCCAACAAGATCCTTCGACATTTCGCCATCTTCTTTTGCCATGCTTCGACTTCAGCAGGATCAGTGGGCTTTTGGACATCCGTATCTACGAACTCCTTCATACCATTATCTTCTAATACTACCTCCATGCGATCCTTCCATGCAACATAATTCGAACTGCCTTCAAGAGCATATTCGAGTCGCAAACTGTTGAAAGACATTTTCAACACCGGCACCAAGAAAACAAAACTGCTGCAAAACTTCGAATTTTACCTCAAAGCTCAACCGCTCTAGATCGTGAGAACAAATTATTTCTAGCACAGAGATCGACTGCAAGGGGCGTTTACCAGACCTTTCACTTTCCGAAGAAAGATGAATCCGGAGGCTACCTGGCCCGCATGCAGACTCTGTCTACCGAAATAAGTTTGTAATCAATGTGATGATCAATCTAAGCTTCAATAGCTCCGATACCATGTAGAAATTTGCTGAATAATAAATAATTATCCACCGAGACTATCGCATCACAATTTTATCACCCCCATATGCAACATAATCTCTTCCACTGACTATCAAATATGAAATAAATCACATACATAATACAACAAATCACTATACATATTTAACATGCAGATAAAAGGGGAAATATTATAATGTAAACCTCACAACTATTGTGTATTATAATGGAGAACTATGTACAACCTTGGTATACATCTCATGTACTCTGCAGGGATTATTCATGAAGTTAAGGACAAATCCAGCTCTACTATTGTTAATGGGTTCTAAAACTGTCAGCCATTGTTTGCCTTTGCCATGTCCAGTCTGCCTACAGAGATCCAAGGTCTGAATTTGCCTGAGATTTAAATCACTATGGTAGGCCCCTCCAAGTGTGATAATCTCATGTGATGAATCATGTTCTCACCATAGTTAACTCCACCTTTTATCTATCTTCTTCAACAATTCCACCTAATCCAAACATGCACCCAGTGAATCCATGTGTTTGCTGAATAATGAGTTACTAATTAATGAATTAAATAATATTTAATTCACTCCACTCATAACTAATTGATTAGCTAGTTAAACTAATCTCAACTAGTTCAATTAAAATAAACAGAACACAACTCCACTAGCTGTCTCATTAACTCCACCAAACTTCTGCCACTGAAGTCCTAACTGAATTCAACCATGCATGATGCCATCAAAACCTTGGGAATAGCGTAATTCCTCTGTCAGATGCATGAGCCACTTCTGTAGCTCGAACTGAAGTGCTCCAAGAGAGTAAACTGAAGTTTAGAGTCCAAATATTATTAAGGGTAAATAATATTTGACTTCCCTATTTTTAGGATAGGCAGTCTAAAAATAGACTTCGACCTATAGGTCCAAAAATAGAGGTCCATCTATTTTTATCAACATGACCAATACTCCAAGAATAACATACTGCAACCCCTGGACCATGCTCCATATGTCTAAAAATAGACATAGTCTAAAAATAGACTTTGCGCCAGAATTTGCCTGCGGGCCCACTTAGTGAAGGCGACTTCATTTCACTAAGCTCCATCATCTTGCTGCATTTTCAACATTGCGGGCCTTTTGATATCCTTGAGAGGATTGGACTAGTGGCCTATCGACTTGCACTGCCTCCAAAAGTGAATTCCATGATGTGTTTCATGTTTCATTACTTAAAAGGTATATAAAGGATGTTGATTATGTTATTGATTGTTCAGTATAGTAGGTGGAGAAAGAAGGAGAATTCCAGCCGGAACCTCAGTGCATATTGCAGTAGAAGAAACTCATGCTCGGGAACAGAGCCATCGAGCAAGTTCAAGTGTAGTGGAAGCATTTTTTTCTCGATGAAGTTACATGGGAGATGGAGGATCAGATGCGGGCTATGTATCCTTCATTGTTTGTTAGTTGAGGCAAAGAAAAAAAAAAATTTGATGTTTGGTATCTTTTTGGAATGTGTTTTGGTGATATTTTAGTATATGTACATATGTATATGGACATAAATACCGCCATGAGCTAAGTTATAAAGATCCATTAAACAATATGGATATTATATGGTCATGTTTTCATGGTTTTCCTTTTGAGCAGGTTATTCATTGTAAATACTACATCGAGCTAAGTTATAAATATCCATGAGAAGTATGCTTTCTTTTCACTGGTTTTGCTGAGGTGCAGGTGTAATTTAACACCGAGGACGGTGTTCCCCAAGGGACGGGGGTGTTCTATAACAGACCCAGGAAAAATATTTATGTAATAAAAGTTAATAAAGGAAAAAAATAAGACCACGGTTAAGGGACACTTATTCCAAGATGAATGTTGGGAAAATATATCCTAGTGGGCATCATTAGATATGTGGTTATGGCTAAGGAAATTTGGCAAAGGAAAAGGCATTAAAGAGGAAAAAAATATTTTTGGCACATTTATTTATGAACATAAAGGAAAATAGGAGAAAAGGGAGGTAAAACGTAACAAATTGCATGTGAGGAGGAAAATGAAGGAAAATAATGGAAAAAGAAGAAAATAGAGACCTCATTGATAAAAATGCTTATGAGGATCAGTTGGTATCTTTTTTCAGTTCAGTTTTTGGAGCTCTCTCATTATTATCTCTCTCTCTCATACTCTTGGATACTTAGAATTTTCTTGGATCAAATTAGCATTGAGGTAAGAAGGAGGAAAGCAAGCAAAGGAAGGGCAAGGAAAGGAAAGAAAAGCAAAGATCAAAAAAGGAAGAGCTGGATCTAAGAACTTCAACATGAATACTTGTAGGTAACATATTGCATGTGTTATCTCCTAGCTGGTTTGGACATGCATGGCTTATGCATGTTGGTATTTGGTTCTCTTGTTGTCGGTGGCATGGTTTTTCCTAGTTTTGATAGTAGTTTTCAACCTTTCCTTGCCTTTTCCGGGATACCATGGTGTGTTGGGACTTTGATCTCGGTTTTGAGCTTTGGAATTGCTGGATGGATTTCAGAATTCGGGGCACCAGGTGGTCTCAGGTTCATTCCCAAAGGCCTAGGAATCCCTTGACTAGTTTTGGTGGAATACACGGTAAATCCTGAGGGAGGTGTCTCGATTTAGGGCCTAGTGATCTGAGATTGGATTGTGGTAAATCCTGAGATACAAGGAGACAAAATTTCCTTAAGGATAGTGATGGATTCAAGATGGCATTCCAAGTTCAGTTCAGTTTGTGATCAGTTTCGGTGTGATCACGGTATGGTGAGGGTGGATGTGGTTTAACCTATGGATTCCCTTGGTTTTGTTTTTGATTGGTTTATCCATGAAATCTCACATTCATGCTTGTAATATGGCACGGGGTGACTAGGTGAAGAGAGATTTCGATGTCTATGGTCGGGTGGTACGTGGAAGTCCCAAACCCGGTCGGTCATTGCCTATGTTTAATGGAAGTTAAGTTATCTTGCTTTTGTACTTATTAATGTGTGGATTTAATGGTTGTTATCTCACTGTTATTTCCATGATTTTATGTTGGTTATAAGCATGTTTAAATCACTGTTTCATGTCATGGTTATTTCACGTATTTACTTGTAATTATTGAAATAATGGATGCAAGACCTAATTGATGCCATATTTGTTCAAGGAAGAGGGTCATTAGGGGAATTTTGAGGTCTAAAATGGGTCTACTAAGGAAATAATAAAATAATAGCTAAACCAATAAAATAATATTTATGAATTTGCAATTCACTTTTTGTACCACAATCCATGTAACCATAGTTAAATTCAATTCAAAATTTGTACCAAAATAAAATTAATAAAAAAATTGTATTGATGTGACTATAAATAAGAATGAGCTTTTTAAGAAAAAGTCATTATCATTGAACAATTAATGCATTTGTCCTTTGTACTTAAATAACTTAAAATAAAATATAAATATAAATTTATAAATTCTTAATTATTTTATATGCTATTAATTAAAATTTATATTATTTAAGTTGTATAGTAACATGTAATTAATATACTATATAAAAATAATATA
Organism: Pinus albicaulis; assembly: GCA_034641835.2. Lineage (NCBI taxonomy): Eukaryota > Viridiplantae > Streptophyta > Pinopsida > Pinales > Pinaceae > Pinus > Pinus albicaulis. Next base: position 504,515,727 of record CM076570.1, on the reverse strand, counting down.
ATATAATAAATGTATAGGGATATGCATTGTTTGTTTCAAGAAATATGAAATAACAATAATATATTTTTATTCAAAAAGTGTGAAATGACATTTAGTATGAGTACTTTACTTTGACTTTAAAAGTACTTAGAGCACTACCATTGTTAACCAAGATTTTTTATCCACCATTGAGAATGTGACAAGTAAGTACCTTTAACTCAAGCAATGCCACCTCAACCATTAGGGATGATGTCATCCCCTAAAATGTGATTGGTTCTCATCAAGTGAATTTTGATTGTACATTTTCCTTAGGAGGCCCATTTTAGACCTCAAAATTCTCCTAATGGCAGTGATCCTTATTATAATGTTTCATAAGATTTTTCAATCATTCATGCTTTGTCAAGCCTATACTCATAGATTTCATTCATGCCAAGTTTTTGACAGAATGTCAGTCCCTGTTGGGGATGGTCAGACATAGTCCTGGAGTAAGTTTTTGATTATTTGGCTTTGTCCTCATGTGTTTAATGATTTATGAAAGCTACATGAAGTTTTGGGTAGTGTCCAAGATTATGGGCTTAAAAAGTGCCTTAAATCCCGTAGATGCAAGCAAAGGTGTGAGAAATTGAGTCCATGTATGCATGAATGCCCATGTTGTGGGTGCGTCAAGAGCCTCCTAGAGGCACCCTTGCCCATATCAAGGGATTTTATGGGGGTTTTATTCAGAAAAAGTCAGTGGGACCCAGGGACAAGTCAACTTGATGACTGGGATAGCCTTTGGGGGTCCTGTAGCAAGTGCAAGGAGTCTTTGTTATGGTTTTCTGTGTCGATTCCACTTCCATAAAGTCACCAAGAAGGTTGATTCTGCTCTTAACTTCCCTCAACTCATGTTTACCCTGATTGGTCGGTTACTTGGGTATATGTGAGGAGGTGTACGTTACATTAGCCAATGTGGCACCTATTTGACCCTCCTGGACAACTATATATACAAGTCAACTTGAACTCTTGGAATATCGTTCATTCATGATCACATCATCATCATTTTTGTGCCTAATCAAGAAGAAAATATAGTTGAAGTCAAAGGAGAGAGGAGGAAGTCAAAGGAGAGTGAGAAGACGATTTTTTAACCCTATTTTTGCTCACATGTGCGAATTTTTTATGGTTTTATGAGGTCATTTTAGAGTTTAAATTCGACCTCTACTACAAGGCCAAAAATTTCTATGATTTGACCATATTTCATAAGGTTTAACCAATGTCGACCTTTATTGACTTTGACTTGATTGGAGGAAACTTTGAAGAGGGTTGTCTTGGGATATTTGTGGCAATTTGGTCTTGGCCTTGGTATTGGTCTTGGATATCTCTTATTTTGATCTGATTCTACAAGAAGAGGATTGTTGGGTTTTCCTCCTTGTGCTTTTTTACCCTAGCTTGGAGCCTAAATCTTGGTCTCTCTTTCTTTCTTGTGATCTTAATGTTTTAAAAATTTTCATAATTGCTTAATGAATAAGAAATTATAAGTAATAGGCAGAAAATAATATTCACAAGTAATTATCAAGTAGAGAAATCTAGTATCATCTCTATTACACTTGGTTTCTCAATGGCATCGTCCAAGTCTGTAGTAGAACCCAAAAATTATTGACCAATACATGGCCAACCTCTTGAGATTTAGGGACAGTTTTGACTTGTGCCTCATTAAAGACTCCACCCTCTATGCATGAGTAAAGGTACTTTTTCTTTGTTTTACGAATCATGAAGCATATTTCTACATGAAAAATAAATTATTTATGTTTTAACTAGAATTTCCAATGGATCTTGCATGGCTTTCGGCTAATTATGTATTGGTGTATGCACAATTGTGGGTTGCAACTTTCTCATGCTCTTCAATCCGAGAATTGGCAATGAAAGCATGAAAATATGGTACATTGAGATTTTACAGTAGAAAAACTGTGCACACATTTTGAAGAAACACAGAGGAATTTCTACAACCACAGTTGATATAAAAAGGAGGACTTGGAATGGGCACTTTTAATAGATGATGGTGGATTTGTAGTGTTAGAGTGGAACTTCATAGGAAAAGACAAACTTTCTCGCTATCACATTGCCTTGCCTGTACCATAGAGGCTTGAACAACTTGGTCCTACTATAACTAGATGATGCATGTTCACCCAAATTCTTGCCTAAAATTATTCCCTAAGCTAAAATTTGTTAGAAATGCAACCAAGTTTAACACAACTAAAATCACCAATGATAAGCACATTTCTAACCATGTCGATAAAGGATACCAGCAATACTTTTACACTTTTCCAATATTAAAAAATACTTATCCAAATAGTGTATCACAAGGGAAAATATCATTCATACAAGTAAAAGGACCAAAGTATAGATATATGGGGGGCACCCAAAATGGATTCCTTAACTTCATTAAATATGAAGAATGTTATGAGGACACAGCAAAGGGAGTCCAACGAAGCTGCCTACAAATATTCTATAAAAATATATATCTAAGGTTCCACTACCTATAAACACAGTACTTGTCAATTCAACCCCTAAAGCATCAGTAATTCTACCTCCTAGAGATCCCTTCTCTTCAATAAATCATAGGTAGCATCCAAGTTTTTTTATTATACCAAGCCTAGACTTATCACATCACATAACTCATTTCCCACCCTTGTATCTTCATTTTGAGAAGAAATTTTCTCATTGGATTCATCCTCTTTTTATAATGGAAAATTCTTTGTCATTTCCTTGCACCATATTCCACTTCCAAATGGACCCAATGTGCAATCCATCTACCAAAACTTTGGAACACTTATCCCCTTGGAGCCACATAACTATCAAATTATGTAATTTTTCCCAAGTTGTCCCAATCTCACATAAAGGAAACTCTATGATGGGTCACTACTCTATCCAATGTCTAGGCATATTTCATTTATTATTGCAACTTTTCCTCGCAAGCTAATATTTCGTCCTTATCCAATAAGTTAGGTGTTCTTATTGTCTGCATCCCCAAGAAAAGACCTTACATCCAACCCCACCAAATTTGTTGTCATGCCACCAACACCCAACCAACACTTGTCTAAGTGCCTTAGGAGTTTGGTTCTGGAACTCAGATCTTATATTCATGATGCCCAGTGCATCTTTCCTTCCTATAGTATTCTCCTATTCAAACCTATCTTTTTAGCTAATAAAGTACTCTTTCCACCAATTCTTACCAAAGTGCGTAGTGCTTTGTGCTAGTATAACCTTGTCCACTTCCAATTTTGGCATGTCTAAGGCCAATAAAAGGGCTCTAAATGGACTTTATCTACTAGAATATCCTTCATTGATCCTATAATGTTTCAACCAATTGACTTTCAAAGCTATATGATGAGTTGTCACATATTTTGATAACTCTAATCTATAAGTAGCATTCCCAATCTTCTCAAGCACTTTAAATGGTCCTTCAAATTGCAATAGTTAAGCACCATACATGCCACTTACTGGCTTGAACTACTTTACCAACTTAAGTAAGACCAATTCACTATTTGAATCGTCGTCTCTCTTCTACCACGATCTTCCCAATGCTTCATGCTTTTAGTTACCTTTGCCAAATAAAGACATGCCATCACCAATTTGTCATACCATCATTTCATAAGCACCAAGGATGATGTATTACACACATCATAGCCTTACAAATTTTTTTGGGGTGCCAATGGTTGCTACCCATTTTCCAACTCAAATGGACTATACGCCATCGTGAAGATCTTTTCCCAAGGTGTCCCAATCTCACATAAAGGAAACTCTATGATGGGTCACTACTCCATCCAATGTCTAGGCATATTTCATTTATTATTTCAACTTTTCCTCACAATCTATTATTTCTTCCTTTTCCAATAAGTTAGTGTTCTTATTGTCTGCATCCCCAAGCAAAGACCTTACATCCAACCTCACCAAATTTGTTGTCATGCCACCAACACCCAACCAACACTTGTCTAAGTGCCTTGGGAGTTTGGTTCTGGAACTCAAATCTTATATTCATAATGCCCAGTGCATCTTTCCTTCCTATAGTATTCTCCTATTCAAACCTATCTTTTTAGCTAATAAAGTACTCTTTCCACCAATTCTTACCAAAGTGGGTAGTGCTTTGTGCTAGTATAACCTTGTCCACTTCCAATTCTGGCATGTCTAAGGCCAATAAAAGGGCTCTAAATGGACTTAATCTACTAAAATATCCTTCATTGATCCTAGAATGTTTCAACCAATTGACTTTCAAAGCTAGATGATGAGCTGTCACATGTTTTGATAACTCTAATCTATAAGTAAGATTCCCAATCTTCTCAAGCACTTTAAATGGTCCTTCAAATTGCAATAGTTAAGCACCATAAATGTCACTTACTGGCTTGAACTACTTTACCAAACTTAAGTAAGACCAATTAAATATTTGAATCTTCGTCTCTCTTCTACCACGATCTTCCCAATGCTTCATGCTTTTAGTTACCTTTGCCAACTAAAGACAATGCCATCACCAATTTGTCATACCATCATTTCATGAGCCCCAAGGATGATGTATTACACACATCATAGCCTTGCAAATTTTTTTGGGGTGCCAATGGTTGCTACCCATTTTCCAACTCAGATGGACTATACTCCACCGTGCAGATCTTTTACATATTCTAACAAAACTAGATTGCTTCGAACAAGTCTAGCTAGTTTATTAGTCTTCGATAGAAAAATGATTTAGGTAAGATGTGTTTATCTACCATCGATCTATAGATGATAAATTGAATTCATTGACAACTTGGTTCTAACAATTTTGAACAACTATGTTCAAAACCACCATGTGAACCTTGCATCTTAATCTAACATAATGTTCAATGAGACTGTTGTGTAACCAGCTCCAAAAAGAGAAGAAAAGAGATATCAACGCCTTAGAAATAAGCCACTTCGAGGGGGAAACCTCCAATACATTACATAAATGAACAATTCTTGGATGATACAATTCACGAAACCTCCTTTCTATATATAAAGTCATTTACAGGGTTATAATGTAATCCTAGTGGGGCTACAATGTAATCCTAGCCGACCTAACAATAATAATGTAAGGGCACAATAATAAAAATATGGGGGTTACAGGGGTACAATAATAACAATAAGAGGGCTACACTAACATAATAAGGGGCTACACTATTAATATAGGGACTTAACATGCCCCTCTCCTTCAAACAAGTGTTGTCCTCAACGCTTGATTATTTCTTGATGCTTCTGTATAAAATTCTCATCCTCCCATGTGAAATATTCTACAGGAAAGTTCTTCCACTTGTTGAGATACTCTAAAATTTATCGTACTTGTCGAGTTCTTGTTTCTATGATTGCTTCATAACTTCTTTCGATGTGATGTTGATCTTCCTGTTGTTTCATTAGATTCTGCACCAAAGTTGGGTTATCCTTTGAGAGTTGGAGAACTTGTTGTTGATGCTCGATGTGATCTTCCATTAATTTATCATTCATATTTTCTATTATTTGATCCTTCAAACCATCCAACTGAGCCTCCATTTTTGCTTTTAAACCATCTATTTCATCTTCAATTGCTCTTCGTAAGATTGAAAATTGTTGCACTTGGTACCGTAATTTTGATATCTCATACTGCAACTCTTCCTCTTCATGCGTCATAGTATAGTTTTTTGAGGGATTAATGGGTATGGAATTATTTTTTGGAGGAATTATAGAGCCCAATACTGATAAAAATTCTAAAATATGCCCTTGGAATCAATTCAAATTGATTCTTCAAACGAGACTTATGCAATTCGAAAAAATACACACCTTTTTCTTGCTTTGAGGATCTCGATATTGAAATTGAATTATCTCTGTAATTGAAAATATTCAATATCGGAAATTAAGCCCTGTAGTAGCCCTCTGAAGCTTCTTTCAAATGCCACAGGTCTGATCTAATTTGGATTCCCCAAGACAAAGTTGTGTCCAATATCCCACAATGACCTAATTTTGGACTGGTTCAGTAGAGCGAACTTGTAGGACTTGCCACGTGTCACTGTATCGTCCTTTGTCTCTGAAATTGATAGAAAATAAACTAAAGTCTATGTACTTGCGAACACTTTTTACGGCACTTAAATCCACTACCCAGAGAGAGAGTTATTTAACTTTTCCCACGATCACCTCTTTGAGATGAAATTCCGGAGCCTGAAAAAGCACTACCTTCCACAGATCATATCTCCAAAAATATTGCGAACCAAGCTCTGAAATTTTTTGACGAATTTCCTCAGGATTTCAACTTCGCACCATACGAATTTCAGATTCTGAAACTTTCTAGAAAAATTTCTATAGCGAAAATTCCACGATGACCTGTTTAGGAGCTTGAACAAAGACCTAACTTCCACAGATAATATCTCCGAAAATATTGCGAACCAAGCTCTGAAATTTTTAGACAATCTTCCTCGGGATTTCAGCTTCGCACCCTAAAAATTTCAGCTTCTGAAACTTCGTAGAAAAAAATTTATAGTGAAAATGCCACGATGACCTGTTTGGAGCAGCGAAACCCTAGAATCCCAAGCTCTGATACCAAATGTTGTGTAACCAGCTCCAAAAAGAGAAGAAAAGAGATATCAACGCCTTAGAAATAAGCCACTTCGAGGGGGCAACCTCCAATACATTACATAAATGAACAATTCTTGGATGATACAATTCACGAAACCTCCTTTCTATATATAGGAGTCCATGGGGCCATAATGTAATCCTAGTGGGCCACAATGTAATCCTAGCCGACCTAACAATAATAATTTAAGGGCACAATAATAACCAAATGGGGGTTACAAGGGTACAATAATAACAATAAGGGGGGCTACACTAACATAATAAGGGGCTACACTATTAATATAGGGACTTAACAGAGACACCCCAATATTTCAAAACATTCTTAAATAACATCTTCACGACCTCCTCTATTGCATAAGGCAACTTCATTACAATGAAATTTCCATACTAAAAAAAACAATCAATCACAACCAAATCCCCAGTATAACCTTGCAACATAGGAATGTGAGTGATGAAGTTCATAAAGACACTTTTCCAAGGCATCTTTAGCACCAGAAAAGGTTGAAGTGGACCAACCTGCATTCTAGTGTCTGCCTTGCCTTGTTGGCACACAAGATAGGTCAAGACTCTACTCACTGGGCGACATCTCACCTCATATGTTCTTAGTAGTAACCTCATTCCAACAGCGGCATTATCCTTCATTGTCCTAGGTGGCATGCCCAAAGTGAATCAAGGCACTCCCTCAAGAGTACTTTCCAAAGGCTACATAACTTAGGCACATGCATGCTAATAGCAAAGTAAAAATAAATCCATTGTCCATCCAAAACATCTTTGTTTTATCTTCTTGCACACGTTCCATGATGTGCAAAGTAATGGGATCATTTTCCAATTCCTTTTTTATCTTCTCTTGCAAGTTTGGAAAAAAAATTGCACATAACTTCCCATAAACACCAACAATATTAATATTAATTCAACTTTTAAACCTTTCTTCATAACTTTCTAATCATATTTCAATCTTCTTTGCGAAAATAACTCCATATAACTTTATTAAAAGAAAAGCAAACATAATAATCCTAACCCTAACGTTAACCTTATTCCATAGATAACCCAATCTGTTATATTATTTGAAAGTCGCTTTGGCTTTTTCCATGAAAGAACTTTCAAAATAAATTAAAGCTAAAAAAATTTATGGAAAATTCAAAAAAATTTAAATTTAAATTTTTAAAATATATTTAAATAATAAAAAGTTTAAAATATAATTTAAATTATTAATGAAAAAAATAATAATAAAATATAAAAAAAATGTTTTTTATATTCATGAATTGTAATTTTCTTTCGAAAGTAATATTCATTTAAAAAAGAAACTTACACATATTTAAATCAAATTTTTATTAACATTAAACTAAATAAATACTCGTCAAGTTCTACTAGCACGACTAGTTGAGGATGGGTCTTGTTCTAGGGAGAGGATACATGCTAAAATTTAGTTACCTAAGGGCCAGTATGACCCAGTCTAAGTGCGATCCCGGAGTGACTTCAACAACTTATATACCCCTGAAATCGTGGTTCCTCAAACCACAGATCAAACCTTAAAAAATCACAAACAACTTAACAAACAAATAAACAAAAACTAAATAAATACTCCATATTAATAACAATCCAATAAACTAATCCTTTATATAAAAAAGAGAGAAAACCCTTATTAATATTAAACTAAATAAACACGTAACCATATTAATAACAATCAATTAAACTCGTCCTTTATATAAAAAACCAGATCACCATTTTAAAAAACACTGGTACGCAGATAAAACTTTTAGTATAAATCTTTGGAAACAAAGGCTGTCCCAGCCCAACACTTGTATAAACCTCTGGAGACAAGCCCTGTCCCATCCTACTACCATGCATTCACAATGGTGTTACAAGATTTTCCCTACTCGGCGCCATGCTTTGGGAAAGCGGCCCTACAAAACGATTCATTGAAGCCTATATTTTTCAAAAGCTACCGATGTTTTTCCAAAAGAGACCCTAGAAAGATTGCCTCGCCTTTCGATGAAAGATTATCGTCCCTCCTTTATATCTCCTTGTCCTTGGAACAAAGTTGGAACCACAAATGGCCTCGAGATTCAAAAAGCAAGTTATGATGATGATTGATGTTTCTCTCATATGGAAAGTAACTTCTAACGGTCCACTCCATTGTCACCCTTTTCAGTCGAGTTAAAGTGATCAAATCAAAGTCCTCACAGTTTCGGTATATTTTTATTTTTTAATTCATTTAACTTTATGGGCGATGATAAACCTGGGGTAGTTCAAAGTTGTATAGATTTATTGGTTCTCACTGTTTCAATATATTTTTATTTTTTAATTCATTTAACTTTATGGGTGATGATAAACATGGGGTAGTTCAAAGTTGACCGTATAGGGAAACAGAGTAGCTTCAATGTTATATTTAACCATATTTATTTATTTATTTATATTGGTGGGTTAATCTAATATTTTAATCATTTTATATTGATATTGGTTAATCTCATTTAATTTTCATAGTCACATTTTCCACCATCCTCTATTCATATTGGTGATCTAAATTACCACTCAAAACATTTTTATATTATTTTTATTTTTTTATTGTATTTAATAAAATTTTCAAATCCTTTCATATTGGATGTGAAATATATTTATAATTTTTTCTCAATAATGAATTTTTACACTTGTGATTTTGTCATATGTAAATGTGATATATTCTTATTCATAAAAATAGTAGTCTTTGTATTAACTTAATGATAAAATAGTAGTCTTTGTATTAACATAATGAGATAAGGGTGATTGGTTGTGAAATGAATAGGCATATTTGGTTGGTTTTTTTTTTCTTTTTTATGGAACATTATAAAACATGTTGTGAGGGTGTGTGTAAATAATAAATAATAAATAATGCATGAGATAATAAAGAGTTAGATACATTGTGTTTAATGTGTTTAATATGTTAAAATAGTTTTTTATCTCTGTAGAAATTTGCTGAATAATAAATAATTATCCACCGAGATTATCCTGATCACATACAATTCGAATTTATATGCAACACATAATCTCTTCCACTCTTCCGCTGAGATCATCACACATGCGGAAATAAAATCAAGCGTAACCATCAAATCATCATACACACATTAACACGGTATGTATGGAAAGCTTATCATTGAAAACCCACGGCTATTATTGTATATTATAATGGAGAAATCAAGTAACAAACTCACAGGTGGCTACACTCTAATTTTCAGTACTTTCTGTCTGATTACTCATAATCTAGCTCGATTTTTTGAACAAATTCTTGGTTCAAAACTCACCTTGATACCTTGCCTCTGTTACGTGGTTTCAATGCTATGGGATGGCCTCTTTATATATAGATAAACCCTTGGCTGAACTACGCAATCCTCATTCTCCACCTATCTATGTGTGCAAATAGCAATTATAGTCTAGCTTGATAGCTAACTCCACCCTTTTATCTACACTCCTCCTTTTGTCTCCTTTAGGCCCGATGCTTCATGCAGTGAACTGATGTGTTCTTGAGTTGAATAATGAGTTACTAATTAATGAATTAAATAATATTTAATTCACTCCACTCATAACTAATTGATTAGCTAGTTAAACTAATCTCAGCTAGTTCAACTAAAATAAACAGAACACAACTCCACTAGCTGTCTCATTAACTCCACCAAACTTCTGCCACTGAAGTCCTAACTGAAGTCAACCATGCATGATGCCATCAAACCCTTGGGAATAGCGTAATTCCTCTGTCAGATGCATGAGCCACTTCCAAGGCTCGAACTGAAGTGCTCCAAGAGAGTAAACTGAAGTTTATAGTCCAAATATTAGTAAGGGTAAATAATATTTGACTTCCCTATTTTAAGGAGAGGCAGTCTAAAAATAGACTTCGACCTCTTCGACCTATAGGTCACAAAAATAGAGTCCCATCTATTTTTACCAACATGACCAATGCTCCAAAGAATCTCAAGCTGACTCTGAACCATACTCCATATATGTCTAAAAATAGACATATTAAAAATAGACTTTAGCCCAGGAATTGAAGGAGCACTTAGTGAAGGCGACTTCATTTCACTAAGCTCCATCATCTTGTTGCATTCTCAACACTCCCTCTTAGCAGAATGGATTATACGCAGCCCTATCTGCCTCTGTGGATTGAACTTGCTCTGGTGAAGCATAGTGAGAATGTCGGCATCCTGATCCTCCGTGGGAACATATGAAAGCATCATGATTCTCCGCTGAACACAATCTCTGATATGATGGTACCCGATGTCGATATGTTTGGACCTATCATGAAATACTGGATTAGCCGAGAGCTTGATGCAGCTCTGGTTATCACAGTAGATCACTGTAGGCTCCAAATGCAACCTGAACAAACCTGCGAGGATCTTCCTCATCCAAATAGCCTCGCATGCAACCAAGCTAGCTGCCATGTACTCGGCCTCTGCTGAACTGAGTGCCACGGATCTCTGCTTCCTGCTGTACCAGGAAACTGCTGTCGACCCAATGCTGAAAACTCCTCCGGAAGTGCTCTTCCGGTCTGTTGGGCTCCCTGCCCAATCTGCATCAGTGAAACCAGAAAGTTTCACTCCATCCTCCTGTCTATACCATAGACCATATCCCGATGTGCCTCTGATATAGCGCAATACATGCTTGCCCGCCTTCCAAAAGAGCTTGGTAGGCTTAACCATAGCCAAATAGCCTCGCATGCAACCAAGCTTGCTGCCATGTACTCGGCCTCTGCTGAACTGAGTGCCATGGATCTATGCTTCCTGCTGTACCAGGAAACTGTTGTCGACCCAATGCTGAAAACTCCTCCAGATGTGCTCTTCCGGTCCGTTGGGCTCCCTGCCCAATCTGCATCAGTGAAGCCAGAAAGCTTCGCTCCATCCTCCTGTCTGTACCATAGACCATATCCCGATGTGCCACTAAGATAACACAATACATGCTTTCCTGCCTTCCAGAAGAGCTTGGTAGGCTTAACCATAGCTTGCGAAAGCTGGTTAACAGCATAGCATATATCGGGTCGTGTATTGACCAGATACATAAGCGACCCCACCAACTGTCGATAGACAGTGGCATCCACTACCTCCGCTGAAGTAGAATCCTCCTTCCTCCAACCACCAGGAAGAGGAGTATCAACAGGCTTGCAGCCATGCATGTTGAACTTCTCCAGTATCTCCCGGGCATACTTACCTTGAGAAACAAATAGTCCATCACTGCGCTGCCAAATTTCCAATCCCAGGAAATAATGAAGGAGGCCCAAGTCCTTCATCTCAAACTCTCTAGCAAGATCCTCCTTGCATGAAAGTATCAACAGCTCATCACCCATCAAAATAAGATCATCTACATAAAGTACAATGATCAATAACTTCCCCTCCACCAATGGATTATCTGCAACCCCTATCCTGCCTCTGTGGAATTCGAACTTGCTCCTGGTGAGCGCCTTCGTCAGGATGTCGGCATCCTGATCCTCCGTGGGAACATATGAAAGCATCATGATTCTCCGTTGAACACAATCTCTGATATGATGGTACCTGATGTCGATGTGTTTGGATCTATCATGAAATATTGGATTAGCCGAGAGTTTAATGCAACTCTGGTTATCACGGTAAATCACTGTAGGCTCCAAATACCTTTGAACAAGCGAAACTTCGGGGATCTTCCTCATCCAAATAGCCTGCGTACGTTGAAAGCTTCACCGCAGCCCATATTCGACCTACTGTTGGCCCAGTGCCATGGATCTCTGCTTCCTGCTGTACCAGGAAACTGTTGTCGACCTAATGCTAAAGATCCCTCCTCATGTGCTCTTCCGGTCCGTTGGGCTCCCTGCCCAATCTGCATCGGTGAAGCCAGAAAGCTTCACTCCATCCTCCTGTTTGTACCACAAACCATATCCCGATGTGCCACTAAGATAACGCAATACATGCTTGCCTGCCTTCCAACAGAGCTTGGTAGGCTTAACCATAGCTTGCGAAAGCTGGTTAACAGCATAGCATATATCGGGTCGTGTGGTGACCGATACGTAGCGACCCCACCAGCGCATCGATGAGCCGGTGGCATCCACCTGCGGCCCCGAGTAGCATCCTCCTTCCTCAACACGGAAGAGGAGTGTACGACGAGCTTGCGGCCCTGCATGGTGAACCTCTGCAAGTCTCCCGGCGCATACTTGCTGCGAAATGACTTGGGTCCTCCGCGGCCCTTGGAAATCTCCAGTCGAAAATAATGGAGGCCCAGGTCCTTCATCCTCGAACTCTCGTGCAAGATCCTCCTTGCATGAAGAGAGTATCGACGGCTCATCACCCATCAAAATGGATCATCTACATCGTCGATGATCGGCGGCTTCCCCTCCACCACAATGCGGTACGAGTTGGGATCCGCCTCACTCTTGGAGAATCAAGCCGGTCGTAGTTGTCTGTCCGTGTCTACCGACGAGGAGGTGCTTGCTTCAGCCGTGCGGTGCTCTTGAGGTCGACACACATGCGACTCACTGCTGAAGATCTCGAAACCTTCAGGCTACTCTATGTACACCTCCTCCTCAATGACTCCGTTGAGGAACGCAGTCTTCACATCCATCTGATGGATGTGCCACCCCATCTGCGCTGAGAGAGCAAGGATCATACGTATGGAAGAGTACCTTGCAACAGGTGCAAAGGTCTCCTCATAATCGATCCCCTCGATCTGCGAGAAGCCACGGGTGACAAATCTCGCCTTGTACTTCTCCACACCCCCGTCAGCCGCCTGCTTCACTTTGTAGACCCATCTCGAGCCTACCACTGATTTCCCCTCTAGTCTTGGGACAATCTCCCATGTACTTTTTTTGACGATTGAATCATATTCTTTGATCATGGCATCTACCCATGCGGTTTCCTCCACAGCTTCCTCAAAAGAGGATGGCTCCGTCAGGACACATTGACTCACAAGAGCCATGTATCTAGTGTACCGATCCGGTGACTGTCTCTGTCTGCGATGTGCTGTAGGTGGTCCTACAACCTTCTCTGCATCTTGAGCCAGTCGCTCAGCTTCTGTAGTGCGCTTGCACCCTCTGATGGTTGGTGCTGCATGAGTGGTTTCTTCCACTCCATGAACCTCCTCTTGTGGCTGATCCACATTCGGAGACTCATCCTTGGGAGCTAACAGCTCCTCCTCTGCATGCAAATGTGGCTCCCTCTCAAGCGAACACTGCATGGTTTTCTCCTCCTGAAATTTAATATCCCATCGCACAACAGTCTTGCGACTGTCTGACACATACACCCGATAGTTGTGGGGTGTATCAGTGTACCCCACAAATATTCCAACCTCGGCGGTTGGATCCAGCTTCTTCCTTGCATCCTTCGTCACATGCATGTAGACAGGAGAGCCAAAAATCTGCAAATGGGAAATGTCAGGCCTCTTGCCAGAATAAGCCTCCTCTGGTGTACTCATGCCAAGAATCTTGTGAGGACAACGGTTCTGCACATATACTGCTGTGTTGCATGCCTCAGCCCACAAGTGAAGGGGTAGGCCCTGATCATGCAACATCGCCCGTGCAGCACCCACAATAGTTTTGTTCTTCCACTCAGCCACCCCGTTCTGTTGTGGGTTATGGGGTGCGATGAGCTCTCTCCGAATCCCTTTTGCGCTGCAGAAGTCCTTGAATTCAGCCAAGATGAATTCACCACCATTGTCGCTCTTGAGAGCCTTCACCTTCTTCCCCGATTCCTTCTCGACCAGTGATTTAAACTCACAGAACTTAGCGAATGTATCACTCTTCTTCTGCATGAAGAAGATCTAGCACTTTCGAGAGAAATCATCAACAAAGATCACGTAGTACTTGTGATTTGTTGTCGAAGCTACTGATAAAGGACCACACACGTCTGTGTGAACTCTCTCAAGGATCGTCGTGGCACGACTATCCTTCTCGTGAAAGGTGGATTTCACAAAGTTTCCTAAAGTACACCCCTTGCACTGATCTGACTCTGCAAGAGTGCCCTTAGGAAGCCCAGTAGAAATCTACTGTAGGATCTTCAAAGCTCCATGGTAAAGGTGGCCCAATCTCCGGTGCCACAGTTCGCCCTCATCATCCTGGCTCACCACTTCTCCTGCTTTGCATTCCATTGTCGCGCAGCCATCTACTTGCAACTGATAAAGGTTCTTGGTTCGAACCCCTATCTTCTAGGTCTCTCCAATAGTCTTACTGCGCAGGAAAGCCTTTCCTTCGTTGAAGA